>CM038682.1:295718784-296145596 GCA_021605205.1 Aegilops longissima | reverse complement strand
ACTATGTATCTCTTTACCTTATGTATTACATGGGTTGTGTGAAGATTACCTCACTTGCGACATTGCTTTCAATGCGGTTATGCCTCTAAGTCGTGCCTCGACACGTGGGAGATATAGCCGCATCGGGGGCGTTACACCAGCCAACCACACCAACAGGGATTGTTGGGTGTTCAAGCAGGCCGGCAAGTTAAATGCCGAAAACAAAGACAAGGGGCTACATAGCGATGACGAGGAGGAGCCCCGACCACCGAACACCATAGGACAGAAGGGGTTTCCCCCACAAGTGCGGATGGTGAACATGATATACGCAACCCACATCCCCAAGAGGGAGCGGAAGCGTGCGTTAAGGGACGTATACGCGTTGGAGCCGGTCGCCCCAAAGTTCAACCCATGGTCCTCCTGTCCGATCACCTTCGATCGCAGGGACCACCCCACTTGTATCCGCCACGGCGGATTTTCCGCATTGGTCCGAGACCCAATTATTGACGGATTCCACCTCACTCGAGTCCTTATGGACGGCGGCAGCAGCCTAAACCTGCTTTACCAGGACACAGTGCGCAAAATGGGCATAGATCCCTCAAGGATTAAACCCACAAAAACGACCTTTAAAGGCGTCATACCAGGTGTAGAGGCACATTGCACAGGCTCAGTCACACTGGAAGTGGTCTTCGGATCCCCGGATATTTTCCGGAGTGAGGAATTAATCTTTGATATAGTCTCGTTCCGCAGTGGCTACCATGCACTGCTCGGGCGAACCACATTTGCAAAATTCAATGTGGTGCCGCACTATGCATACCTCAAGCTCAAGATGCCAGGACCTCGGGGGGTCATCACAGTTAATGAAAACATAGAGCGCTCGCTCTGAACGGAGGAGCACACTACAGCCCTGCAGCAGAAGTGCAAAGCAGCCTATCAAGGCAATTCTCCAGTCCGGCGATCAGACATCCGGACACCGTCAAGCGTGCCCGAAGTAATCTGCAACATGACCGCCTGGCACGTTCTGAGCTCGCATAGCAATGCAGCCCCTACCCCAGCCCCATCCAAATGGCAGCACACGTGCCACGCGTACACAATTATGCATTAAAAATACCATGGGCACAGGGGAGGGGCACGACTACGGCACGCCCCAAAGCGCGGCTCAACCGCACTAGGGGCTCCTTACTTTGTTATTTTTTCTCTCTTCCAGGACTTTATTCTCTGGAAGCCCTGTCCGGCGACATAATCGCGAACACACGATGCAAGGACCAGGGGGCGGAGGCTATGTCGCATCATGGAACTCTCAGGTGGTCTCTATAGCTAGCAAAATACCTGCTTTCACTACCATTCCGTAGCTTGCCCTTGGAGGAGACATGTCAAATAGTCCCATTTTCTGCTTATCGCACTACTTGTATCGTCTTGCTTCAGTGCATCTTTTCAAATAAACAATGCTTAGATTCAGTCTATTATTGCATTCTCTAGTCATTCCTTTTTATGTATATATGTCCAATCATGACATTTAGCACCCGTACACTTTGGTACGGCCAATACGCCAGGGGCTCTAGCACCCCATAACACGGCGTGAGAAGTCCGAACACTTTCACAAGTGCGGCACTCCGAACTTCTAGCATTATATGCGTCAGCTTTGAATCATGTCTTTGGTCAATAGTTGGGTTTGCCCGGCTCCCATGTTTTGGTACCTTACGTTCCGCTATATCGGCTAAGGTAGCACTGGGAGAACTACTGCGATTGTGCCCCGGTTCAGCTGGGCTAAGCACCTCAGTAGAGAAAGCTAAAACTGACTGTCATGATAGGGCGAGAGCTGGTCGCTGTTCGAGAGGTTTTCGAGTCCCTAAAGACTCATGCCGCTTAGGGTGAGGAGTCGGCTTTGTCCGGCCTAGGCGTGTATAGCGCCCTGAACTTGGCCTTCCGAATACTAGGGGCTTCGCCAAAATTTAAAATTATAGAATTCTATGGCTAAGTGAGAGTGATAAAGCATTATAGTCTGATTGCCTTGTTCACAGCCGAGCCGCCTCAAGGACCCAAGAATGGGAAAAGAGCGCAGGTTTATCCCGAACACCCCAGACTCGTGGCTCGGGGCGAAGTTTACGACTCGCCATCTCTCAGATTTAATAAACGGCCACACAGAAGGTAATATTTTAAATTCAAAACGCGTTGCTTAGAGCATATGAACAAGTTTTCAGCGTACAGGATCACAAATGCAAGTTCACTCGAAAATTACATCTTTGGCACACTCATCCGCCACAAGGCGGGCACCCTTCAGGACGCCCTCATAGTACATTTTAGGGCAGCGATGCTTCTTGCCCTGCGGTGGCCCGTCCGTCACCAGCTTCTCCGCATCCATCTTGCCCCAGTGAACTTTAACACGGGCAAGCGCCCTATGGGCACCTTCGATGCAGACGGAGCGCTTGATCGCCTCAAGCCAAGGGCAGGCATCCGCAAGCCGCTTCACCAGCCCGAAGTAGCTCCCTGGCATGGCCTCTCCAGGCCATAGCCGGACTATCAGACCTTTCATGGCCTGTTCGGCCGCCTTATGGAGCTCGACCATCTGCTTCAGCTGGTCGCTTAGGGGCACCAGATGTCCGGCCTCAGCATACTGAGACCAGAACACCTTCTCCGTCGAGCTCCCCTCCTCGGCCCGGTAGTGCTTTGCGGCTTCTAGAACACTGCGGGGCAAATTTGCGAACGCTCCTGGAGAGCTCCGGACTCGGGTAAGTAACAAGCAATTCACTTTTACGTGCTTGCTTTGCATAATGAATGCCTTACCCACCGCTATCTTCTTCATCGCCTCAATTTCCTGGAGGGCTTTTTGGGCTTCGGCCTTGGCAGACTTGGCGCTTTCGAGGGCCGCCGCGAGCTCGGACTCTTGCGTCTTTGAGTCAAGCTCCAAACTCTCGTGTTTCTTCACGAGAGCCTGGAGCTCTTGCTGCACCTCCTCCACCCGTGCTTCATGTTTCCCTCGCTCGGTGCGCTCCGTGGCTGCTTTGTCTTCGGCCTCGGACAGCGCTTGCTTCAGGGTAGCCACCTCGTTTGTGGCCCCTGACATAGCCACGATGATCCTGTCATTTTATGCAACCACATCTTCTTAATATATACTTACACAAGGTATTACTTACCCTCTTTCTCCTCGAGCTGCTTCTTGGCAAGGCCAAGCTCTTTCTCGGACCGCTCGAGGCTCTGCTTCAACGCATCGACCTCCTCATGGGTCAAGGCGGTAGAGGTCAAGAACGAGCCTGCATTCCCATATTGACATATTTATGTTAGACTCTGCTTATTATTAGATCCTCTATTCGGCTTTTCTTTGTGAACACCAAATAGAGCATCAGGGGCTACTGTCTATGCGGTAATATTTTTCATATATTTTTTACATACCTCAAAGCCTGTTAGAAGGCTAGCACAGGCTTCAGTCAGCTTGCTTTTGGCGGACTAAACTTTCTGGATCACCGCACTCATAATAGTGCGGTGCTCCTCGTCGATGGAGGCGCCGTTAAGCACCTCCAGCAAGTTATCCGGTGCCTCCGGTTGGACGGAGGTCACCGGCGTGGTAGGCTTGCCCTTCTTAGTGGGGGGCCGCCTGCCGGAGTCCGGAACCACTGAAGGTTCAGGTGCGGTGTTCGGCCCAGGGCCGGACTTGGAGCCCTTGGGAGCCTTGCTCCCTTTTTGCCTGCAGTCCGAAAGGTCGCCTTGCGGCACCTCCAGGACCACCTCCCCTTGGCTTGGAACCTTTTGGGACAACACCTCGGCGTTGTCCGTAGGGCGAGGGGAGGAAGCGGTCGGAAGTGAAAAGCTATTCACATCCGAAGAATCCAAGGAACCACTCGACGATATGTCGACTTGGGCTCGGGGCGGACTGCATGATTATATTCGGCGTTAGGAGAAGCTGTGCAATAAAGGAACGCTACGAGTCACTCTGGTGTCCGAATACTTACGACTTCGCCAGGGGCTTGGCCCTGGGCGGCCACTACTCGTCGTTGTCGGCGGCGTTGGTGGAGTAGTCCGGAGGAAGGGTCCGTCCCTTCTTGGACCCTATGGCCTCCCCAGTTGGGGCGGCCTTCCTTTTCTTTTCTCCCCCTGCTGGAGGGGAAGAAGCCTCTTTTTCCTCCTCCTCATCTTCGTGGGAGGAGTGCGCCTTGGAGTCATCGGACGATGAGTCCGACACCACCGGGCGTCGGGAACTCTTTCGGGTTCCCGTGGCCTTCTTCTCCGGCACCACGTAAGGTGCCGGAACCAGCAGCTCCGCCAAACGGGCGTCTATTGGGCCTTCGGGCAAAGGAGCCGGACAGTCGATCTGTTCGGCCGTCTCCTGCCAGTCCTGTCAAAGGTACGGGAGCTTAGATCCCGCATGGAGTCAAACTATGAAAAACGAGTATCCTGTGAGAGGTAAAACAGCTTACCGCGCTGGCTTGGCGCTTCGCGCAGAATCCGTGATCCTCGGTGGCGGGAGGGGGAACCTCGGCGCCCTTGAATAGAACCTTCCAGGCATCCTCGTACGTTGTGTCGAAGAGCCTGTTCAGAATTTGGTGCTGGGCCGGGTCGAACTCCCACAAGTTGAAAGCCCGTCGTTGACACGGAGGATCCGGCGGATGAGCATGACCTGGACCACGCTGACGAAGTTTGAGCTTGCTCACCATGTTTTGATACAGGTTTTGAGTCCGGTCAGCTCTCCCGAACTACCCCAGGACAGGCCCTTCTCTTGCCAGGAGGTGAGCCGCGTGGGGATGCCAGATCGGAACTCGGGGGCCACTGCCCATTCAGGGTCACGCGGCTCGGTGATGTAGAACCACCCCGATTGCCACCCCTTTATGGTCTCCACGAAGGAGCCTTCGAGCCATGTGACGTTGGGCATCTTGCCCACCATGGCGCCTCCGCACTCCACCTGGCGGCCGCTCACTACCTTCGGCTTGACATTGAAGGTCTTCAGCCATAAGCCGAGGTGAAGCTTGATGCGGAGGAAGGCCTCGCACATGGCGATAAACGCCGAGATGTTGAGGATGAAGTTCGGGGCCAGATCGTGGAAATCCAGGCCGTAGTAGAACATGAGCCCCCGGACGAATGGGTGCAGAGGGAATCCCAGTCCGTGGAGGAAATGGGTAAGGAACACTACCCTCTCATGGGGCTTGGGGGTGGGGATCAGCTGTCCCTCATCTGGGAGCCGGTGCGCGATGTCATCGGAAAAGTATCCGACTCTCCTCAGCTTCTTGATGTGTCCCTCCGTGACGGAGGAAACCATCCACCTTCCTCCCGCTCCGGACATGGTTGGACAAGGTTGAGGTGGGAAATGCGGACTTGGGCGCTGGAGAGCGAGTGTGCGAAAATGGATGAGCAAAGGAGGAAGAAGGCGTGGATTAAAAGGTGAATCCTTATCCCTTTATATGGGCGGATGAAACTATGAGTCCCCACCAGCCTGGTAAAACTCGCTTATCCCCCAAGCACCGTAATCAATGGCACGGTTGGGTTACCCACGCCCGTATTGATGAGAATCCCGTAATAAGGGGACACGATCTCTGCTTCGACAAGACGTGCCAAGGAAACCGCCGCAAAACGCTACCGAGGTGGGACAAGAAAAACGATTCGAATAAAGGCTTGGCTATGGTGTGATGTCACGCCACGTATCACGCCGCCAGATTAGATTTGTGAAAATATTACTCTCTACGGTGGTATGTGGAACTTGTTTTGCAGAGCCGACATGATCCTCGTGTTCAAAATCTTCTATGAAGTATTCGGAGGAGGAACCCGCTTTGCAATGCCAAGACAATCGCGCGACCGGACTCATCGTCATTGAAGCCTGGTTCAGGGGCTACTGAGGGAGTCCTGGATTAGGGGGTATCCGAACAGCCGGACTATAACCTTTGGCTGGACTGTTGGACTATGAAGATACAAGATAGAAGACTTCGTCTAGTGTCCGGATGGGACTTTCCTTGGCGTGGAAGGCAAGCTTGGCAATATGGATATGTAGATCTCCTCCCATTGTAAACGACTCTGTGTAACCCTAGCCCTCTTCAGTGTCTATATAAACCGGAGGGTTTTAGTCCGTAGGACAACATACAATCATACATACGCTAGCTTCTAGGGTTTAGCCTCTCTGATCTCGTGGTAGATCTACTCTTGTACTACCCATATCATCAATATTTATCAAGCAGGAGTAGGGTTTTACCTCCATCGAGAGGGCCCGAACCTGGGTAAAAACATCGTGACCCTTGTCTCTTGTTACCATCCGCCTAGACGCACAGTTCGGGACCCCCTACCCGAGATCTGCCGGTTTTGACACCGACAATGCCCCTCAGGATACGATTCTCCTCCTCGAGCTTATTGACTTGGTGCTTGAGGTCCATTATTTCCTTACGAAGCTTTCCTGTGACGGCTAAAGCTCCTTGCACCCAAGGGTGTTGCATAGCTGCGGGAGAACAAGTGACACTCCTCTTCATATTTTCATAAGAAAGAAATCTAACATTGGAAGGGATAACCGAGTTTGGAATAGCTGAGCTCTGTAGTTCCCCCATCGTGAACCCAGCTCGAAAGTTTGGAAGCGAGAAGTGACTTCTTTATCCTCCATGGCATCTACCCTCATCAAGTCAGCCTCCATCTCTTCCTCCGTTGCTGGCCCAAAGTGGTCAGCGTCGCTGTTTGCCCTGGGTTCTGATGTCGGATGAGACACCCGGCTCTCCCTGATTGACTCTTGAGAAGACATCTTGCTCTAATCTGCAGTAGCATCAGCTCAAAACAAAAACAGAGGAAATTTGCGTGATACGGGAGTCAAAACCTTCAGGAGAATATATAACAAATTTTTACCGACCAAAATACGTATCGTGCAAGAAAACGGAGTTCGGAAGGCACGCGAGGTAGGGGGCGCGCCTAGGGGGTAGGGCGCTGTCGGGGGAGAAGTGCTGATCGTGCCCCACGAGCACCTACGGGACCTGGGCCCCTTTGTGGTTCGGAGGGGGCGGAGATTGCGCAAAGAGCGGATCGAGGCGATGCGCACACGAGGATTTTTACCCAGCTTCGAGCTCTCCCGAGAGATAATACCCTACCGCTGCTTTGTGGATTATCCGTGTTCTTGCTAGGGAGCAATGCGGGCTACAAAACCTAGCCCGATGTGATGAACTAAGTCGAGCTGGACCGAAACCAGCCGAACCCTCTACGCTGCCCTCGGCCTCCTTTTATAGGCACAAGGGGTTACCACATATGGCAAGTAGACAAGGTTACAACGGTAAAACCTGGGTTGGTACACCGCTTTGTACAAAGGTACAGAATCT
Organism: Aegilops longissima; assembly: GCA_021605205.1. Taxonomy (NCBI): domain Eukaryota; kingdom Viridiplantae; phylum Streptophyta; class Magnoliopsida; order Poales; family Poaceae; genus Aegilops; species Aegilops longissima. The sequence goes on along the minus strand of CM038682.1, from coordinate 296,138,346 downwards.
ATACCTAACTCGACGGCAAGGGACAAGATTCATCAATGCCCGCCACGGTCGCCTCAACAAAGTGTAACAGGACCTTCAAGCGCGCCTCCATCCGCCACGAAGGTAGCTTGTCGCTGCTTGTCGCCATCTCCATTGGCGCAGTCCGCCGACACGCTGCCCTGGGAGAGCCCCGTGGTGACACGCTACGGGTGAGCTGGAGCGGAGATGAAGAGAGGTCGCCTGTCCCGGCAAGCGCCTTGCCGGCGCGGAACCTTGTCGCGCTTTGGGGTTCAGCGCCGCCAGCCTTCCCTGCAAGCTCCTCTTGCCGGGCCTTGTTTTCCTTTGTGCCCTCGAGTGGCCTTCCCGCAAGCTCCTCTTGCCGGGATCTTGACTGCTTTGTTCTTGAATGGCTCCAAGGGAGCTGCTGAGGAACTTGGCGGCCATCAAGACGGCCCGGCCGTGGGGCGCTGGGACTGTCCGTGCACGAGTTCGGGGTACTAGGGTACCCCTACTCTAGTACACCGACAGGCGCGCCCTCCACCCTCGTGGGGGCCTCGTGTCCTTCCCGGACTGCTACTTATTTTTCTATTTTTCTAAATATTCCAAAACAGAGAAATATTGCCTTAAAAACTGTTTTGGAGTTGGTTTACTTACCGTACCACATACCTATTCCTTTCCGGAGTCTGAAACGTTCTGGAAAGTGTCCCTTATGTATTCCTCCAGGGTTACGGTTTCAATAACATTGGTTTCAGCATTTATAGGATTACATGAGATATAATGTTTAATTCTTTGACCGTTTACCACCTTCGGATTTGTGTCTTCGAAGTTGTTGATTTTTATGGCACTGGAACGATAGACCTCCTCGATAACGTAGGGGCCTTCCCATTTAGAGAGAAGTTTTCCTGCAAAAAATCTTAAACAAGAGTTGTATAGCAATACATAATCACCTACATTAAACTCACGCTTTTGTATCCTTTTGTCATGCCATCTTTTAACGTTTTCTTTAAATAACTTGGCATTTTCATAAGCTTGGGTTCTCCATTCATCAAGTGAGCTAATATCAAATAACCTCTTCTCACCGGCAAGTTTGAAATCATAGTTGAGCTCTTTAATATCCCAATAGGCCTTATGCTCTAGTTTGAGAGGTAAGTGACATGCTTTTCCATAAACCATTTTATATGGAGACATACCCATAGGATTTTTATATGCTGTTCTATAGGCCCATAATGCATCATCAAGTTTCTTGAACCAATTCTTTCTAGACCTATTGACAGTCTTTTGCAAAATTAATTTAAGCTCTCTATTACTCAATTCTACTTGATCACTAGACTGTGGGTGATAAGGGGATGCAATTCTATGATTAACATCATAATTAGCAAGCATTTTACTGAAAGCACCATGAATAAAATGTGAACCACCATCAGTCATTAAATATCTAGGGACTCCAAACCTCGAAAAGTAACTTCTTTAAGCATTTTAATAGAGGTGTTATGATCAACACTACTAGTTGGAATAGCTTCTACCCACTTAGTAATGTAATCAACAACAACTAAAATATGTGTGTATCCATTAGAGGCAGGAAAAGGTCCCATATAATCAAAGCCCCAAACATCAAATGGTTCAATAACAAGTGAATAATTCATAGGCATTTCTTGACGCCTACTAATATTACCAATTCTTTGACATTCATCACAAGACCAGCATAAACTTACGGGCATCCTTGAAGAGAGCAGGCCAATAAAACCGGATTGCAATACCTTATGTGCATTTCTATCTCCATCATGGTGTCCTCCATAAGATTCGAGTGGCACTTATGAGGATCTGTTCTTGTTCATGCTCGTGTACACAACATCTAATAACACCATCTACTCCTTCTTTATAAAGATGTGGGTCATCCCAAAAGTAATGTCTCAAATCATAGAAAACTTTTTCTTTTGTTGGTATGTGAAACTAGGTGGTATAAATTTAGCAACAATGTAATTGGCATAATTAGCATACCAAGGAGTACTACGAGAAGTACTTATGACATTCAATTGCTCATCAGGAAAGCTATCATCAATAGGTAGTGGGTCATCAAGAACATTTTCTAACCTAGACAAGTTGTCTGCAACGGGGTTCTCAGCTCCCTTTCTATCAACAATATGCAAATCGAATTCTTGTAGCAAGAGAACCCATGTAATAAGTCTAGGTTTAGCATCTTTATTTTCCATCAGATATTTAATAGCAGCATGATCAGTGTGATTAGTTACTTTAGAATCAACAATATAAGGTTTGAACTTATCACAAGCAAATACAACTGCTAAGAATTCTTTTTCAGTAGTAGCATAATTTCTTTGAGCATTGTCTAGAGTCTTACTAGCATAATGGATAACATTTAATTTCTTATCAACTCTTTGCCCTAGAACAACACCTACAGCATAATCACTAGCATCACACATAATTTCGAAAGGTAAATTCCAATCAGGTGGCTGAACAATAGGTGCAGAGATCAATGCTTTCTTAAGTATTTCAAATGCTTCTACACAATCATCATCAAAGACAAATGGTATATCTTTTTGTAATAAATTAGTCAGAGGCCGAGAAATTTTTGAGAAGTCCTTAATGAACCTCCTATAAAATCCGGCGTGACCAAGGAAACTTCTTATACCTTTGATGTCCTTAGGACATGGCATCTTTTCAATAGCATCAACCTTGGCTTTATCAACTTCAATACCTCTTTCAGAAACTTTATGCCCCAAGACAATGCCTTCATTAACCATAAAGTGGACTTTTCCCAATTCAAGACAAGATTAGTTTCTTCACATCTCTGCCAAACTCGATCAAGATTGCACAAGCAATCATCAAAAGAAGATCCATAGACGGAAAAGTCATCCATGAGAACCTCACAAATATTTTCACAAAAGTCAGAGAATATAGCCATCATGCACCTTTGAAAGGTAGCAGGTGCATTAGATAAACCAAAGGGCATACGTCTATAAGCAAAAGTACCAAAAGGGCATGTAAAAGTAGTCTTTGATTGATCTTTAGCCTATTACGGTATTTGAGAGAAACCAGAATAACCATCTAGAAAGCAATAATGTGTATGTTTTCATAATATTTCTAGCATTTGATCAATAAAAGGTAAGGGTAATGATCTTTCTTGGTAGCCTTATTTAATTTGCAGAAATCAATTACCATCCTATAACCTGTAATAATTCTTTGTGGAATTAATTCATCTTTATCATTTGGAACAACAATAATGCCTCCCTTCTGAGGGACACAATGAACATGACTTACCCATCGACTATCAAAGAACGGATAAATTATACCGCCTGTAAACTTTAGTATTTCTTTTCTTACCACTTCTTTCATTTTAGGATTCAGACGTCGTTGAGGGTCACGAACTGGTTTGGCATATTTTTCCAAATTTATTTTATGTTGACATAGAGTGGGACTAATGCCCTTAAGATCATCAAGAGTATACCCAATAGCAGCACGGTGCTTCTTGAGAGTTTTCAATAATCTTTCTTCTTCATGCTCCAAAGGTTAGCACTAATAATAACATGATATATCTTGTTTTCATCAAGATAAGCATATTTAAGATTATCGTGCAATGGTTTAAGCTCAAACATGGGATCACCCTTGGGTGGAGGAGGATCCCCTAAGATTTGAACAGCAAATTGTGTTTCGAATAGGTTCTGCTTAAAGAATACTTCATCTATTTCCTTCTTTCATTAATAAACATATCATTTTCATGGTCTAGCAAATAATGTTCTAGAGGATCACTAGGAGGTACGACAATAGAAGCAAGACCAATAATTTCATCCTTACTAGGCAATTCTTCTTCATGGTGTTATTTACTAAATTCAGAGAAATTAAACTCATGAATCATATCATCCAAGCCAATAGTAACAACATTCTTTTCGCAATCTATCTTAGCATTGACATTATTCAAGAAGGGTCTACCAAATATAATGGGACAAAAGCTATCTTGTGGGGAACTAAGAACAAGAAAATCAGCAGGATATTTAGTTTTCCCACACAAGACTTCAACATCTCTAACAATTCCCATTGCTGAAATAGTATCTCTGTTGGCAAGTTTAATTGTAACATCAATATCTTCTAACTCAGCAGGTGCGATTTCATGCTTAATTTCTTTATATAAGTCATAAGGTATAACACTAGCACTAGCACCCATATCACATAAGCCATGATAACAATGATCTCCTATTTTAACAGAAATAATGTGCACGCCTACCACATGTCTATGTTTATCTTTAGCGCTTGTGTTTAGCAATTCTAGTAGTTTCACCACGTAATTGAATAACATGCCCATCAATATTATCAGCCAAGAGATCTTTAACAATAGCAATATTAGGTTCTACTTTAACTTGCTCAGGAGGTGTATAAGTTCTAATAGTACTTTTATGAAAAACAGTTGAAGCTTTAGCATGATCCTTTATTCTAACAGGGTAGGTTTCTCAACATAAGAAGTAGGAACAATAGGATCACTATAAGTGACAGTCTTTTCTTCAACTTTAATAGGTGCAGCTACTTTTACTTCTATGGGAGGATGATATTTAAACCAGTTCTCCTTAGGGATATCAACATAAGTAGCAAAAGATTCACAGAAAGAAGCTACTATCTCGGAGTCAAGACCATATTTAGTGCTAAACTTACGAAAAATATCGGTATCCATAAAAGATTTAACACAATCAAACATAGGTGTCATACCTGACTCCTTACCTTCGTCGAGATCTCAATCTTTAGAGTTGTGTTTAATTCTATCCAATAAATTCCATTTGAATTTGTCGGTGTACTAGAGTAGGGGTACCCTAGTATCCCGAACTTGTGCACGGGCAGTTGCAAAGACTACATGGGCAAGGCTTGCCGGTGACCGCCAAGGTCCTCGTGGTTCCTTTGGAGCCATTCAAGAACAAAGTATTCAAGCCAAGGAGACAAGGCCCGGCAAGAGGAGCTTGCCGGAAGGCCAACCAAGGCATCTCAAGGAACTTGCCGCGACGCGCCACGCTGCCCCGGCGAGGCCCGTGAGCGACAAGCTTCCGGACGCGACAAGACAACGATCAGGGCAAGGCGCTTGCCGCAGCAAACTACCACTCAGACCAAGGCTTCCAAAGACATCCACCAACGTGTCGCCTCGACCTTTCAGCGCCGTGGCAAGAGGCTATGCGCCGGCGGTGCTTAGGCAAGCGTTTACGCCGACAAGATTGCCATCGTGGCAGCGGTGGCGCCCCGACGGTCCTTTTTGCACTATTTGACGACGAGACGGGCATTTAATGCCTTTGTCCTCGCCGCCGTGGTTAGGTATGATACACTATACGTAGTTGTACCAACCGCAATTCCTTTTCCATTTTTATTTTGTCTACGCTTGCCACCTGTCGGAGACCCCTTTAGCATATAAAAGGAGGCCCATGCGCAACGTATAGGAAAAAAAGGGAGAAAAACACTCATGCTCGGTCTCGTTAGCAGCTAGTGTGTATCGAGCACTCAGCCGCCCCGAGCAAGAACTCAATACACCCATATGCAGCAGAGGAGTGTTATCTCCGGAGAGCTCCGGTTGGGTAACCACTCGGTGCTTCGCCCGATCCGCTTCTTCGGCGATCTTCGCTTCGCCGAACCGAAGGGGCTCGGTCCGCCGTCCCATAGGTGTTCGTGGATCAGTTTTCGACATCTTTGGCGCGCCTGTAGGGGGCGCCGAGGTTGTGTGAACCTGATCCGACGCTCACACGAAGCTAGATCTTCATCTTCTTCATCGACATGCCACCGAAGAAGAAGGCTTCGGCGGCAGATGTTCCGCCCATCGCCGATCCCACCACCACCGGAGCAAACAGGTGGTGGGGTAGACGCCGCGAAGAACGGGCATCGACGTAGGGAGCCCACGGTGCTGCCAGGTCCAAGGACAAGGCTGCGCAGACTCTGCGGTTCAGACATGCACCGCGCCCATCTCAGAGGCGCGACCGACAGCGCCATGGTATTCATCGTACTATACGCTCGCTGGACCAAGATCAAGCTGGTGGATCTCGGGTGCTCAAGACCAACATGCACGCCAACATGCTGGCACGAAGCGAGACACGGTCGCCGACGGATATCGCCTTCTAACATAGTTAGAAGTCCGGCATATCCTGCGCCTCGCGCCGCTCGCCATCGCCGCCGCCACTCCAGCGCAGGCTTTGGCGTGAGCTCAATCGCCTCGGATTACCCTCCAACGGCAGACAAGATCGATGAATGGAGGGCCACCATTCGTAGTCTCATCGGCTTCGCTTAACGGCGACACACCGCTGCAGCCGAGTACATCGCTGCCGCGGGCAGGATCGCTGTGCACGAGCCGATGGCGATTTAAACCGTGGGGTGCAACCACCATGCACTCTCCACCCGAAGGTTAAGATCGCCGACTCGCCGGATCCACTCGACAGCCGCTCCACCGCATCATCAGATCCACGAGCTCGCCGCGATCAGCGCCAAGTTCTTCATGAACGACAAGAAGAAGACGCCGAACTCGATCGAAGCGCCAAGAGAAGCGCGCGTCAATCGACCAGCGCTGGGCCCTCCGTCGACATGCATGCACCAGGGGAACCAGCGACTTGCCAGACGCGTAGGTTGCCCTGCTGCTCACTCGTGAGCTGCGACAAGTCCAAAGGGCCCAAGACGAAGAATTTCAAGCCGACGATCAGAGAAGTACGACGGCAAGTCGATCCGTCGGAGTTCCTCAAAGATCTACACCATCGCGGTGCAAGCTGCCGGGGCGGACGACAAGATCTCGCCAACTACTTCGCTGGTGCTCAAGCCCAATGTCGATCTCTGGCTCATGCACTTGCCGGACAACCCATATCCTCCTGGCAGACCTATGCCATCGGTTTGTCGGCGCTTTTACAGCGGCCACAAGCCTCATGGCCAAGAGAGCGACCTTCATCCGCCGCCTGTAGGAAGGAGAGCCCCCAGCAAGTACATTCAGAGATTCAGCCACAGACAAAGACAACATCTCAGATGTCCACCGCCTGCTGGTGATCAGCGCTGCTCCATCGAACGCGCGCGAAACCGCAGGATGCGGAGGAGATGGCGATGTGCAAGATCAGAGACATCAGTGAGCTATATGCCCCGCCGACAAGTGTGCACGTCTTTGAGGAAGGGAGGAAACTCCCGGAGAGAATATGTACAGGAGGATCTGATAGTGAGGAGGCTGCCCCGGCAAAGAAAAACCAGCGGCGGAACAACAGAAGAAGAAAGGCAAACATGTGCTAGTCGCTGAGCAGTCCGCAACGGAGGTGGTGCTAAGAAAGCCAAAGCTGGTAGCTCCGGCGAGGAGATTGCCGCAGCACCAACTACTGTGCTATGGCGGTCGCCGACAAGGTGACGGAACCAACAAGCAGATCGCAAGATCCACCGCACTAAGGGCCATGACCTCCAGAGCTGCAAGAAGGTCGAGCAGCTTGTCGAGCAGCAGAAGGCTGAATACGAGCGGCGCGACAAGGAGAAGGCCCAGGAAGGTGCTGGGGGATCCGGCAAGAAACGTCCCAGCCGAGGAGGACGCCGCGGCAAAGCCAAGCAGCGGCAAGGAGACAGACCTCCCCGCGGCCGCGACAAGGATGAAGATGATGACGACGATGAAGATATGGATGATGACGAGACCGATTAGCAGGAGTTCCAGAAAGCCACAGAGGTCTCGGCGTTGACGGTGGTGCTTCTCGCATTCTTCACACCGCCAGCTCAAGCAAAGGATGCGGAAGTCAATGCGCGTAACCACCCGCCGAGTCACGCAAGCCTCTCGAAATGGTCCAGACGCCTATCATCTTTGATATTGAGGACCACCCGATCGCATAATCGCGGTCGAAAGTGCTTGCCGATGTTGGTTTCACCAACTATCCGCAACCTCAAGGTCACTAAGATGCTAGTTGACGGCGGGCCGGCTTGAACCTGATCTCCTCCGTGGTACTCCGTAAACTCCAGATCCCTCGATGGCGAAGCTCAAGAGACCGCACATTCCAAGGAATCAATCCGGAAGGAGCAAGTCAAGGAAAGATCACGCTGCGGTGACATTTGGCAGCGAGTTGAACTTCAGGATCGAGAGGGTCACTTTTGATGTTGCTGACTTTCCATTGCCTTACAATGGGATACTCGGCCGCCCAAAGACTCGCCAAATTCATGGCAGCCTCTCACTATGCATACAACATACCGAAGATGCCAGCCCGATAAGTGTCATCTCTGTCCTCGGCGACAAGAAGATGCTCTTATCTGCGCCGACAAGATCTACTGGGAAGCAGCAGCCGCAACAGATCGCAAATCACTTGTCGCTGAAGCTCCCGGGCGAAGAAGAAGACCAAGTCCGCAAGAGTTCGATGCCCACTCCGCAAGCGCACCTCTTCGGAGTGCTGCGCTACCGCCAAGGACGCACCATCGAGCTCCACCGCAAGTGTAAGAATACAATGGCAGCTCCACCAGAGACCAAGAAGGTGTCCGCTAAGGAGGATGGCACCGGTGGTACCTTTACCATCGCCACTCGACCCTAAATAGGAAAGCGCCGTTGCTTTCTCAAGGGCTTAACATCGACGATTTGCGTGGCAACCGCCGTCGACATCCCCGTGTTCCTGTGAAAGTAATCGAGCACCATCTTGCCGCCTGTCCTCATGCGCGCCCGCAAGCTGTAAAGTCGAAGCAAAAGGAGCGCCAAGAATTCATCGCAGAAGAAATCAAGAAATTGGAAGCAGCAGGCCTTGTCATAGGAGTGCTCTGTTGGAAATATGCCCTAGAGGCAATAATAAAAGCATTATTATTATATTTCCTTGTTCATGATAATTGTCTTTTATTCATGCTATAATTGTATTATCCGGAAATCGTAATACATGTGTGAATACATAGACCACAATACGTCCCGAAGATGGAGATCAATGGAGCCCCGAAGATGGAGATCAATGGAGCTTTATGATATTGGCCATATCATGTCACTACTATATAATTGCATGTGATGTTTATTATGTTTATGCATCTTGTTTACTTAGAACGACGGTAGTAAATAAGATGATCCTTACAACAATTTCAAGAAGTGTTCTCCCTAACGTGCACCGCTGCTAAAGTTCGTTGCTTCAAGCACCACGTGATGATCGGGTGCGATAGATCCTTACGTTCACATACAACGGGTGTAAGACAGTTTTACACATGCAAAACACTTAGGGTTAACTTGACGAGCCTAGCATGTACAGACATGGCCTCGGAACACAGAGACCGAAAGGTCGAACACGAGTCGTATGGAAGATACGATCAACATGAGAATGTTCACCGACGATGACTAGTCCGTCTCACGTGATGATCGGACACGGCCTAGTCGACTCGGATCGTGTAACACTCGGATCAAATGGCCAACGCTCATGTCAACTTGAACTTCAACGCGTTCCTAGAGAAAACCAAGCTGAAAGATGACGGCAGCAATTATACGGATTGGGTCCGGAACCTGAGGATCATCCTCATAGCTGCCAGGAAACAATATGTCCTAGAAGGACCACTAGGTGACGCTCCCGTCCCCGAGAACCAAGACATTATGAATGCTTGGCAGTCTCGTGCTGATGATTACTCCCTCGTTCAGTGCGGCATGCTTTACAGCTTAGAACCGGGGCTCCAAAAGCATTTTGAGCAACACGGAGCATATGAGATGTTCAAGGAGCTGAAACTGGTTTTCCAAGCTCATGCCCGGGTCGAGAGATATGAAGTCTCCGACAAGTTCTATAGTTGTAAGATGGAGGAAAACAGTTCTGTCAGTGAGCACATACTCAAAATGTCGGGTTGCACAACCGCCTGTCCCAACTGGACATAAACCTCCGGACGAGGCGGTCATTGACAGAATCCTTGATCGCTCCCACCAAGCTACAAGAGCTTCGTGATGAACTACAATATGCAGGGATGGTGAAGACCATTCGAAGTATTCTCAATGCTCAAGTCAGCAGAGGTTGAAATCAAGAAAGAACATCAAGTGTTGATGGTCAATAAGACCACTAAGTTCAAGAAGGGCAAGGGTAAGAAGAACTTCAAGAAGGACGGCAAAGATGTTGCCGCTACCGCAAGCAAGTTGCCGGAAGAAGTCAAAGAATGGACCCAAACCTGAGACAGAGTGCTTTTATTGCAAGGGAAGGGTCACCGAAGCGGAACTGCCCCAAATACTTAGCGGATAAGAAGGCCGCAACACCAAAGGTATATTTGATATACATGTAATTGATTTGTACCTTACCAAGACTGTAGTAACTCCCGGTATTTGATACCGTGCCGCTGTTCATATTTGTAACTCATGCAGAGCTGCGGAATAAGCGGAGATCGGCGAAGGATGAGGTGACGACGCGCTGCCGAATGGTTCCAGAGTCGATGTGATCGCCGCTGGCACGCTACCTCTACATTTACCTACGGGATTAGTTTTGAACCTTAATAATTGTTATTTGGTGCCAAGTTTGAGCATGAACATTGTATCCGGATCTCGCTTGATACGAGATGGCTACTCATTTAAACCGAGAATAATGGTTGTTCTATTTATATGAGAGATATGTTTTATGGTCATGCTCGATGGTCAATGGTTTATTCTTAATGAATCTCGAGCGTAATATTACACATATTCATAGCGTGAATACCAAAAGATGTAAAGTTGATAACGATAGTCCCACATACTTGTGGCATCGCTGCCTTGGTCACATTGGTGTCAAGCGATGAAGAAGCTCCATGCGATGGACTTTAGAGTCTCTCGATTATGAATCATTTGACACATGCTAACCATGCCTCATGGGCAAATGACCAAGACTCCGTTCTTCGAACAATGGAGCGAGCAACCAACTTGTTGGAAATCATACATACCGATGTGTGCGGTCCAATGAGTGTTGAGGCTCATGGAGGATATCGTATGTTCTCACTCTCACAGATGACTTGAGTAGATATGGGTATGTCTACTTGATGAAACACAAGTCCGAGACCTTTGAAAAGTTCAAGGAATTTCAGAATGAAGTAGAGAATCAACGGACCGAAAGATAAAATTCTTACGATCGGATCGTGGAGGAGAATATTAAAGTCACGAATTTGGTACACACTTAAGAAAATGTGGAATCGTTTCACAACTCACGCCACCGAACACCTCAACAGAACGGTGTGTCCGAACGTCAGAATCGCACTCTATTGGATATGGTGCGATCCATGATGTCTCTTACCGATTTATCGCTATCATTTTGGGGATACGCCTAGAGACAGCTACATTCACTTTAAATAGGGCACCGCCTAAACCGCTGAGACGACACCGTATGAATTATGGTTTGGGAAGAAACCTAAGTCGTCGCTTTCTAAAAGTTTGGGGATGCGATGCTTATGTCAAGAAACTTCAACCTGAAAAGCTCGAACCCAAGTCGAAAAATGCGCTTCATAGGATACCCTAAGGAAACCATTGGGTATACCTTCTACTTAAGATCCGAGGGCAAGATCTTTGTTGCCAAGAACGGGTCCTTTCTGGAAAAGGAGTTTCTCTCGAAAGAAGAAAGTGGGAGGAAAGTAGAACTCGATGAAGTACTACCTCTTGAACGGGATAGTAGTGCAGCTCAGGAAAATGTTCCTGTGATGCCTACACCAATCAAGAGGAAAATAATGATGATGATCAAGGTACTTCGGATCAAGTTGCTACTGAACTTCAGGTCCACAAGGACACGCCCGCACTGCAGTGGTACGGTAACCCTGTCCCGAAATCATGTTGTTAGACAACGTGAACCTTCGAACTATGAAGAAGCGATGGCGGCCCAGATTCCAACAAATGGCTAGAAGCTATGAAACCGAGATAGAATCCATGTATGAAAACAAAGTATGGACTTTGACCGACTTGCCCGATGATCGGCGAGTGATAGAAAATAAATGGATCTTCAAGAAGAAGACGGACGCGATGGTAATGTCACCATCTATAAAGCTCGACTTGTCGCTAAGGGTTATCGGCAAGTTCAAGGGATTGACTACGATGAGACTTTCTCTCCCGTAGCTAAGCTTAAGTCCGTCCAATCATGTTAGCAATTGCCGCATACTATGATTATGAGATATGGCAGATGGACGCCAAAACAGCGTTCCTTAACGGTTATCTTAAGGAAGAGCTGTATATGATGCAGCCGGAAGGTTTTGTCGATCCTAAGAATGCTAACAAAGTATGCAAGCTCCAGCGATCCATTTATGGGCTGGTGCAAGCATCTCGAGTTGGAACATTCACTTTGATGAGATGATCAAAGCTGCTTAGTTTATGCAGACTTATGGAGAAGCCTCGTTTACAAGAAAGTGAGTGGGAGCTCAGAGCATTTCTCATATTATATGTAGATGACATACTTTTGATGGGAAATGATATAGAATTCTTGGACAGCATTAAGGCCTACTTGAATAAGTGTTTTTCAATGAAGGACCTTGGAGAAGTTGTTATATATTAGGCATCAAGATCTATAGAGATAGATCGAGACGCCTCATAGGTCTTTCACAAAGCACATACCTTGATAAGATTTTGAAGAAGTTCAAAATGGATCAGTCCAAGAAAGGGTTCTTGCTCAGTATTACAAGGTGTGAGATTGAGCTCGCTCAATGCCCACCATGGCAAAAGATAAAGAAGAGATGAGTGTCATCCCCTATGCTTCAGCCATAGGATCTATTATGTATGCCATGCTGTGTACTGCACTGATGTAAACCTTGCCGTGAGTTTGTAGGAAGGTACCAAAGTAATCCCGCAAGGAACACCGACAGCGGTCAAGAATATCCTGGCACCGAAAAGGACGAAGGACATGTTTTCGCTTATGGAGGTGACGAAGAGCTCGTCCGTAAAGGGTTACGCCGATGCTAGCTTCAACACGATCCGATGACTCTAAGTCACAAACCGGATACGTATATGTTGAATGGTGGAGCAGAAGCTGGTGCAGCTGCAAGCAGAAAGCCGTGGCGGGATCTACATGTGAAGCGGAGTACATGGCAGCCTCGGAGGCAGCGATGAAGCAATTTGGATGAAGGAGTTCATCACCGACTGGGAGTCATACCCCATGTGTCGGGCCGATCAAACTCTTCTCGTGACAACACCGAGCTATTGCACTTGCCAAGGAGCCCAGTGTTTCACAAGAAGACCAGCACATCAAGTTGTCGCTCAACTCCATCCGTGAAAATGTTCAGATGGAGACATAGAAATTTGTAAAGTGCATACGGATCTGAATGTCGCAGATCCATTGACTAAACCTCTTCCATGGGCAAAACATGATCAACACCGTAACTCTATGGGTGTTCGATTCATCACAATGTAACTAGATTATTGACTCTAGTGCAAGTGGGAGACTGTTGGAAATATGCCCTAGAGGCAATAATAAAAGCATTATTATTATATTTCCTTGTTCATGATAATTGTCTTTTATTCATGCTATAATTGTATTATCCGGAAATCGTAATACATGTGTGAATACATAGACCACAATACGCCCCTAGTGAGCCTCTAGTTGACTAGCTCGTTGGTCAATAGATAGTCATGGTTTTCGACTATGGACATCGGATGTCGTTGATAACGGATCACATCATTAGGAGAATGATGTGATGGACAAGACCCAATCCTAAACATAGCACAAGATCGTAGTTCGCTTTTGCTAGAGCTTTTCCAATGTCAAGTATCTCTTCCTTAGACCATGAGATCGTAACTCCCGGATACCGTAGGAGTGCTTTGGTGTACCAAACGTCACAACGAATCGGGTGACTATAAAGGTGCACTAGGTATCTTCGAAAGTATCTGCTGGGTTGACACGGATCGAGACAGGATTTGTCACTCCGTATGACGGAGAGGTGTCACCGGGCCCACTCGGTAGTGCATCATCATAATGATCTCAAAGTGACCAAGTGTCCGGTCACGGATCATGCATTATGGTACGAGTAAAGTGACTTGCCGGTAACGAGACTAAACGAGGTATTGGGATACCGACGATCGAAGTCTCGCAAGTAACATACCGCCCGACAAAGGGAATAGTATACAGGGTTGCTTGAATCCTTGACATCATGGTTCATCCGATGACATCATCGAGGAGCATGTGGGAGCCAACATGGGTATCCAGATCCCGCTGTTGGTTATTGACCTGAGAGCCGCCTCGGTCATGTTCAGATGTCTCCCAAACCCGTAGGGTCTACACACTTAAGGTTCGTGACGCTAGGGTTATTAGGAAGACTTGTATGTGATTACCGAATGTTGTTTGGAGTCCCGGATGAGATCCCGGACGTGACGAGGAGTTCCGAAGGGTCCGGAGGTAAAGATTTATATATGGAAGTTGTCAAACGGACACCGAAAGTTTCGGGGCGACGGTATTGTACCGGGGCCACTGGAAGGGTTCCAGAGGTCCACTGGAGGGGCCACCTCCCGGGGCCACATGGGCTGCGTGGGAAGGAGCCAGCCCCGGTGGCTGGGCGCACCCCCTTGGGCCCTTGCGCCTAGGGTTTGGGGGAACCCTAGAGGGCGGCGCCCTTGCTTGGGGGCAAGCCACCCTCCTGTCACGCCGCCTCTAGATTCCCATCTAGAGGGGCCGCCCCTGCCCTTTTCCCCTATAAATAGAGGGGTTGAGGGAGGCTGCACACAAGCCAAGGCGCAGCCCCTCCCTCCCCAACACCTCTCCTCCTCCGCACGTGCTTGGCGGCCTCGCCGGAGATCGCTGCACCAACTACACCACGCCTGTCGCGGCTGCCGCTGAGCTGTCTTCTCAACCTCTCCTTCCTCCTTGCTGGATCAAGACGGAGGAGACGCCGTCTGCACTGCACGCACGTGTGTTGAACGCGGAGGTGCTGTCCATTCAGCACTTGGTCATCGGTGATCCGAATCACGGCGAGTACGACTCCCTCAACACCATCTCCTTGAGCGCTTCCGCACTCGATCTACAAGTGGTATGTAGATGCAAACTCACTCCCTTGACTCGTTTCTTAGATGAACTCATAGATGGATCTTGGTGAAACCGTAGGAAAAATTTTAATTTTCTGCAACGTTCCCCAACATGCTCCATCCTACGTGGTTGGCCAACCCTGTAGTCGTGCGCAAGGCAAACGGGAAATGGAGACTCTGTATCGACTTTACCGATGTCAATAAAGCTTGTCCCAAAGACCCATTTCCCTTGCCGCGCATCGACCAGATTGTTGACTCCACGGCCGGATGTGACTTGCTTTCATTTCTTGATGCATACTCAGGATACCATCAGATCTTCATGGCAGAAGAGGATGAGGAGAAGACCGCATTCATCACCCCATGTGGCACATACTGTTTCATACGGATGCCTTTCGTTTAAAGAATGCTGGTTCAACATTTGCAAGGGTAGTCCATGACGCTTTTGAGCCGCAAATACACAGAAATGTGGAAGCCTACATGGATGACATAGTGGTCAAGAGCAAGGACAAGGCGACTCTGATTCAAGATTTAGACGAAACCTTTGCAAATCTGCGCAAGATCAACCTCAAGCTCAACCCCGAGAAGTGTGTGTTTGGAGTCCCTCCGCAAGCTTCTCGGATTCTTCGTGTCTCAGCGGGAATTGAAGCCAATCCCGACAAAATCAAGGCCATTGAGCAGATTGAAGCACCAAAGCGCCAAGGATGTACGAAGACTTGCCGGTTATGTAGCTGCTCTCAACAGGTTTATCTCTAGGTTCGCTGAGCGCGCCTCGCCATTTTTCAAAATATTGAAAAGGAAGGTCCAATGAAATGGACTCGAAGCGGAGGCTGCATCGCAGAACTTAAAGAGATACTGTCCTCCACTCCAACACTTGTCGCACCTAAGCCACAAGAGAAGTTGCTGCTATATATAGCGGCAACCAATCAAGTGGTTAGTGCTGCGTTAGTAGCGGAGAGGGAGGCGGATGATGAGCCAAAGAACCACGCAGATGCATCCAGCGACAAGCTGTGGGACTTCACCGCAAGCTCGTCCCGATAAAGATGGATCTCTGCGCAGCGCGGAGAAGATGCAGAAAAGAATGGTGCAGCGCCCAGTTTACTTTGTCGGTTCCTTTCGCAGGGGCTAGGTCAAGGTACTGTGTGCAGAAATTGCTTTTCGCCTTCTCATGGCCTCGAGAAAGTTGCGCCATTACTTCCAAGCACATGAGATCACAGCCGCCACTGTTTTCCGCTCAAGAGGATACTGCAAAATCCGTAAGCAACAGCAGGATTGTCGAGTGGGCACTGAACTATCAAGCTTTGGCCTCAAGTTTGAGAGCACTTCAACTATCCAAAGCAGAGCATTGGCGGAGTTCATAGCAGAATGGACGCCAACACAAGATGAAGAAATTCGAAACGAGCATTCCCGCCAAGGAAGCAAGCAAAGAGTGGCTGATGTACTTTGATGGTGCCTTCTCGCTGCAAGGCGCCGGTGCGAAGGCATACTTGTTGCACCCACCGGAGAGCACCTCAAGCACGTAGTCCGATGCACTTTCCCAAGGAGCAAGCAACGAACAATACCGCAGAGTATGAAGGTTTGCTTGCCGGCCTCAGATCGCAGCAGACCTTGGGATCAAGAAGCTCATTGTCGTGGGTGACTCACATTTTGTCGCCCGCCAAGTGAACAAGAATTATCGAGTCCGCTGATGGAAGCTTACGTTGATGAAGTGAGAAAGCTAGAAGAGCACTTTGACGGCCACAGATGGAACATGTTCCAAGAGCTCAAATGACATTGCCGATGGCTCGTCAAGCGCGCCAGACTTAAGTTACCCGTGGAACCAGGGATCTTTGTGCTCAAACTGACTCAACCGCCTCAGAACGCCATCAATCGGATGTAACAAGAAGAGGAAGTTGATTTCGGTGACTATTTTCCGCAGAGCTCCCCAAGCCGCCGCCAAGAAGGTCCTCAAGATCAACACTAAGGGTGCCGAGGAGCAGTCTGCTCCGCAAGCCCTAGGGTTTGTTCCGCTGAAGCCGACGCCCCGACAAGTTTTGCTCCGCAAGCTTGCCGGGAACGCCAAGCTCCGGCCGAGCCCCAGATTCTCGCCAGAGAAGCGGATGTTCCGCAGCAGCAGATGTGCCTTTAGTCCTTGTTGTCGAGCCGCAAGCTCCAAAGATGGGCACAAGAGATTGACTGCTTCTTCTTGACAGACAACTTCCCAAAGAGCAAGAAGAAGCGGAAAGAGTAGCCCGGCAGTCAAGTATGTACCAGTTTGTCGACAACACACTGCATGTAAGAAGACTCAACGGTGTGAAATTGAAGTGTATTCACCGAAGATGGACAAAAGCTGTTGGCAGCGATACATGGAGGCATATGTGGTCACCACATTGGCGAAGAGCACTTGCCGCAAAGCTGCTCCGCAAGGTTTCTTTTGGCCGACAGCCCTCCGTGATGCAATCGCACAAGTAACCAAATGTGAAGCGTGCAAGGCCCATTCCAAGCAAATACACCAGCCAGCTCAAGCTCTCCAGACGATCCCTTTATCCCGCCATTTTCGGTCCGGGGCTCGACATCTCGCCCCTTTCCCGAAGTTGTCGGGGCTTTGAGTACTTGTACGCTATGATCGACAAGTTCACAAAGTGGCCGAGGTGGAAGCAGTGAGGAAGGTGACAGACAGCAAGCCAAGTTCTTCAGTCGATTGTTTGTTGCTTCGATCCCTAACAGATCATCACCGACAACGGCACACAATTCACGAGCCGCACCTTCATGCAGACGCCCAAGATCTTGGCGCCAAGGTTTGCTTCGCTTCGCTGCTCATCCGAGAAGTAACGGTCAAGCGGAGAGGGCGAATTGAAGTGCTGCGCTGGCTCAAGACCAGGACTTTCGGCAAAGGCGCAAGCGCGGAAAGAACTGGATTGAGGAGCTGCCGGTGGTTCTTTGGTCGATCAGACGACGCCAAATCGAGCCACCGCCGCACACCTTTCGCCTAGTCTATGGAGCAGAGGCAGTTCTCCCCACGGAACTCAGATACGGGTCACCTCGAGTGCTCGCCACGATGAGCTTGAGCAAGAGCAGTTGCGACAAGATGACGCGCCGCTCCTTGAGGAAGACCGCCTTCAAGTCGCCAGACGAGCTACTCGATATTAGCAAGCTTTGCGCCACTATCATAGCCGCAGTTAATGCCAAGTCTCGAGGAAGGCGACCTTGTTCTTCGCCGCTCAGACCGCCAAGAATTCCAACAAGTTGAGCCGGCGGAAGGCCTTACCGGTGAAACGGGTCACTAGGCCCGGCGTTGTCCGCTTTGAGACCGAAGATGGCATTCCGTGAGCAACTCCTGAACATTGAGCATCTTCGTAAGTTTTACTCAGAGGCGTTGTTCGGAACCTGTTCCGGCAACCACCTTTTGTACAAGTCTTGCCGATGTTGCATGTAATCCTTTGTACGAAGCCGGGCGCAGACCCCGTGCATAAGTAAAGCTCATGTGCTCCGCACATCTTGTCAATTTCATGCTTTCTACTCTTTTTTGCATGCGCTATCTGACACTTTGTGCAGCGCCTACCCCGTAAGCAATAACGAGCCGTAAGGCTCCATATCTTTATTTTCTTCTTTCTTTCTCAAAGAAAGGAAGGTTCCTCGCCCACAAGTTTGCCGGGGAAAGGAGAAGATAATGGTGTGGACCAAGCGCCGCTCGAGGAAGTTTCGCCACCGAAGCAAACGAGAAAAGCTAAGTTGCTAAAGTTTGAGCGATCAGTTTTAAATTTTTAAAATTTTTAAGTTATCTTCCTCGAACGACCGTGCTTTGTATGGAAAACCCAGCGCGGAGGAACCAACTCGTAGCTAGTTGCGCCTTACTTTGTTTCGAGTCCGCTCAACAACTTAAGTGAGCTGCGATTAGTTGCATAAGGTTTCTTGTCGGTAGCGGCACCGCCAAAGAAGGCTGCCGACGCCCCACACTCAGCGCCATGCTAAGGTGCTCATACCGACAAGTTCCCTAAAAGCGAGGGCAAAACATACAAAGGAAGGAATCAAGTAAAGGAAATAACATAGCAATTGCTACCCAAATAGAGTCCTATTACAAGATAGCTTGTCGCAGCTCTAACAGATTGTTCTCATAACATGACCAGCAGCGACAAGAAAAAGAGAGAACGGGTGGCCTAATCCACGCGACGCCTCAACCCTCTTGATCCCGCCACCTTGTCCACAATGGTGCGATAAGGGTCTTGAGCGCTTCAGATCAGCATCCGCGGCAAGGTCCCGAGGACGTTGGTGAGGTTGAGGCCTGGGCTGCGGAAGGCCACCTTCACCAAAGACCTTTTGAAGAGCTCCCCAAGCAGATCTTGCGCGACTGGCCGGCCAGCTGCTTTGGGATCTTCTCCCGAGTCGCTGGAGGGTCGCCGCCACGCCTTTGAAGAACAAGGTGAGCTTGGCACTGGGTTGGAGGTGCTCATCGGAGGAATACCCGAGATCCTCCATCCCCACTGCGCCAGCCCCCGTCGATGGCTGCGGCAACATCCACGAGACCCTCGGTCCAAGGCTCCACATTCTCCCTAAAAGTGTTCGGTGGCAGCAGACTCGCCCAGCAGAAGCCTCGTCGGCCTTGATCTTCTCCTTCAAGGCCACCTCCGCTTCCTCGGCGCCGCCCAGCCGCCTTGGTCAAAGTAGACAGCTTCAACTCAAGATCTGCGTTGAGTCCTTGGCGGCGCTTAAGCTCCTTGCTCCTCTCGGCGAGACGACCCTGCAGCTCGCCAAGGGTATAGGCGTCCTTCTCGCCACGCCAGGCGCAGCAAGCTCCTCGCCGCCACCTTGAGATCGGCCTCCAGCTGCGCCACCTTCGCCTCCAACCCCTTCTTGGCGGCCTTGGCAGCTGCGGCAAGATCCTCTCGCTTCCTTGAGAGCCCCGCCAATGTTTGCTTTCGCTGCAAGCTCCTCCTCGTGGCTGTCAAGGTTAACCTTCCGCTGCGCCAACTCGCCTCCCGCGCAGACAGCTTCTCGGCAGCAAGTCGCTGTTGTTTTCAACTTCAGCCTTCTCGAGGAGGAAGGCTTTACGCCTCGGCGAAGTTGCTCCCGCCTCCTCTGTGGACCGGAGAGCTTCTGGTTGAGGCCCCGAGCTCCTCCGCACGCTTCGATGTCCACTCCGCCGCGATAAGCGCTCTCGATACCAGCTTGGCTGTCGGGCGCGGTAGAGCGACAACAGCTTTCGCAGCAGCTGCTCCTCCTCAGCTCGCTGCCGCCGCTGCTCGCGCGGCCGACCAGCGCCAGCCCAGCAGAGGCGAGCAACTCTTCATCAAAGATTTCTCCTTCGATCGACGCCTCGAGCTCGACGCCTGTGGAGCTTGATGAAGACGCCATCGCCAGCCTTCAAATAGGCGCTGGCTGGGGCTCTTCGAGCTCGACGCAGAAGTAGCGGCGGAGGGATCGGCGGTCGGCGAAGCGCCGACGCCTCGCGCCTCGGGCCGCCGGGCGATCGCGGACCTCGCCAGCCGCGGGCGGCAGCTTTTGCGGCCTCTCCGCCGGCGTGATCATCAGCGCGGCTTCTTCTTCGGTGACAGCATGGCGTTGCCGGTATTGCCGCTGTTTTCCTCGCCGGCGACCTCGGTTTCCATCGCTCGCGGCAGATGGACCTGACGACCGGAAAAGGAAGAAAAGTCAAGCAAATATTCAAAAAGAAAATCAAAAGAAGAAGAACCCAAGGGAAGTTTTCAAGCAAGAGGATTACCTGTACTAGGATCTACAGTCGTGGTCTCCGCCACCGGGGGGTCGCTGGTGCTGTCCCTTGCCGGAGAACTGTCCCTTGCCGGAGACTTCTCCTTTCCGGAAAATTCTCCTTGCCGGGAATCCTCCTTGGCGTGTATTCAAGCAGATGGCATGTCGGGAGCGGCTTCCAGCACTCCTGGTGAGACTGCTCTGCTCCTACGCAAACCAATAGTCAGATGTCAGCAAAGAAAGAGCACCCATGCGCGCCTAACAGCAGGAAGTAAACCATATACTTACGCTGGAGGCTGCGCTGGGGGCTGCTTTGGGGAATAGTTGCCGGGTCCGCAAGGTGGTCTCGGCACACCCTCGCTGTCGCGGTGGGTTCGCCTCGATGACAATCACCGACCTTGGCTCTCTTCGCCTCTCCGGGCCGAGTCCCGAAAAGGAATGGGTTCGAGTAAAGCAAATCAGATACAAGACAAAACAGCAAGAATTGAAGAACTACAAGTACAAAGAAAGAATCTTACTCTTCCTCTTCCTCGCCGGAGCTGAGCGCGGAGAGGTCGAAGTCCGCCCACCTTCGGGCGCGACAAGGCGGAGGAGTAGGCTCCTTAGCCGCTTGGCGGGAGCAGAAGCAGTGGTCCGGAGGGCCCCGCCCAGCTTGCCCGAGCGGCATGAGGTGCTCCCGCTGCAACAAGTGCTTGCCACGGTGGAGCTGCGCGCGCGCGGGCGGTTGTTGACCCGCTCTGCCGCCTCTGCCACGCCCCCGCCTTGCGGAGACGCCTTCTTGGTGGAGCTGGGGCTCGCTTGCGGCGAGCTGTCTCAAGGTGAGAAAGAGGAGGAGTCGATCTTCAACGAAGTCGCCGCATACTCGGCGGCTCGCCGACTCAGCTTCAGCCCGACAAGGTCTCCTCGCCGCAAGCTCCCTCGCCGCAAGGCTTGCCGCTCTGCTGCCTCTCGCCTCCTCCACGGTGAATCCAACCGCCCGCGGCAGCGCTGCAGCCGCTTCTTCCAGTTTAGTGGCGGCGCTGCATCTCCGCATCGGTGGTGTCGCGAGTAAGGCTCTTCTGTTCATCGGAGCGGACCGGCATTTCTACCAAGCCGTTAAAGAACTCCCCGCACGACGCCGTCGCAGCTCTTGCCAAGTTGGGACAATTCCATGCGAATCTCACAGCGCATCATTGCACGGATGCGGTCGAGCGAGGAGTTGTTGCACAGCGGAACGACACCCCTCGGCAACCTGAACGCTTCGAGATGTTGAGGATCGTGCTTGAACAGTTCCAGGAGCATCGCGTCCAGTTCCAGGACAGTGAAGTTAAAGTTGAGGCCCGGCGCAGCCTCATGATATCCGCCGCATTCGAACTCCCAGCGGTCTCCTCCTCTCCCGCAGGGGGCGGCGCGGCGGCGAAGAAAATCTGAGCCAACGGCGCCACGGTGAGCCCGCAAGCCCGAGGCGAGGATCCGTGACGGCAATCTTCAGCCTATCGCCTTTCGGGCCACGTTGTTCAATCGTTGTCGCGCCATCGGGCTTGGCGCTGGGCGGTAATGGCTGCGGTTCTCCTCGACAATCCAGCACCAATCTGCTCTCCATTCATCCCACTTGTTGCGGAGCTCTCCTCCAGATAAGCTTCCTTCTTGCCAGTTCTCGAGATCCAGCGATTCCGCCGGATAAAGGCTCCCTCTCTCAACTCGGGGCATAAAGAAGTGGCGAAAAAGAGCTACATTTGGATAGATTCGACAAAGTTTTCGCAGAGATGTGCGAAACTGCCATGGTCGAACGGCATTGGGGGTGAAGTCAAGGAGGCGGAACCCGTAGGTGTTCATAATGTCACGTAACAACTCAGAGAAAGGCGGCGAGCCCGCAGAGAAGAACAACGCGAAGAAGGGATATCCATTCGAGCCCGGTTCAGCGGCAGCCGGGAGTACCTTCGCGCTGGATGCGCGCGCCTCCGTCGACCGTAAGAGGTAGTAATACTCCCTCGGATCCTTCGCGGCGAGCTGAGGGGGAAGGTTGCCGCGCCTTTCAGAAGGCCAGAAGCGCTGCGCGCCGCCGATTTCACAACCTTCCCGCCGGAGCCATGGCGGAGGTAGTGAGAGAGATCGGCGTTGGTGGTGCCGGTGGCGATGAGGGGCGGAGCGCTGCTCTCTTTCAGCTTTGGGAATAAGGGGTGAGCGGTGGAGGTTTTTGAGATTGGAATAGCAACCAGCGAGATGGGAGAACTGCCCCTGTTTCCCCTGCTTATAAAGAGGGAGGGGGCAGACGTTCCGTCTTTCCGAATAAAGAAGCCACCCACGATCTCTCCCACGATGCCGCATTCGACGCGTACCGTTCAAGGAGGGCGCGGTGGATACAGAGTGAGATACGGCGTAACCCAGCCGCAGCGTCTGCGTGCCTGTTTTGGGCTCCGCCCAACAGCGCCGGCACTGCAGGTGGCCCAGGCCGGGGCTCTGTCGGTGTACTAGAGTAGGGTACCCTAGTATCCCGAACTTGTGCACGGGCAGTTGCAGCACCAGCTGGCAAGGCTTGCCGGTGACCGCCAAGGTCCTCAAGTGGTTCCTTTGGAGCCATTCAAGAACAAAGTATTCAAGCCAAGGAGACAAGGCCCGGCAAGAGGAGATTGCCGGAAGGCCAACCAAGGCATCTCAAGGAACTTGCCGCGACGCCACGCTGCGTCCGGCGAGGCCCGTGAGCGACAAGCTTCCGGACGCGACAAGACAACGATCGCGGCAAGGCGCTTGTCATGCAAACTACCACTCTATACCCGGCCCAAAGACATCCACCAACGTGTCGCCTCGACCTTTCGTGCGCGCGTGGCAAGAGGTTGTGCGCCAGCGGTGCGCAGGGCAAGCGACGCCGACAAGATTGCCATCGTGGCAGCGGTGGCGCCCCCGACGGTCCTTTTTGCACTATTTGGGCGACGAGACGGGCATTTAATGCCTTTGTCCCCTGCCGCCGTGGTTAGGTATGATACACTGCATGTAGTTGTACCAACCGCAATTCCTTTTCCATTTTACCCTTGTCTACGCTACACCTGTCGGAGACCCCTTTAGCATATAAAAGGAGGCCCATGCGCAACGAGAGGAAAAAAGGAGAAAACACTCACGCCGGTCTCGTTAGCAGCTAGTGTGTCAGTAGCACTCAGCGCCCCGAGCAAGAACTCAATACACTCAGACATGCAACAGAGGGAGTGTTATCTCTCGAGAGCTCCAAAGCTGGGTAAACTGCTCGTGTAAGTTTACCGATCCGCTCTTCAGGCGATCTCTGCCCCCTCACGAACCGAAGGGGCTCGGTCCGCCGGTCCCATAGGTGTTCGTGGATCAATTTCCCCGACAGAATTCAATAGTCTTCATCATAAAAGAGCCAGCACAAGAAGTATCGAGCATGGTTTGATTATTATGAGAAAGCCGAGCATAAATTTTTTGGATAATTGTTTCTCTTGGGAGCTCATGATTGGGGCATGAATATAACATTGATTTAAGCCTCCCCCAAGCTTGAGCGATGCTTTCTCCTTCGCGAGGCCAAAAATTATATATATAATTGCAATCACGATGAACAAGATGCATAGGATAATACTTTTGATGAAATTCCAATTTCAGTCCTCTATAGTTCCATGATCTCGTGTCATCACATAGCCTATACCATGTCAATGCATCTCCCTTCAAAGATAAAGGGAAGAACTTCTTCTTGACAACATCATCGGGTATACCTGCAAGCTTAAATAATCCACAAACTTCATCCACATATATTAGGTGCTCATCAGGATGCCTTGTTCCATCTCCTGCAAAAGGATTAGCTAGAAGTTTTTCTATCATACCCGAAGGAACTTCAAAGGGAACATTTTCATTTTCAGTAGGTTCAGTAGGTTGAGGAGCAACTCTTTGCTCTACTGGTCGGGGTGAAGATACCCCGAACAAGCCCCTCAGAGGATTACTTTCCATAGTAACAAGTGACAGTAAATTTCAGCACACTATATAAATTTTTCCTTACCAAATTCCACCTACCAAAGGCGCTTCACTCCCCGGCAACGGCACTAGAAAAGAGTCTTGATGACCCACAAGTATAGGGGATCTATCGTAGTCCTTTCGATAAGTAAGAGTGTCGAACCCAACGAGGAGCGTATGAAATGATAAGCGGTTTTCAGCAAGGTATTCTCTGCAAGTACTGAAATAAGTGGTAACAGATAGTTTTGTGATAGGATAAATTGTAACGAGCAACAAGTAACAAAAGTAAATAAAGTGCAGCAAGGTGGTCCAATCCTTTTGTAGCAAAGGACAAGCCTGGACAAACTCTTATATAAGGAAAAGCGCTCCCGGGGACACATGGGAATATCGTCAAGCTAGTTTTCATCACGTTCATATGATTCATGTTCGGTACTTTGATAATTTGATATGTGGGTGGACTGGTGCTTGGGTGCTGTTCTTACTTGAACAAGCATCCCACTTATGATTAACCTCTATTGCAAGCATCCGCAACTACAACAAAATTATTAAGGTAAACCTAACCATAGCATGAAACATGTGGATCCAAATCAGTCCCTTATGAAGCAACGCATAAACTAGGATTTAAGCTTCTGTCACTCTAGCAACCCATCATCTACTTATTACTTCCCAATGCCTTCCTCTAGGCCCAAATAATGGTGAAGTGTTATGTAGTTGACGTTCACATAACACCACTAGAGGCTAGACAACATACATCTCATCAAAATATCGAACGAATACCAAATTCACATGACTACTAATAGCAAGACTTCTCCGTGTCCTCGTGAACAAACGTAACTACTCACAAAGCATATTCATGTTCATAATCAGAGGGGTAATAATATGCATATAGGATCTGAACATATGATCTTCCACCAAATAAACCAACTAGCATCAACTACAAGGAGTAATCAACACTACTAGCAATCTACTAGTACCAATCCCGGACTTGGAGACAAGAATTGGATACAAGAGATGAACTAGGGTTTTGAGAGGAGATGGTGCTGGTGAAGATGTTGATGGAGATTGCCCTCTCCCGATGAGAGGAGAGTTGGTGATGACGATGGCGATGATTTCCCCCTCCCGGAGGGAAGTGTCCCCGGCAGAACAACTCTGCCGGAGCCCTAGATTGGTTCTGCCAAGGTTCCGCCTCGTGGCGATGGAGTCTCGTCCCGAAAGGTTGCTTATGATTTTTTCCTCGTCGAAAGACCTCATACAGCAGAAGATGGGCATCGGAGAGCCAACAGGGGGCCCACAAGGTAGGGGGCGCGCCCAGGGGGGTAGGGCGTGCCCCCCACCCTCGTGGACAGGTGGGCCCTCCTCCGGTGAACTTCTTCCGTTGGATATTTTTTATATTTTCCAAAAATGACTTTCGTGGAGTTTTAGGACTTTTGGAGTTGTGCAGAATAGGTCTCTAATATTTGCTCCTTTTCCAGCCCAGAATTCCAGCTGCCGGCATTCCCCCTTCTTATGTAAACCTTGTAAAATGAGAGAGAATAGCCATAAGTATTGTGACATAATGCATAATAACAGCCCATAATGCAATAAATATTGATATAAAAGCATGATGCAAAATGGACGTATCACTCATCTATAGCAGCACCAAGAGTAGCTAATTATTCAAAATATAAACCACTAAAAAAACTAGTTGGACAAACGTTGGAGTCACATACCAATCAACAATCCCCCGAAATAGTTTCGGAAACGAAGCTTCGAGCAAAGAGATCGAAATATGTGGGTTTGAGAGCAAGACCACGGGAGAGAGAGCAAAGGTGAATTTTTTCTAGAGGTAGGTGATGATGTGGTGTGAAGAGATAAGTGAGGGGGCCCACATGGGGACCACAACCCATCAGGGCACGCCCAGGTGGGTTGTGGCCACCTGGTGCACCTCCCTCTGATTTTATTTGAACCAAAAATTCTTAAATATTCAAAAAAATGTATTAAATTTTCAGAGTATTCTGAGAACTTTTATTTTTTGGTCATTTTTTATTGCATGGGAAATTCAGAAAATAGACAAAACATGGCATTTTATTTTATTTAACTAATAAAAACAGAAAACAAAAAGTAGGGAGAGAAGGTAGTGCTTACTAAATCCATCAACTTCATACCTCTCAAAAATGATTCATTAATAAGGTTGATCAGGTCTTATTAACAACCATTTCCGATTAGCATGAAACCAAGAACTTACGTTATTCACTAAGTTACCTCAACGGGGATATGAATGTTGTCGGTGTACAGAAGTAGGGGCCCCTTTTTGTACCCCTTTACTTGTGCGCTGGCAGTCGCAACCCCACGCCCCTGGCCACGCTTGGCGGGGGTAGAGGAAGCAAAGACACAAGACGGGCGAAGCAACGCCAAGCCAGAGATACGAAGAGCAGAAGGGCGAGGTGAGATCCCCCGGCATGGCCCTTGCCGGGGCGGCTGCTACCTCTTGAGCACTGCATTGGTTTTCCCTTGAAGACGAAAGGGTGATGCAGTAAAGTTGCGTAAGTATTTCCCTCAGTTTTTGAGAACCAAGGTATCAATCCAGTAGGAGACCACGCTCGAGTCCCACGCACCTACACAAACAAATAAGAACCTCGCAACCAACGCGATACAGGGGTTGTAAATCCCTTCACGGTCACTTACGAGAGTGAGATCTGATAGAGATGATAAGATAATATTTTTGGTATTTTTACGTTAAACAGTAAAAGTAAAGAAAGCAAAATAAACGGCGCCAGAAATAGCTTGTTGATGGGAGATTAATATGATGGAAAATAGACCCGGGGGCCATAGGTTTCACTAGTGGCTTCTCTCAAGATAGCATAACTATTACGGTGGGTAAACGAATTACTGTCGAGCAATTGATAGAATTGAGCGTAGTTATGAGAATATCTAGGTATGATCATGTATATAGGCATCACGTCCGTGACAAGTAGACCGACTCCTACCTGCATCTAATACTATTACTCCACACATCGACTGCTATCCAGCATGCATCTAGAGTATTAAGTTCATAAGAACGGAGTAACGCTTTAAGCAAGATGACATGATGTAGAGGGATAAACTCATGCAATATGATATAAACCCCATCTTTTTATCCTCGATGGCAACAATACAATACGTGTCGTTTCCCCTACTGTCACTGGGACCGACACCGCAAGATTGAACCCAAAGCTAAGGACTTCTCCCATTGCAAGAAAGATCAATCTAGTAGGCCAAACCAAACTCATAATTCGAAGAGACTTGCAAAGATAACCAATCGTACATAAAAGAATTCAGAGGAGATTCAAATATTGTTCATAGATAATCTTGATCATAAACCCACAATTCATCGGATCTTGACAAACACACCGCAAAAGAAGAGTTACATCAAATAGAATCCATCTAGCTAATAACTATGGCCCCGAAGGTCTGAGGTAAACTACTCACACATCATCAGAGAGGCTATGGTGTTGATGTAGAAGCCCCCCGTGATCAATGCCCCCTCCGACGGAGCACCGGAAAAGGCCCAAAGATGGGATCTCATGGGTACAGAAGGTTGCAGCGGTGGAAATAGGTTTTTGGCTCCGTATATGATGTTTCCAGGGTATATGAGTATATATAGGCGAAGGAGGTCGGTCAGGAGAGCTACGAGGGGCCCACGAGGGTGGAGGGCGCGCCCCCTGCCTCGTGGCCTCCTCGTTGATTGCTTGACATCCACTCCAAGTCCTCTGGATCACGTTTGTTCCGGAAATCATGTTCCCGAAGGTTTCATTCCGTTTGGACTCCGTTTGATATCCTTTCCTTCGAAACACTGAAATAGGCAAAAAAAACAGCAATTTGGGTTGGGCCTCCGGTTAATAGGTTAGTCCCAAAAATAATATAAAAGTGTATAATAAAGCCCATTAAACGTCCAAAACAGAATATATAATAGCATGGAACAATCAAAAATTATAGATATGTTGGAGACGTATCAAGCATCCCCAAGCTTAATTCCTGCTCGTCCTCGAGTAGGTAAATGATAAAAAACAGAATTTTTGATGTGGAATGCTATTTGGCATAATTTTCAAAGTAATTCTCTTATTTGTGGCATGAATATTCAGATCCGAAAGATTCAAGATAAAAGTTTAATATTGACATAAAAGTAATAATACTTCAAGCATACTAACTAAGCAACTATGTCTTCTCAAAATAACATGGCCAAAGAAAGTTCATCCCTACAAAATCATATAGTTTGGTCATCCTCCATTTTCGTCACACAAGAATGCTCTCATCATGCACAACCCCGATGACAAGCCAAGCAATTGTTTCATACTTTAGCAATCTCAAACTTTTTTCAACTTTCACGCAATATATGAGCGTGAGCCATGGATATAGCACTATGGGTGGAATAGAATATGATCATGGGGGTTATGTGGAGAAGACAAAAAATGAGAAAGTCTCACATTGACGCTGCTAATCAACGAGCTAGGGATATGCCCATCAATTGATGTCAATGCAAGGAGTAGGGATTGCCATGCAACATATGCACTAGAGCTATAAATGCATCAAAGCTCAACAAAAGAAACTAAGTGGGTGTGCATCCAACTTGCTTGCTCATGAAGACCTAGGGCATTTGAGGAAGCCCATTGTTGGAATATACAAGCCAAGTTCTATAATGAAAAATTCCCACTAGTATATGAAAGTGACAAAACAAGAGACTCTCTATCATAAAGATCATGGTGCTACTTTGAAGCACAAGTGTGGAAAAAAAGGATAGTAGCATTGTCCCCTTTATTTTTCCTTTTATTGGCCTTTCCTTTTTTATTTGGCATTTCTCTTTTTTTAACTTTTTTTGGGATAATGCTCTATGAATGATGATCATCACACTTCTATTTATTTACAACTCAATGATTACAACTCGATACTAGAACAAAGTATGACTCTATATGAACGCCTCCGGCAGTGTACCAGGATGGGCAATGAATCAAGAGTGACATGTATGAAATAATATGCATGGTGGCTTTGCCACAAATATTATGTCAACTACATGATCATGCAAGCCAATATGACAATGATGAAACGTGTCATGATAAACGGAACGGTGGAAAGTTGCATGGCAATACATCTCAGAATGGCTATGGAAATGCCATAATAGGTAGGTATGGTGGCTATTTTGAGGAAGCTTAAGGAGGTTTATGTGTGATAGAGCGTATCGTATCACGGGGTTTGGATGCACCGGCGAAGTTCGCACCAACTCTCAAGGTGAGAAATGGCAATGCACGGTACGGAAGAGGCTAGCAATGATGGAAAGGTGAGAGTGCGTATAATCCATGGACTCAACATTAGTCATAAAGAACTCACATACTTATTGCAAAAATCTACAAGTCATCAAAAACCAAGCACTACGCGCATGCTCCTAGGGGGATAGATTGGTAGGAAAAGACCATCGCTCGTCCCCGACCGCCACTCATAAGGAGGACAATCAAAGAACACCTCATGTTTCAAATTCGTTACACAACGTTTACCATACGTGCATGCTACGGGACTTGCAAACTTTAACTCAAGCACAACTTTAATATTGATACGTCTCTGTCGTATCTATAATTTTTGATTGTTCCATGCCAAAATTATACAACTTCCATATACTTTTGGCAACTTTTTATACTATTTTTGGGACTAACATATTGACCCAGTGCCCAGTGCCAGTTCCTGTCTGTTGCGTGTTTTATGTTTTGCAGAATATCCATATCAAACGGAATCCAAATGGGATAAAAACGGACGGAGATTATTTTTGGAAAATTTGGAAAATCTGGGAGGAAGAATCAACGCGAAACGGTGTCCGAGGTGGGCACGAGGCAGGGGCGCGCCCCACCCCCCTGAGCGCTCCCCTGACCCTCGTGGTCCACCAGTAAGGCGGTTGATGCCCTTCTTCGGCCGCAAGAAAGCTAATTTTTGAGGAAAAATCACGGCAAAGGTTTCAGTCCAATCGGAGTTACGGATCTCCATATATATACGAAACGATGAAAGGGCAGCAGAACAGAACGCAGAAATAGAGAGATAGAGAGATAGATCCAATCTCGGAGGGGCTCTCGCCCCTCCCACGCCATGGAGGCCAAGGACCAGAAGGGGAAACCCTTCTCCCATCTAGGGAGGAGGTCAAGGAAGAATAAGACGAAGGGGCCCCCTCTCCCCTTCTCTTCCGGTGGCGCCAGAACGCTGCCGTGGCCATCATCATCACCACAATCTTCACCAATAACTTCACCGCCATCATCACCAACTCTTCCCCCCTCTATGCAGCGGTGTAACCTCTCTCTTACCCGCTGTAATCTCTACTTAAACATGGTGCTCAATGCTATATATTATTTCCCAATGATGTATGGCTATCCTATGATGTTTGAGTAGATCCGTTTTGTCCCATGGGTTATTTGATGATCAGGATTGGTTTGAGTTGCATGTTTTATTATTGGTGCTGTCCTATGGTGCTCTCCGTGTCGCGCAAGCATGAGGGATCCCCGCTGTAGGGTGTTGCAATACGTTCATGATTCGCTTATATTGGTTGCGTGAGTGACTGAAACACAAACCCGAGTAAGGGGGTTGTTGCGTATGGGATAAAGAGGACTTGATGCTTTAATGCTATGGTTGGGTTTTACCTTAATGATCTTTAGTAGTTGTGGATGCTTGCTAGAGTTCCAATCATAAGTGCGTGTAATCCAAGTAGAGAAAGTATGTTAGCTTATGCCTCTCCCTCAAATAAAATTGCAATAATGATTACCGGTCTAGTTATCGATTGCCTAGGGACAAATAACTTTCTCGTGACAACAAGCTCTCTACTAAAACTAATTTAGTTGTGTCTTTACCTAAACAGCCCCTACTTTTTATTTATGCGCTCTTTATTGCCTTGCAAACCTATCCAAAAACACCTACAAAATACTTCTAGTTTCATACTTGTTCTAGGTAAAGCGAACGTCAAGCGTGCGTAGAGTTGTATCGGTGGTCGATAGAACTTGAGGGAATATTTGTTCTACCTTTAGCTCCTCGTTGGGTTCGACACTCTTACTTATCGAAAGAGGCTACAATTGATCCCCTATACTTGTGGGTTGTCAGGACCTTTTTCTGGCGCCGTTGCCGGGGAGCAATAGCGTGGGGTGAATATTCTCGTGAGTGCCTGTTTGCTTTATCACTAAGTAATTTTTATTTGTTGTTCTTAGTTGTTTTCTATCTTTAGTTATGGGTAGGAAACACAAAATACCAAAAAAAAATTAGTTGTACCTACTGAACCAATGGTTGAAGAACCACTCAAAATCTATCCTACTCCTGAAGCTTATTACCTGGATCATCTTCGATCCCTTTGTGCTCGTGCTGAAACCCCAACTAGCTTAGTTGAGGGCAGATCTTTAGGTGAGCATGCTTGTTATGTCTGACACCGCATATCTAAAAAAGGGAAACTTTTACTGGGTCAAATTCATCGTTTGCAATGCTATGCTTGGAATTTATGTGAAATTTATGATGTGACTTGTTGTTCTGAAGACCCTAAGAAACACCTTCCCTACCAATGTTTATTTAGTGACAATGGAATCGTATCTTCTTATGCTAAAGGTGTTTATAATTACTATGATGTTCAAAAAATTGAAGAATTTGTTGCTTTTAAGGGTGCTTATGAAATTGCTTCTTTGATTGAAACATATGATGCTACTCTTTACAAATCTGAGAATTTTGCCATACTTAAATATTGCTATGATAATTATGCTTCTAATGCCTATGTTGAACCATATATTGAGGATTACCCTACTGTCCAAGAAGAGATTAATATTTTGCAGGAGTCTATGGAAGAAGAAATTGATGAAACTGTGAGCTCATTGGATGAAAAAGATGAGGAGGAGAGCGAAGAACAAAAGGAGGAAGAGCGGATTAACTACCCGTGCCCACCTTCTAATGAGAGTAACTCTTCAACTCATACATTGTTTAATTTCACTTCGTGCTTACCGAAGGATGATTGCTATGATGATTGTTATGATCCCGTTGATTCTCCTGAAATATCCCTTTTTGATGATGCTTGCTATGCTTGTGGCCAAGATGCCAATATGAATTATGCTTATGGAGATGAACTTGCTATAGTTCCTTATGTTAAACATGAAATTGTTTCTATTGCACCCACACATGATAGTCCTATTATCTTTTTGAATTCTTCCGATTATACTATATCGGAGAAGTTTGCACTTATTAAGGATTATATTGATGGGTTGCCTTTTACCGTTGCACATGATGATTTTGATGAATATAATATGCATGTGCTTGCTGCTCCTACTTGCAATTATTATGAGAGAGGAACTACGTCTCCACCTCTCTATGTTTCAAACACGACAAAATTGCAAGAAACTGTTTATACTATGCATTGGCCTTTACTTTGTGTGCATGAATTGTTCTTTTATGACATGCCGATGCATAGGAAGAGAGTTAGACTTCGTCTTTACATGATATATGTTACTTTGTGCTCACCACTAAATTACAAATCATTGTTAATTAAAATTGGCTTTGATATACATTGGGATCCGGGTGGATTCACTACTTGAGCACTATATGCCTAGCTTAATGGCTTTAAAGAAAGCGCTGCCAGGGAGACAACCCGGAAGTTTTAGAGAGTCATTTATTTCTGTTGAGTGCTTTTATATAGTTTGAAAACAAAAAAATAAAGAGGGGAACCTAAAACTTTTTCAAAAAGAAAAGCGGAAGTGAGAAAGACGAGCATTGTTGAAGTGGGAGCTAGCCTTGAACTTTGTTCATGCTCACGGAAACTTTGTGAATCTTGATTACAGAAACTTTTCAACAAAAATAATTATCCCCTTGTACAATTCCATTGTGTTATAAAAAT
Source organism: Aegilops longissima (assembly GCA_021605205.1). Classification (NCBI taxonomy): domain Eukaryota; kingdom Viridiplantae; phylum Streptophyta; class Magnoliopsida; order Poales; family Poaceae; genus Aegilops; species Aegilops longissima. The sequence continues at coordinate 296,105,035 of CM038682.1, read as the reverse complement.
AATGTGCCAAGGTTTGCCTTTAGGATGTTTACAATGCTTGTTGGTTTGTACGGTGCAGGACAGAAACTTTGGCTATAGTGGACGATTTTACATTTTTTTACTGGAACGTCAAATGGTTCTGATTCTTTTTGAACTGTCTTTCAATACAATTTTTTTATTTTTCCTAATTTTGGCAGAATTTTTCAAGTATCAGGAGTATGGTGAATGTTCAAATTATTACAGACTATTCTGTTTTAGACAGATTCTGTTTTTGATGCATAGTTTGCTTGTTTAGATGAAACTATCGATTTATATCAGTGGATTAAGCCAAGAAAAATTTATATTACAGTAGACACAATGCAAAAACAAAATATGAATTAGTTTGCAACAGTACTTAGAGTAGTGATTTGCTTTATTATACTAACGGATCTTACCGAGTTTTCTGTTGAAGTTTTGTGTGGATGAAGTGTTCGATGATCGAGAAGGTCTCGACGTAAGGAGAAGAAGGAGAGGCAAGATCTCAAGCTTGGGGATGACCAAATCACCCCAAGTAAATATTCAAGGAGACTCAAGTGTCTAAGCTTGGGGATGCCCCGGAAGGCATCCCCTCTTTCTTCAACAAGTATCGATATGTTTTCGGATTCGTTTCATTCATGCGATATGTGCAATCTTGGAGCGTCTTTTGCATTTAGTTTTCATTTTTATTTTATGCACCATGCTGGTATGAGATGGTCCTTGGTTGATTTATAGAATTCTCTCTTCACTTCACTTATATCTTTTGAGTATGGCTTTATAGAATGCTTCATGTGCTTCACTTATATCATTTGAAGTTTGGATTGCCTGTTTCTCTTCACTTAGACAACCGCCATTTGTAGAATGCTCTTTTGCTTCACTTATATTTGTTAGAGTGTGGGCATATCTTTTGTAGAAAGAATTAAACTCTCTTGCTTCACTTATATCTATTTAGAGAGATGACAAGAACTGGTCATTCACATGGTTAGTCATAAAATCCTACATAAAACTTGTAGATCACTGAATATGATATGTTTGATTCCTTGAAATAGTTTTGCGATATAAAGATGGTCATATTAGAGTTATGCTAGTGGGTAGTTGTGGATTGTAGAAATACTTGTGTTGAGGTTTGTGATTCTCGTAGCATGCATGTATGGTGAACCGTTATGTAACGAAGTCGGAGCATGATTTGTTTATTGATTGTCTTCCTTATGAGTGGCGGTCGGGGACAAGCGATGGTCTTTTCCTACCAATCTATCCCCCTAGGGGCATGCGTAGTAGTACTTTGCTTCGAGGGCTAATAAACTTTTGCGATAAGTATATGAGTTCTTTATGACTAATGTGAGTCCATGGATTATACGCACTCTCACCCTTCCATCATTGCTAGCCTCTTCGGTACCGTGCATTGCCCTTTCTCACCTCGAGAGTTGGTGCAAACTTCACCGGTGCATCCAAACCCCGTGATACGATACGCTCTATCACACATAAGCCTCATTATATCTTCCTCAAAACAGCCACCATACCTACCTATCATGGCATTTCCATAGCCATTCTGAGATATATTGCCATGCAACTTCCATCATCATCATATACATGACTTGAGCATTTATTTTCATATTGCTTTGCATGATTGTAAGATAGATAGCATGATGTTTTCATGGCTTGTCCGTTTTTTTATGTCATTGCTACACTAGATCATTGCACATCCCGGTACACCGCCGGAGGCATTCATATAGAGTCATATCTTTGTTCTAGTATCGAGTTGTAATATTGAGTTGTAAGTAAATAAAAAGTGTGATGATCATCACTATTAGAGCATTGCCCCAGTGAGGAAAGGATGATGGAGACTATGATTCCCCCACAAGTCAGGATGAGACTCCGGACTAAATAAAAAAAGAGGCCAAAAAAAGGGAAAGGCCATAAAAAATAGAAAAGAAAAAAAAAGAAAAAAATGAGAGAAAAAGAGAAAAGGGGCAATGTTACTATCCTTTTACCACACTTGTGCTTCAGAGTAGCACCATGTTCTTCATATAGAGAGTCTCTTGAGTTATCACTTTCATATACTAGTGGGAATTTTAATTATAGAACTTGGCTTCTATATTCCAACGATGGGCTTCCTCAAATGCCCTAGGTCTTCATGAGCAAGCAAGTTGGATGCACACCCAGTTAGTTTCAGTTTGAGCTTTCATATACTTATAGCTCTAGTGCATCCGTTGCATGGCAATCCCTACTCCTCACATTGACATCAATTGATGGGCATCTCCATAGCCCGTTGAGTAGCCGCGTCGATTTGAGACTTTCTCCTTTTCTGTCTTCTCCATATAACCCCCATCATCATATTCTATTCCACCCATAGTGCTATATCCATGGCTTGCGCTCATGTATTGCGTGAAGGTTGAAAATGCTGAAGCGCGTTAAAAAGTATGAACCAATTGCTCGGCTTGTCATCGGGGTTGTGCATGATGTGAATATTTTGTGTGGTGAAGATGGAGCATAGCCAGACTATATGATTTTGTAGGGATAACATTCTTTGGCCAAGTTATTTTGAAAAGAAATGATTGCTTTATTAGTAGGCTTGAAGTATTATTGTTTTTATGTCAAATGATAGACTATTGCTTTGAATCACTCGTGTCTTAATATTCATGCCATGACTAGATACTTGATCAAGATTATGCTAGGTAGCATTCCACATAAAAAATTATCTTTTTTATCATTTACCTACTCGAGGACGAGCAGGAACTAAGCTTGGGGATGATGATACGTCTCCATCGTATCTATAATTTTTTATTGTTCCATGCCAATATTATACAACTTCCATATACTTTTGGCAACTTTTTATACTATTTTTGGGACTAACATATTGATCCAGTGCCCAGTGCCAGTTCCCCTGTCTGTTGCATGTTTTATGTTTCGCAGAATATCCATATCAAACGGAATCCAAACAGGATAAAAACAGATGGAGATTATTTTTGGAATATTTGGAAAGTCTGGGAGGAAGAATAAACGCGAAACGGTGTCTGAGGTGGGCACGAGGCAGGGGGCGCGCCCCTGACCCTCGTGGTCCACTAGTAAGGCGGTTGATGCCCTTCTTCGGCCGCAAGAAAGCTAATTTTAGGGAAAAAAATTACGGTGAAGGTTTCAGTCCAATCGGAGTTACGGATCTCCATATATATACGAAACGGTGAAAGGGCAGCAGAACAGAACGCAGAAACAGAGAGATAGATCCAATCTCCGAGGAGCTCTCGCCCCTCCCACGCCATGGAGGCCAAGGACCAGAGGGGAAACCCTTCTCCCATCTAGGGAGGAGGTCAAGGAAGAAGAAGACGAAGGGCCCCCCTCTCCCCTTCTCTTCCGGTGGCGCCGGAACGCTGTCGTGGCCATCATCATCACCGCAATCTTCACCAACAACTTCACCGCCATCATCACCAACTCTTCTCCCCTCTATGCAGCGGTGTAACCTCTATCTTACCCGTTGTAATCTCTACTTAAAGATGGTGCTCAACGCAATATATTATTTCCCAATGATGTATGGCCATCCTATGATGTTTGAGTAGATCCGTTTTGTCCCATGGGTTATTTGATGATCAAGATTGGTTTGAGTTGCATGTTTTATTATTTGTGTTGTCCTATGGTGCTCTCCGTGTCGGGCAAGCGTGAGGGATCCCCACCGTAGGGTGTTGCAGTACGTTCATGATTCGCTTATAGTGGGTTGCGTGAGTGACTGAAACACAAACCCGAGTAAGGGGGTTGTTGCGTATGGGATAAAGAGGACTTGATGCTTTAATGCTATGGTTGGGTTTTACCCTAATGATCTTTATTATTTGCGGATGCTTGCTAGAGTTCCAATCATAAGTGCATATGATCCAAGTAGAGAAAGTATGTTAGATTATGTCTCTCCCTCAAATAAAATTGCAATAATGATTACCGGTATAGTTATCGATTGCCTAGGGACAAATAACTTTCTCGTGACAACAAGCTCTCTACTAAAACTAATTTAGTTGTGTCTTTACCTAAACAGCCCCTACTTTTTATTTATGCGCTCTTTATTACCTTGCAAACCTATCCAAAAACACCTACAAAGTACTTCTAGTTTCATACTTGTTCTAGGTAAAGCAAACGTCAAGCGTGCGTAGATTTGTATCGGTGGCCGATAGAACTTGAGGGAATATTTGTTCTACCTTTAGCTCCTCGTTGGGTTCGACACTCTTACTTATCGAAGGAGGCTACAATTGATCCCCTATACTCATGGGTTATCAAATATTACTACCTCCATATCCCAAAACAATCATCAAGCATCAAACTTTTCTTAGTATTCAACGCACTTATAAGAAAGTTTTTACTAATCTTGGATGCCCGTCATATTAGGACTAATTTCACAATTTAAGCAAATTACCATGCTGTTTTGTAGGACTCTCAAAATGATATAAGTGAAGCATGAGAGAACAATCGTTTCTATAAAACAAAACCACCACCGTGCTCTAAGAGATATAAGTGAAGCACTAGAGCAAAAACTATATAGCTCAAAAGATATAAGTGAAGCACATAGAGTATTCTGATAAATTCCGAATCATGTGTGTCTCTCTCAAAAGTGTGTTCAGCGAGGAAGATTGGGGTAAACTAAAAAAACAAAGACTCAAATCATACAAGACGCTCCAAGCAAAACACATATCATGTGGTGAATAAAAATATAGCTCCAAGTAAAGTTACCGATGGATGAAGACGAAAGAGGGGATGCCTTCCGGGGCATCCCTAAGATTTGGCTTTTTGGTGTCCTTGGATTTACCTTGGGGTGCCTTGGGCATCGCCAAGCTTAGGCTCTTGCCACTCCTTGTTCTATAATCCATCAAATCCTTACCCAAAACTTGAAAACTTCACAACACAAAACTAAACAGAAAATCTCGTGAGCTCTGTTAGCGATAGAATACAAAACACCACTTCAAGGTACTGTATTGAACTCATTCTTTATTTATATTGGTGTTAACCCTACTGTATTCCAACTTCTCTATGGTTTATAAACTATTTTACTAACCATAGACTCATCAAAATAAGCAAACAACACACAAAAACAGAATCTGTCAAAAACAGCACAGTATGTAGTAATCTGTAACTAACGCAAACTTCTGGAACTCTAAAAATTCTACAAAAATAGGAAGACCTATATAATTTTTTTATTGATCTTATGCAATTGGAATCAGTATTTTATCACATTCTGGTGATTTTTAACAATTATTTTCGTGAACAGAAAGTTTCTGGAATTTTCAGCAAGATCAAATAACTATCATCCAAGAAGATCCTATAGGTTTTACTTGGCACAAACACTAATTAAAACACACAAAAAATCTAACTAGAGGCTAGATCAAAGATTTATTCCTAGACAGGAGCAAAAATCAAAAAACTAAAATAAAATTGGGTTGCCTCCCAACAAGCGCTATCGTTTAACGCCCTAGCTAGGCATAAAAACAAGGATAGATCTAGGTATTGCCATCTTTGGTAGGCAATTCTTCAATAAGACGCCTATCACCCCTAGGAGTTTCTTCCTTTTTATTAATAATCAAACTTCTAGGCACGAAATCAAAAAAATCATTTGTAGCAAAAGGTTCCTTAAGGATAGCGCAAAAAGTTGGGTTGAACACTTATGGATTAAAGGTCCGCATTTCCCTTACTAGAAGTTTCACCCTTATTTTTAGGAACATACATCAATTTGGCAATCTTAGCATTAGAAGGAGTGTTTTTCACGGAATAAAAGGCAGATCCTAGGTTAGTAATAATATCCTCAATTTTATCAATTCTAGCGGAATCTTGATCTATCTTTTCATTAACCATAGGTTCATTTTCCTTAAAAAATTTAAGAGCAACTCCTACCTTAGATCCGTATTGGGTAATTTGGTTATGGATCTTTCTATCTAAATTTTCAATCAAATCTAGGGTGGAAACTTTATTTTCAATAACTTCAAGCCGTTGCATCACATGTTCCAAAGTTAAAATAGTTCCGTAACCAAAAGAGGTGGGGGGCCAAACAAATCTATCATAGCATTATAGGAATCAAAAGTATGGCTACCCAAGAAATTTCCTCTGGTAATGGTGTCAAGAATATATCTATTCCAAGGAGTGATGCCAACATAAAAATTGCGAAGAAGAACGGAAGTAGATTGCTTCCTAGTAGATCTATTTCGCGCATTGCAAATTCTGTACCAAGCATCTTTTAGATTTTCTCCCTCCCTTTGTTTAAAATTAAGAACTTCATTCTCGGGAGACAAAGCAGTAGATAAAGGACTAGCCATGACGGTGCACGGGACACAAAAAGGTAGGTGAAAAAGAGGCGAACGGAAAAAGAGGGCGAATAAAACGGCAAGGGTGAAGTGGGGGAGAGGAAAATGAGAGGCAAATGGCAAATAATGTAATGCGAGGGATAAGAGTTTGTGATGGGTACTTGGTATGTCTTGACTTGTGCGTAGACTCCCCGGCAACAGGGCCAGAAATCCTTCTTGCTACCTCTTGAGCACTGCGTTGGTTTTCCCTTGAAGAGGAAAGGGTGATGCAGTAAAGTAGCGTAATTATTTCCCTCAGTTTTTGAGAACCAAGGTATCAATCCAGTAGGAGACCACGCTCGAGTCCCACGCACCTACACAAACAAATAAGAACCTCGCAACCAACACGATAAAGGGGTTGTCAATCCCTTCACGGTCACTTACGAGAGTGAGATCTAATAGAGATGATAAGATAATATTTTTGGTATTTTTATGGTAAAGAGTAAAAGTAAAGAAAGCAAAATAAATGGCGCCAGAAATAGCTTGTTGACGGGAGATTAATATGATGGACAATAGACCCGGGGGCCATAGGTTTCATTAGTGGCTTCTCTCAAGATAGCATAAGTATTACGGTGGGTAAACGAATTACTGTCGAGCAATTGATAGAATTGAGCATAGTTATGAGAATATCTAGGTATGATTATGTATATAGGCATCACGTCCGTGACAAGTAGACTGACTCCTGCCTGCATCTAGTACTATTACTCCACACATCGACCGCTATCCATCATGCATCTAGAGTATTAAGTTCATAAGAACAGAGTAACGCTTTAAGCAAGATGACATGATGTAGAGGGATAAACTCATGCAATATGATATAAACCCCATCTTGTTATCCTCGATGGCAACAATACAATATGTGCCTTGCTGCCCCTACTGTCAGTGGGATCGAGCACCGCAAGATTGAACCCAAAGCTAAGCACTTCTCCCATTGCAAGAAAGATCAATCTAGTAGGCCAAACCAAACTGATAATTCGAAGAGACTTGCAAAGATAACCAATCATACATAAAAGAATTCAGAGGAGATTCAAATATTGTTCATAGATAATCTTGATCATAAACCCACAATTCACCGGATCTCGACAAACACGCCACAAAAGAAGAGTTACATCAAATAGATCTCCAAGAGAATCGAGGAGAACTTTGTATTGATATCCAAAGAGAGAGAAGAAGCCATCTAGCTAATAACTATGGACCCGAAGGTCTGAGGTAAACTACTCACACATCATCGGAGAGGCTATGGTGTTGATGTAGAAGCCCTCCGTGATCAATGCCCCCTCCGGCGGAGCGCCGGAAAAGGCCCCAAGATGGGATCTCACGGGTATAGAAGGTTGCGGCGGTGGAAATAGGGTTTTGGCTCCATATATGATGTTTCCAGGGTATATGAGTATATATAGGCGAAGGAGGTCGGTCAGGAGAGCTACGAGGGGCCCACGAGGATGGAGGGCGCGCCCAGGGGGTAGGCGCGCCCCCTACCTCTTGGCCTCCTCGTTGATTTCTTGACGTCCACTCCAAGTCCTCTGGATCACGTTTGTTCCGAAAATCACGTTCCCGAAGGTTTCATTCCGTTTGGACTCTGTTTGATATCCTTTTCCTTCGAAAAAGCAATTTGGGCTGGGCCTCCGGTTAATAGGTTAGTCCCAAAGATAATATAAAAGTGTATAATAAAGCCCATTAAACGTCCAAAACAGAATATATAATAGCATGGAACAATCAAAAATTATAGATACGTTGGAGACGTATCAGCGGCCTCCAAAGCCCCGGCAAGAGCCTTGCCGAGGCAACTTGCTCGACGCCAGCAAGGCTGCCACCCTTGAGCCTGAGAGTTCCGGCGCCCTCAAACCACACTGGAACCAAGGCTCGGGAAGTGCCTCCATGGTGGCATGCAGATCTTTGTGAAGACCAAAAGCATACAAGACTAGATGAATAACCAGAAGACAAAGATCCTCGGCAAGATCCTTGCCAAGGATACCCACGAGACCCCTGGCAAGCCCCTTGCCGGGGACGGCCACAATGCCACGGCAAGACCCTTGCTGGGGCCCCGGCAAGACTCTTGCCGAAGATATCCGCGGGGCCGCCTCCAAGCCCACATCTGCCAAGACTCCGCCGCCGTTCCCATGCAGCTGCCAGCCCACCAACTAGGAGAGCACCTGCGTGGCGACGTGCGGCCTCTAGGCCAACTCAGCAAGCACCTGCGTGGTGGCATGCAGATCTTCGTGAAGGCTCTGCCACCGCACCAACTCAGCAGCCAGCCAGCCAGCATGTCACTACCCGCCTGGTCAGTTCGGACGCGCGTCGAAGCCAGGCGAGGCGGCGACAGCTGGGACGAGCTTCCTTGCCATCCCCGATAAAGCAAGAAGGGCATGTTGGTAGCGCATTAAATGTGTTTGTCCTATGGTTCCAGGGGACAGACTCGACCACAATATAGCTTTCCACCTCCTGTGTGCCACTGTGGAAGCCCCTTTTATCTATAAAAGGAGGCCCGCGACGTACTGGGAGAGTGTCGGTGTACAAAAGTAGGGGCTCTCCTTTTTTACCCCTCTACTTGTGCAGGGCAGTCAGAGCCACGCCTGCGGCCACACTTAGCAAGGCAAAGGGAGGTAACAGAAGCATAAGACGGGCAAAGCAATGCCAAGACCAAGAAACACAAGGAGCAAGAGGGCAAGGTGGACTCCCCCGGCAAGACCCTTGCCAGGGCGGCCTTCGCAGCCCCGGCAAGAGCCTTGCCGAGGCAACTTGCCCAACGTCAGAAGAGCGAACCACCCTTGAGCCCAAGGGTTCCAGACGCCAACAACCACATTGGAACCAAGGCCTGGGAGGCACCTCCGTGGTGGCATGTAGATCTTCGTCAAGATCATAAACACTCAAGATCAAATGAGGACCAGAATATGACGATCCCTGGCGAGATCCTTGCCGAGGAGATCCACGAGACCCCCGGAAAGATCCCTGCCAGGGACGACTGTGATACCGCGGCAAGACCCTTGCCGGGGGCGCATGCGAGGGCACAACCAGGCCCGTGTCTGCCAAGACGCCATCACTGTTCCCATACAACTGCCAGCCCAACCAGCTGGGCAGGCACCTGCGTGGCAACATGCGGCTTCCAGGCCAGCTCAACAAACACCTGCGTGGTGGCATGCAGATCTTCATGAAGACCCTACCACCACGCCATCTCAGCAGCCACCCAGCCTACGTGGTGTTGCATGCCTCATTGGCCTGGACGCGTGTCGAAGCAAGACGTAGCGATGATGGACGGGACGGGCCTCGCTGCCGCCCCCGATAAAGCAACGGGACACCTAAGGAGCGCATTGAATGCGTCTTGTCCCGTAATGACAGGCGATAAGCTTGTGTACTGTACACCTTTCCACCTCCTGTGTGCCACTGTGGCGACCCCTTTTGTCTATAAATGGAGGCCTGAGGCATCCAGGAGAAGGATTCAGATCTTTTGGGCTACTCACGCACCGTAGCTAGTTCAAGAACTCAAGAACACTCAAATACATACACCAAAGCATGACTAGGGTATTACGCATCCTTGCGGCCCGAACCTGGGTAAATGATCTTTGTGCTGGCTCCTAGACCTGTTGTTTGCACAACCCCGCGCCCGCCAACCCTAGAAGGGATCCCAGTGATCCCATAGGTGTCGTTCTCACCGACATCTTTGGCGCGCCAGGTAGGGGGCGCAGTTGTGAGAATCTGGTCTAGCAACTAGTTTAGCAGTTCTTCATCGCCATGGCTCCCAAGAAGAAGACGATCACGGTGACTGGTTCGTCGGGAGCCGAACGGCCTGTACCAGTGCGAGCGAGTGGCGGGGCGGTCGCGGACGGAAGCCGAGGTGCGGCCCGTGAACACCCGCATCGCTCTGGCAGTCAAAGCCGAGCAAGCGGCGTCGTTCATGCGCGAGACGACGGGCCGCACGCCGCCAAATCCAAAGATGGAGCAGGGCCACCCGCAGGCGGCGCGGGGCCCTCCAGGGGCGGCGTCATGCCACCTACGGGCGGAGCGGTGACTTCCAAGACGCCTAAGCCGGCGTCCACGACGCGCTCTCCCAGGTTGTGCGCGATGAGCAGCGTCACCACGCTGGTGACCCTGGGCGCCACCGGGGGAAGAGTCCTGCGCTTCATTCGCGGGACGTAGAAGGCCAGCATGCACGCCGAGACGCTGGCGAAAATGGCGCACAGCCGCCAAGCCATGATAGAGCTCCTTCTAACGTGGTTAGAAGTCCGAGCGCGTCACGGCCCACACAGCTTTCGCCGCCACCCACGCCAGCCGAAGCGTTGGCGCGCGCAGTTGCTCCTCGACTTTCCACTGCTGTGGAAAAGCTTGACGAGTGGAGAGCCACCATCCGAAGCCTCGTCGGCGTTGCCCTCTGGTCGGCGCTCCGTCGAGCCACTGCATGCCAGTGGTGGAAGGACCGGAGGTGTTGCAGCCACGGTGCACTCTCCTCCGCCATGCCAGCCACCGCGGGTGCCGGTCCGTCGTGATGACGCTTGTGATAACATTTCCATAACATCGTCCGACCCACGGACCCACCGCGGTCAGCGCCAAGTTCTTCGGGAGCGAGCCCATGAAGACGCTCGAACCACCATCGAGCGCCGATGCGATGCGCGCCACCAATCAGATAGGCAGGCGGGGCCCACTATGGACCACCCAGCACCAGGGGGTTCTGGTGACCTACCCTACGAGGTGGGTTGCCCAGCCTTTACCCGTGAGCTACGGCAGTTCCTGTGGCCCTCCCACCGCACGTTCAAGCCCGACGTCGGCGAGAAGTACAACGGCAAGACCCATCCGTCGGAGTTCCTCAGCATCTACACCATCGCCATGCAAGCTGCTGGGGCTCGCGACGACAAAGTGCTTGCCAATTACTTCCCGTTGGCACTTAAACCCAATGTCATGTCATGGTTGATGCACTTGCCAGTGGATTCTATTTCTTCTTGGTCGGATTTGTGCCATGAGTTTGTTGGCGCCTTTACGGGGGGCCACCAAGCTCTTGGCCAGGCAAGCGATTTGCATATCATCCCCCAAAAAGAAGGTGAAACCCTGCGCAAGTACAAACAGAGATTCAGCCAGGTGCAGTACAACATCCCCGATGTTCATCCTACTGCCGTGATCAGCGCATTCCACCAGAATGTGCGCAACCGCAAGATGCGTAAAGAGCTGGCGATGAACAAGGTCAAAGATGTGGTCGAAATTTATGTTCTGGCCGATAGGTGTGCTCGAGCTGAAGAGGGGAGGAAGTACCCCGACAAGGACGCCGGTGTAGAAACCGACTCCACAGACGAAGGCACAGCCACCCCGACGAAGAAGGGCCGGCGCCGCAACAAGAAGCGCAAGGGCAAGACTGTGCTTGCCGTCAAGGGATCCGAGGACACTGGCACTGCCAAGAAGGCCAAGGTAGACGATCCCGACAAGGAGATTGCCGGGTGTGCTGCTTGCCGGGCCTTGGCGGTTGCCGACAAGCCAGGAGGCTCCGACAAGCAGTAGTGCAAGATCCACCGCACCAAGGGCCATGACCTCCAGAACTGCCGATAGGTTGGGCTACTTGCTGAGAAGCAAAAAAGCTGAGTATGAGAGGCGGGACAAGGAGAAGGGTCGGGATGGTGCCGAAGGGTCCGGAAAGAAGCATGGCAGCCAAGGTGGTCGCCGCGGCAAGGATAGCCAGCAAGACAGGCCCGCTCTGGGCCGCGACAATAAGGAGGAAGACGACAGTCATGGCGAGGACGACGAGTCCGGCGAGCAAGAGTTCCAGAAAGCTACGGAGGCCGTGTGCGTCGACGGTGGCACCTCGCTGCACACTTCTCACCGCCAGCTCAAGCAGTGGGCGCATGAGATCACAGCAGCAAAACCATCACTCGATGCTCAAAAGCCACTGAAGTGGTCCAACACGCCTATCATTTGTGACGCCAAGGACCACCCTGACCGCACAACTGTGGTCGGGTACTTGTCGTTGTTGGTTTCGCCAATGCTACCTCTTGAGCTTGCGTTGGTTTTCCCCGAAGAGGAGAGGATGATGCAGCAGAGTAGCGTAAGTATTTCCCTCAGTTTTTGAGAACCAAGGTATCAATCCAATAGGAGGCCACGCTGAAGTCCCTCGTACCTACGCAAAAACAATAGCTCCTCACAACCAACGCGATTAGGGGTTGTCAATCCCTTCACGGTCACTTATGAGAGTGAGATCTGATAGAGATGATAGATAATATTTTTGGTATTTTTGATATAGAGATGCAAAGTGAAAAGTAAAAGGCAAAGTAAAAAAGCAAAGAAAAATTAAAGTGATGGAAATTGATATGAAGAGAATAGACCCGGGGGCCATAGGTTTCACTAGCGGCTTCTCTCAAGAGCATAAGTATTCTATGGTGGGTGAACAAATTATTGTTGAGCAATTGACAGAATTGAGCATAGTTATGAGAATATCTAGGTATGATCATGTATATAGGCATCACGTCCGAGACAAGTAGACCGAAACGATTCTGCATCTACTACTATTACTCCACTCATCGACCGCTATCCAGCATGCATCTAGAGTATTAAGTTAAAAACAGAGTAACGCCTTAAGAAAGATGACATGATGTAGAGAGAAAAATTCATGCAATATGAAATAAACCCCATCTTGTTATCCGCGATGGCAACGATACAATACGTGCCTTGCTGCCCCTTCTGTCACTGGGAAAGGACACCGCAAGATCGAACCCAAAGCTAAGCACTTCTCCCATGGCAAGAACTACCAATATAGTTGGCCAAACCAAACGGATAATTCGAAGAGACTTGCAAAGATAACCAATCATACATAAAAGAATTCAAAGAAGATTCAAATATTATTCATAGATAGACTTGATCATAAACCCACAATTCATCGATCTCAACAAACACACCGCAAAAAGAAGATTACATCGAATAGATCTCCACAAGAGAGGGGGAGAACATTGTATTGAGATCCAAAAAGAGAGAAGAAGCCATCTAACTAATAACTACGGACCCGAAGGTCTGAGGTAAACTACTCACACTTCATCGGAGAGGCTATGATGATGTAGAAGCCCTCCGGGATGACGGCCCTCTCCGGGGGAGCTCCGAAACAGGCCCCAAGATGGGATCTCGTGGATACAGAAAGTTGCGGCGGTGGAATTAGGTTTTTGGCTCCGTATGTGATCATTTGGGGGTACGTAGGTATATATAGGAGGAAGAAGTACGTCGGTGGAGCTTCGGTGGGCCCACGAGGGTGGGGGGCGCGCCTGGGGGGTAGGGCGCGGCCCCCTACCTCGTGCCCGCCTCGAAGCTTCCTTGGCGTAGGGTCCAAGTCTCTGCGTCATATTCGGTGAGAAAATCACGTTCGAAGGTTTCATTCCGTTTGGACTCCGTTTGATATTCCGTTTCTTGAAACACTGAAATAGGCAAAAAAACAATTAAAAGGCTGGGCCTCCGGTTAATAGGTTAGTCCCAAAAATAATATAAAAGTGGAAAATAAAGCCCAATATAGTCCAAAACAGTAGATAATATAGCATGGAGCAATCAAAAATTATAGATACGTTGGAGACGTATCAGGCATCCCCAAGCTTAATTCCTGCTCGTCCTCGAGTAAGTAAATGATAAAAAGAGAATTTTTGATGCAGAGTGCTACTTGGCATAATTTCAATGCAAATCTTCTTAATTGTGGTATGAATACGGAGATTTGAAAGATTCAAGACAAAAGTTCATATTGACATAAAAATAATAATACTTCAAGCATACTAAAAAAGCAATCATGTCTTCTCAAAATAACATGGCCAAAGAAAGTTATCCCTACAAAATCATATAGTCTGGCTATGCTCTATCTTCACCACACAAAGTATTTAAATCATGCACAACCCCGATGACAAGCCAAGCAATTGTTTCATACTTTAACATTTTCAGAACTTTTTTTATCTTCACGCAATACATGAGCGTGAGCCATGAATATAGCACTTATATGGAATAGAATGGTGGTTGTGGAGAAGAAAAAATGAGGGGAATATAGTCTCACATCAACTAGGCGTATCAACGGGCTATGGAGATGCCCATCAATAGATATCAACATGAGTGAGTAGGGATTGCCATGCAACGGATGCACTAGAGCTATAAGCATATGAAAGCTCATCAAAAGAAACTAAGCGGGTGTGCATCCAACTCGCTTGCTCACGAAGACCTAGGGCAATTTTGAGGAAGCCCATCATTGGAATATACAAGCCAAGTTCTATAATGAAAAATTCCCACTAGTATATGAAAGTGACAAAATGAGAGACTCTCTATCATGAAGATCATGGTGCTACTTTGAAGAACAAGTGTGGTAAAAGGATAGTAACATTGTCCCTTCTCTCTTTTTCTCTCATTTTTTTATTTGGGCCTTTTCTCTTCTTTTTTTTGGCCTCTTTTTTTTCAACCGGAGTCTCATCCTGACTTATGGGGGAATCATAGTATCCATCATTCTTTCCTCACTTGGGACAATGCTCTAAAAATTGATGATCATCACACTTTTATTTTTCTTACAACTCAACAATTACAACTCGATACTTAGGACAAATATGACTCTATATGAATGCCTCCGGCGATGTACCGGGATATGCAATGAATCAAGAGTGACATGTATGAAAGAATTATGAACGGTGGCTTGGCCACAGATACGATGTCAACTACATGATCATGCTAGCAATATGACAATGATGGAGCGTGTCATAATAAACGGAACGGTGGAAAGTTGCATGGCAATATATCTCGGAATGGCTATGGAAATGCCATGATAGGTAGGTATGGTGGCTGTTTTGAGGAAGGTTTATGGTGGGTGTATGATACCGGCGAAAAGTGCGCGGTATTAGAGAGGCTGGCAATGGTGGAAGGATGGGAAAAAGTGCATATAATCCATGGACTCAACATTAGTCATAAAGAACTCATATACTTATTGCAAAGATCTAGAAGTTATCAAAGCAAAGTATTACGTGCATGCTCCTAGGGGGATAGATTGATAGGAAAAGACCATCGCTCGTCCCCGACCGCCACTCATAAGGAAGACAATCAATAAATAAATCATGCTCCGACTTCATCACATAACGGTTCACCATACGTGCATGCTACCGAAATCACAAACTTTAACACAAAAATTTCTCAAATTCACAACTAATCAACTAGCATGACTCTAATATCACCATCTATATATCTCAAAACAATTATCAAGCCTCAATCTTTTCTTAGTATTCAACGCACTCAAAAGAAAGTTTCACAAATCTTGAATACCAAGCATATTATTATTAAGCAAATTACCATGCTATTAAGACTCTCAAAATAATATAAGTGAAGCATGAGAGATCAATAGTTTTTTTAAAACAAACCACCACCGTGCTCTAAAAGATCTAAGTGAAGCACATAGAGCAAAATTATAACGCTCAAAAAGATATAAGTGAAGCACACAGAGCAAAATTACATAGCTCAAAAGATATAAGTGAAGCACATAGAGTATTCTATCAAATTCCAATTCATGTATGGCTCTCTCGAAAGGTGTGTACAGCAAGGATGATTGTGGCACACTAACAAACAAAGACATAAATAATACACGACACTCCAAGCAAAACACATATCATGTTGGTGAATAAAAATATAGCTCCAAGTAAATTACCGATGGAAGTAGACGAAAGAGGGGATGCCTAACGGGGCATCCCCAAGCTTTGACTTTTTGGTGTCCTTAGATTATCTTGGGGGTGCCATGGGCATCCCCAAGCTTAGGCTCTTGCCATTCCTTGTTCCATAATCCATCAAAAGAATTCACCCAAAACTTGAAAACTTCACAACACAAAACTCAATAGAAATCTTGTGAGCTCCGTTAGAGAAAGAAAACAAAAGACCACTTCAAGGTACTGTAATGAAATCATTGTTTATTTATATTGGTGTTAAACCTACTGTATTCCAACTTCTCTATGGATTATAAACTATTTTACTAGCCATAGATTCATCAAAATAAGCAAACAAGACACGAAAAACAGAATCTGTCAAAAACAGAACAGTCTGTAGTAATCTGTAACTAACGCAAACTTCTGGAACCCAAAAACTTCTACCAAAATTAGGCGACCTAGAAAATTTTTTTATTGATAATCAGAAATTGGAATCATTATTTTATCACGTTCTGATGGTTTTTAATAATTCGGGCACTGAACGCAAAGTTTCTGAAATTACAGCAAGATCAAATAACTATCATCCAAGAAGATCCAATAGGTCTAACTTGGCACAAACACTAACTAAAACACAAAACCACATCCAAACAGAAGGTAGATGGGTTATTTATTCCCTAACAGAAGAAAAGCACAAAAAAATAAGATTGTGTTGCCTCCCAACAAGCGCTATCGTTTAGCGCCCCTAGCTAGGCATAAAAGCGAGGATAGATCTAGGTATTGCCATCTTTGGTAGGCAATCCATAAGTGGCTCTCATGATAGTTTCATATGGCAATTTTATTTTCTTTCTAGGAAAGTGTTACATGCCCTTTTTTAATGGAAATTGAAGCCTAATATTCCCTTCCTTCATATCAATAATCGCACCAACCGTTCTAAGGAAAGGTCTACCAAGAATAATAGGGCAAGAAGGATTGCAATCTATATAAAGAATGATGAAATCTACGGGCACATAATTCCTATTTGCAACAATAAGAACATCATTAATTCTTCCCATAGGTTTCTTAATAGTGTAATCCTCAAGATGCAAGTGTAGAGAGCAATCATCAAAATCACGGAAATCTAGCAAATCACACAAAGTTTGGGGATAGTGGAGACACTAGCACCTAAATCACACAAAGCATAAAACTCATGATCCTTAATTTTAATTTTAATAGTAGGTTCCCACTCATCATAGAGTTTTCTAGGGATAGAGACTTTCAACTCAAGTTTTTCTTCATAAGATTGCATCAAGGCATCAACAATATGTTCGGTAAAGGCTTTCTTTTGACTATAAGCATGAGGAGAATTTAGCACGGATTGCAACAAGGAAATACAATCAATTAAAGAGCAACTTTCATAATTAAATTCCTTGAAATCCAATATAGTGGGTTTAGCAACATCTAGATTTTTATTTCTTTCAATCCCACTTTCATCAATTTCATCATAAAGATCTAAATACTCCGATTTTTTGGAACGCCTTCTAGGTAAAGGAAGATCATATTCAGTTTCATCAAGATTCATATTGCAAAACAAAGATTTGATAGGTGACACATCAATAACTTTTAGATCTTCATCTTGATTTTCATAGGAATTGGAAGAACACGCTTTAATAAGGCATCTTTCGTAGCACGCATCCTAGCGGTTCTTTCCTTGCACTCATCAATGAAAATTCTCATGGCTTTGAGAGACTCATTGACATCATGCTTAGGAGGAATAGATCTAAGCTTTAAAGAATCAACCTCAAGAGAAATTCTATCAACGTTCCTAGCCAAATCATCAACTTTAAGTAATTTATCCTCAAGCAAAGCATTAAAATTCTTTTGTGAACTCATAAACTCTTTAACACTATTCTCAA
The DNA here is from genome assembly GCA_021605205.1 of Aegilops longissima. Classification (NCBI taxonomy): domain Eukaryota; kingdom Viridiplantae; phylum Streptophyta; class Magnoliopsida; order Poales; family Poaceae; genus Aegilops; species Aegilops longissima. Next base: position 296,087,239 of record CM038682.1, on the reverse strand, counting down.
ATTTAGAGGGCATGTTATTATAATTTCCATAAGAGTTGTTGTAGGAATTTCCATAATTATTAGAAGGATTACTAGGATAAGGCCTAGGATTAAAATTCCCTCTATACGCGTTGTTACCAAAATTATTCCTACCAACAAAATTCACATCCATAGGTTCATTATTATTCTCAATCAAAGTAGACAAAGGCATATCATTAGGATCAGAAGAAACACTCTTAGTAGCAAATAATTTCATAAGTTCATCCATCTTTCCACTCAAAACATTGATTTCTTCTATCGCATGCACTTTTTTATTAGAAGATCTTTCAGTATGCCATTGAGAATAATTAACCATGATATTATCTAGGAGTTTAGTGGCATCTCCTAAAGTTATTTCCATAAAAGTGCCTCCCGCGGCCGAATCTAAAAGATTTCTAGAAGCAAAATTCAATTCGGCATAATTTTTTTTTGTATAATCATCCATAAGTTCAAACCATGAGTAGGGAAATTACGTATCATTAATTTCATTCTCTCCCAAGCTTGAGCGACATGTTCATGATCAAGTTGCTTAAAGTTCATAATGTCGTTTCTAAGAGAGATGATCTTAGCGGGAGGAAAATACTTAGAGATAAAAGCATCTTTGCACTTGTTCCAAGAATCAATACTATTTTTACGCAAAGACAAAAACCAAGCTTTAGCACGATATCTAAGCGAAAAAGGAAATAGCTTCAATTTAACAACGTCATTATCGACATCTTTTTTCTTTTGCATATCACATAAATCAACGAAGCTATTCAGATGAGTAGCGGCATCTTCACTAGGAAGGCCGGCGAATTGATCTTTCATAACAAGATTCAACAAAGCAGTTGTCAGGACCCCGATTCCAAGTCACATCGACCTAGCCGGTAACACCTCATATCACTTTGCGGCCTCACGCACGGTATTCCACAGGTGTCGCCTTACCATCGCCGGGACCGTTTAGCCTTTTGGCTCACGTATATGATAGTGTCGCTAGCATCCATATGACAAAGAACCGGGCCGACATGGCTAGTCGTGAACCCAAAGCGGCGCTAACCCATGGGGACAGGCATACATGAATCACATCGAGCATGTCGGTCATCAACGTATGAATTCAGGCTGTAGCACTTTGGGCTAACAGGACTCGGTACCCGGGCTGTAGCAGGCTAGGCAGGACTCGAATATCACCGCGTGACATTTCCCGAAGGACGGACATAGGAACGAAGTGAAACACATGCCGCCAGTCAAGTGTCCAAAGCAGTAGTCTTTGGGCTAGCAGGACTCGGTGAACCGGGCTGTAGCGGACTACTATCGCTCGAGGAAGCACTAGACTACATTTCCCCATATGAGAGGCTGCCAAGGATAAACAACTAGATTGTCGGATCCCATACATACCAAGCATTTCAAACATACACACAATATGCTAAATATGTGTAAATACAACATGGCATCACAACATAACTCTCGACTCATATATTTATTCATTAGGCCCGAGGAGCGAGATATTACAAACATGGGTCTCATGACCCAACACTCGAGCATACAAGTCAAAGCAAAAGCGAAAGCTTAACATATGCAAGTGAGACATCTACAAATGAAAAAGGTGAGAAGCGACTATCTACCGAGATCTGCCGAGGGCACAAGATCGTAGCTGAGGTAACAAGCTAAACATCAAGTCCAAGCCGAACTACTAGCGAGACCAGCGTCTCTCGCAAAACATAAAATAAGCAAGCGTGAGTACAAATGTACTCAGCAAGACTTACATCGAACTAACTACATATGCATCATTATCAACAAAGGGGTGGTGGAGTTTGTTGCAGCAAGCCAGCTTTGACTCGGTGGCTATCTGAACTACGATTGCAAGTAACTCTTTTGAGGTGGCGCACACGAGTCCACATATTCACCATATCAATACACCACTATGGACCCGCTCCCGTCTCCCCACGAACGCCATCCATAGCACTCACGCTTATCCGCGCATTTTAGAGTATCCACTTTCACTTGTCTATGAACTGATATAGGCAACCCGAAGTCCTTTACCGCGGACACAGCTATTGAATAGATCATATTAACCTGCAGGGTGTACTTCTTCACACACGCTCACCACTTACCGCGTTTACACGACATGTACTCGGCAACCTTCAAGCGGAAGCCCAACGTGGGTGTCGGCCACAGCCTACCTAAACACTCAAGACTCTAGTCCAGGTTTATCGCCTATTCAGGTTCCATCCATGAGGAGTCCGCCGAGGTTTCCACTAACGGCCCCGAGCGATGTGTGCAGGGTTCCCGAGATACCAAGCGGGCATTCGGTACACGGGCCACGTGTATCTACCGCATCATAGCCCACCCCTAGGGTCAGCCTTCGCACGGCCTCCAACACATATCCTACAAACACGAAACTAGTTGCAACTCACGGACAGAGAACAAGGGTGGTTAAGAAGCTGAGAGGGTCCATTGGTTTGGGCCCAATGCGTGGTAGTAACTGTTTCATGGATCACAAACACAGAACTCAGTTCACGAGGGCGGCTGCAATGAGACAACCCACCATGTACTCCTACATGGCCTCTCACCGCTACCTTTACCAAATCGTGTTCACACACTTAGCTCTCAATGATGGGACATGTTCACACACCATTCCAATTCATTCCCGATGAATCAGACCCGGGGGCGAGTTCGGCGGGTTGCCGGGTTGCGATCCCGGGCGAAGCGGGGGGCCGGGTCACCGTGGAGCCCGGCGGCGCGGTTTTCGGGGGGTGGCGGCAAGTCGGGATTGTGGCGGGCGCCGGGGAAGGGCGGGCCAAGGGCCGGTTGCGCAAACGGGGCCAGGAGGCGGCGGATCGGCGTTATGCCGAAAGGCGCAGGAAGGAGAGGAGGGGAATCGGTGGTGGGGCGCGGAGGGAATCGGCGGAAGCGGCACGGGGCGGTCGGGAGGTTCGGGCGGGGGGAGTGTTGAGGAGAGCGAGGGCCGAGGGGGGCGTGGGGGTCCGGGGTCGGGGGGACAGGCGAGGGGAGGGATCAGAAGGAGGGGCGGCGGGGAGCGGGTGGCACGGGAAACAAGGAGGGGAAGCCAGGAGGGGCGGGAGGGGGGCCGGCCGGGCCTCGGGCCGGACAAAGAGGGGGAAGGGGGTGCTTGGCGCGTGCTGTGCCCCTCCGGAAGGGAAACATTTGTGATGGGGCCAAGAAATTTCCCAGGACGGAATTTAGGTTTTTTTTCGTTTTTGTTTTATTTTTTTGGTTTAAATGTAAAATACATTCCATTATGAAAACCTGAAAATTTAACATTGAAAATTTTTAAGAAAACATAATTTGGGCATTTAAATTATTTTAGGGTTTATTGCCAATTTAACTTTTTCAAATTCTTAGTCAAAATTAAATAATTTTAAGGGTTAACAAAAAAATTTATGAAATTTTTCATTAAAATTGTTAATTAACCATTAAAATTTGGGGGGTTAAACTCCATTTCAAAAGGGAAACAACAGATCTTAAATCCAATTATAACAATTGGGTTGGAACAATCCACCTAAAAAAAACCCCAGAAAAACGGGAAGGAAAAAAGGGGTTCTTAAGATTCAAACAATATGCACTTAATAACCTCACCAATGCTACTTGTCGAGAATAAACATGCAAAGAAAGGGAAAAATTTTCCTGGTTCAAAAATGGGTTTTAAGATCCAAACACCCTAGGGGACAAAAATTTTGGGAAGGAAACTTTAAAGAAAGAAACAATTTTAAAGGTTCAAAATATGGAAGAATTGATAAAACGGGCACCTTGGAGGAAAGGATTCCTTTGAAAAAAATTTGATTATGTAATTGAAATTTATACCATAAAGCCAAAAACGATTGGTTGAAACGATTAAAAAAACCATTGAAGGTGAAATTATTGAAGATCATTATTTTTTAATCGGGGAAATGTAACCATTTGAAAGAATTGATGCAACACGAAGGAGAATGGGATTGGAACGAATGAACTAAAGAGCAATGGAATGTTCAACAAACTTCCTGGAAAAAATAATTGGATTTACTAAAATCGAAAAAAAGTTTGAACCACCCAAATTGGAAGCGTGGAAGAATAATTTTCAGTCCAAAAATGAGGGTTCTAACTAACAAGAAGCACATGCCAATAGTTTAAACAAAACAACACCGGGGAAATTCCGAGGAACAACCTTAACGGGAAGACCTTCCACCAATTAAGTTTTTCCATGGGTTAAAAAAAATTGAAGTTCAACATACCTAGATTAACTGTTTGGGAACCAAACGAACAAACAACCTTTCTAAAATTCATGGAACCTTGCACCATAGTGAAAGAGGATATTTCCAAGCATAAGTTATGAAAACAGAAAATTACACAATTTACATGGTTTGTAACCTTCATGGGGAAAATCATGGTCAACAACAATTACGGATTTCCATATAACTTCACCTCTTGAACACAATTAACAAAAATAAGGTAATTCTGAAGGGTAACCCAAAAAATTCACAGTTGTACTATTTGATTACTAGCCCAATCAAAAAATTGAAGAAAAGGTCCAAAGAACCAACTAAGACAAGATAAATCAAACTAAAAATCCAAAAATGTTAAATCAAACGCTTTTCCCAACTAATTGTTGAGGTTAACAATACCGGAATTCAAACCAATTCGGAAAAGGGGTTAAGAACCAAACTTGATAGAGTAAAACAATAAAAATAAATTCCAAAAATTAAAGTACGAACCGATTATTTAAAGTAAAATTTTGTTTCACAAAAACAATGAGGATTGACAAAAATCACAACAAGTGCAGAAAAGGAGGGTACCATCAACTTGGAAGGTTAATACCAACAAAAAGGGAATTGCCTTACCAAGAACTTTCCATTTTGATTATAAATTCATTTCCAATTTAAAAAGAGGCTGAATAATTGAAAAAAGGTTAAACCCAAACAAGATTCGTAAAATCAACTAAAGGGTAAACCAAGGTAAATAAAAAGGAATGGCTTTGGATTATAAACCTATTGCCAATCCTAAAAGGAGGAGTTTTTCCACAATTAAAGAAGGGGGACCACAAATAGGATGTAAACTAATCAATACTTTGTTATAAAAAGATTCATAACTAAAGGAAAACAAAGGATATATAATTCCTGAGTTGGGAAAAAATATTGGGAATCAACATTCTATAAATGAAGTAGTAAGAACCAAATGATTGGATAACTCCTAAATCATGGATTTTAAAAATTGCCAAATTTTGTTCAATGGTTTAAAAACCAAACTCGAGGACTAATCAAAGGTTATAATTCCAAACTGATCTAAAAACATGAAGTAATTAATTTTCAAAAGAATGAACTAAGAAAAATACGGAAAATAAGGAATCTCAATCGACAAAAATCTAAATTTGGTGACTTCCCACAAAAGGGTTAAAATACCCAACATCACCAAAAAAGTAACCAACTTAAAGTTTAAACCCAAAAGGAACAACAAAAAGGATTGAAAAAGCCTCAATAGAGAGAGGATAAGGGAAAGAAAATGATTTAAACCTAAAAAATGCAACCACTCAACTCACAATAAATTCAGACAACCATTAGTATAAACTGACCAGGCTTAAAACCAACATCAAAGGTTGGATTAAAACACCACCCGTAAAATAAAGCCTAGGCTAAACCCGTAAAAAGGTCTTCCAGGCCGGATTAGGGTAAAAGAGCCGCCCTCCCATCATTCCTTACAAAACAAGCATTTTAAAAACCCGGGCTTGGAATCCCAACAAAGTCAACCAAGCGGAACCCGATTAATCACATCGCCAACACCTTAATCCTTTGTGGCCTTCCAGGATTCCACGGTGCCCTTACCTGCCGGACCCATGCCTTTCTCCGATATAAGTGTCAGCAACCCAAACCCGCATGTGCTAGCAGAACCCAAGGAACCGGGGACATCATCATGAACTACAAGCATTCTATAAGGTCGGTAACAACGTTTAATCACATACCAATTTGGAAACACAATAAACGTGAACAAGGGATAACATAGGACGAAGGAAAATTTCCAAGGCCAAGCAACAAACAGGACTCGTGAACCCAAAGGAGCTACATGCCAGAAGCAAACTACATTCCCAAGGGCTCAAAAAACCAAATCACACAATCCAAACCAAACCATAAGAAATACAAACCAAACAAAAACATAACCAACGAACCAAATATTTAAAGGCCGGAAAATTACAAAATGGGTTCATCAACAAAATAATAAGCAAAAAAATTTGCTCGGTGGCCCAAACCCAACTAAAGGGAAGCCTGACTATCCGGAATCTTCCGGGGCAACACCACTAGGTACCAACAACATCAAGCCCGACCACCTAACCGACGCCCTCAAAATAAATAACAATATCAATGTATCAAACTTCATGTATAACTAATAGCACAATCACAAGGGTTATTGAAAACCTTATGTGCTTCAACGCCAAACTTTGGGGCCACAGTCCCAATTCACAACAACAATTGGCCCGCCCCACCTCAGAAGCCTATGCATCAGTTACCCAGGTCCATTTCACTGCGAACGATTGGCAACCAAGCTTTACCCGCACGTTTCGATCATATACCCGGGTACCCACCACCTCACACTATCCCAAACGAATGTGCAACCCAAGGAACCAAGGGTGGTTAAAATCAGTCATCGTGTTACGTATGCCACCGACCCAGTTTCACCCCAAGAACCCAGTACCAACGGCTTCACCGCACTTACACGCACATAGCCAAGGGGCCCCCCCAACATTCCAAAACCCAAATAAAGCAGAGCAGGTGAAAGAGAGGGCCATGGTTCCCAATGCGTGGTTACTTTCTGGAACAAACAGAATGGGGCGAAGACAAAATGTTCCTAATGCCTAGACCAAGTGTTAACATAAAGGGGGTTTCCCAACTTAATTATTCCATGAATACTACCAACCTACAGAGGGATCAAACAAGAGAAATAGCAAGGCCAAACAATATCATGTATGGTTAATTTTACCGGGGAAATTTTAAAAAGTAACTTTTCAATGCAGTAAAAACAATGGATTATCATCAGGGGTTTCTTCCATTTGAAGATAAGTTCTTTTCATCATTCTTAAGTATGGGGAAATACGAAACAAGGAAACATTGAATCCAAAATAATCATTCATGAAGGAAGAATTGCTCAGGTAACCAGTTTGAGGTCAAACAGGTTCCTCATGCTGTCATAATTACCCTAACGTTACTTCAAGGTACCCTCAGAGAGTGCTAAAGATTTCTAATTTCTGCACTATAGGATTGGGCGGTAAACAGAACAGAAATTTGATTTTGTTAGTTTTGCCAATCCGTGCAAGAAGGGGCCGGTACCGGTGACCCGGCCCGAGTGCCGAGCGTGCCTTTTAACCGTAAACCGGCGGGGGACCGTGGGCCCGCCGGGAGGTGCTAATGGGGGATATAGCTCCCGTGGTTCCCGGGCCAAAAAAAACGCCGGAAACGTAGGAGGTTCGCAGGAGGGGGCGGTCCGTCCCGGGGGAAGATGAGCTTGGGCCGGAGTTCACGGGTGGGCGCGGGTCGCCCGACGGGGCTGGAAGTCAGAGCGAGGGCGTGTTGGGGACCTGCACAACGGTGAGGCGAAGGGAAGGGGGCCGGGGGTGAGGCGAGGAATACTGCCGGAGGAAAGGAGGGAGTCGGCTCCGGGTCCGCAGAGGTCCGGCGGAAGACACGGGGAAGCTGGAGCGGGCCAGTGAAAGGTGGACGGCTGCAGGTGGAGGGCTTAGGGTCCCCGGCTTTGTTTGGGCGGGGGTCCAAAGGGGCCGAAACCGGGGCGAAAACAAGGGAAACCAGGAAGGGATAAGGGGGTATGCATGGCCCAAAAGGGCGCAAACCCGGGGTTTGGGGGCGCCCGAGGGAAAAGAGGTGGTAGGAAGGTGGGTTGGGCATGGGGGGGGCCATTTCCCTTTTTTTTTTATTGTTGTTTTGAATATAAAAAATTCATTTGAAAACCTAAAAATTCGGGCAATTAAAATTAAAGCAAAACTAAAATTTCATTAATTATTATAGGAATTGCCAATCAAATTTGCTGCCCAATACTCCAAATGAAACAGGAAGGGTTTAGAAGACAAATTGAATTAAACATTTGGTCATTAAAAGTTTAATTGAATAGTAACTTTGGCAGGGTTAACATCCCATTCAAACAGGAATTAACAGTCAAATGCAATGCATATCAAACCTAGGGGTGAAAACCCCTAACAAAACCCCGATTCAGAATGAAACTACAGCTAAAGATTCACAATCAGTTGATTCATAAACTACCATACATTTGTTGCCCTTGTTGAAACAACGCAAGGAGAAAGGGATTGAGATGATTCCAGGTAACATTTAGATATTTATGATCCAAGCACCATGGATGGCAAATTTCGGCAGGAAAATGCACGGGAGGGAAACATTACGAGGTTCAAAAGGGATTGTTCAAAAGGCCAGGAGTCAAACATTCCAGTGGCAAAGATTCTTTGATAGACATTGAACTCCAACAGCTAAGCACAAACAGGAAAGTCAAAAAATCATATATTCAATAATGGTCCTGGAACACCAGGATATTTCTTTATGGATGGTAAGGAATCCTTGAAATATATGTGCTAGGGAAAGATGGGTTCCCCAAAACGATGCAATTGGGATGTTCCCACCCTTTCAATTCAATATGATATCAAGTGTTAAAGAAATTTCACCAAGAAGTCGAACCGAAGAATCTACAAGTCCAAACTAGTGAACAACTGGAACATGCCAGCAACACCTTGATTTCCATAAACACCGATCCACCATCATGGAACAGTTGATGCCGGCAAGAGAATTTCTCGACAACAATAGGCTTGGGCTGGATACATTGATGAGTGCAACTCAAACAAGATTACATGCGACTGATTAGATCAACAAAAAAACTTTTAAAATCAGAATTCCTAAGACTGTTAGGAAGCTTCTTCCATCCAAGTGTTCATAACAACACAGAATCACACAGTTCTAAAGGTGGTTCACAGAAACAATGTTGGGCTCAACAAACATGGAACATTAACACTTCCAAAGAAAGTGAAGCAGGCACCAAAGTTAATGGAATGCTGAGGGCAAACATAGAAAAACGGTTTTATTACATAGCCCACCAAATAAGGATGTAAACAATAGGTAGATATAAACAAGATGAGATATTCTTCTCAACATCCGATATTTACAATAATTCGCTTTTCTTCAACCCAGGCTAGAAAATATGTGGATTAAAATCTGAGAAGGTGGTTCCAGAACAATTGATAGGTAAATAAGAAAAGTAACACCAAAGGAATTGAATCAAACACTATTACAACTGAAAATCTGTTTGGGCCTATATAAATAGAGGCTTGACGACCACAAATGGCAAAAAAGACATACCGATCAACTAGGATGTGATTAATAAAAGCAAAAAGGATATTATTTCCCAAAGTTGTGGAGTATTTATTCACAACCACATTTGTTACCAACGAGAAGGAGAATGGAGGTAAATATATGAAACTCAGAGAGTTGTGATTTTAAATTGCTAAAGGTATATAAGAAAAAACGATGGATTTGAGGTACAATACTTGACCAATCTAAAAATGAGTATGATTGTTCAGAACGAATAGAATGCTAGACAAAATAAGGATCTAAAAATGCCACATACCGGTACAAGATGAATGTGTAAACAAACACTAAGGATAATCTATGAACTGATATAGGCAACCCAGAAGTCCTTTACCGCGGACACCGCTATTCAATAGATCATATTAACCTGCAGGGTGTACTTCTTCACACACGCTCACCACTTATCGCCGTTTACACGACATGTACTGCAACCTTCAAGCGGAAGCCCAACGTGGGTGTCGGCCACAGCCTACCTAAACACTCAAGACTCTAGTCCGTGTTTATCGCCTATTCAGGTTCCATCCGCAGGAGTCCGCCGAGGTTTCCACTAACGGCCCCGAACGATGTGTGCAGGGTTCCCGAGATACCAAACGGGCATTCGTACACGGGCCACGGTGTATCTACCGCATCATAGCCCACCCCTAGGGTCAGCGCCACGCACGGCCTCCAACACATATCCTACAAACACCGTAAACTAGTTGCAACTCCCGGACAGAGAACAAGGGTGGTTAAGAAGCCGAGAGGGTCCATTGGTTTCGGGCCCAATGCGTGGTAGTAACTGTTTCATGGATCACAAACACGTAACTCAGTTCTCGAGGACGGCTGCAATGAGACAACCCACCATGTACTCCTACATGGCCTCTCACCGCTACCTTTACCAAATCGTGTTCACACACTTAGCTCTCAAAGATGGGACATGTTCACACACCATTCCAATTCATTCCCGATGAATCGGACCTGACTCAACTCTAAGCAGTAGCAGGCATGACAAACAAGCATGAATGAGTAGGCACAACAGGGCTCAAACAACTCCTACTCATGCTAGTGGGTTTCATCTATTTACTGTGGAATGACAGGTCATGCAGAGGATAAAGGGGTTCAGCTACCGCAGCAAGTAACAGATAAATCGTTGTTGTCCTAATGCAGTAAAAGAGAGCAGGAGCGAGAGAGTGGGATTATATCGGAATGAACAAGGGGGTTTTGCTTGCCTGGCACTTTTGAAGATATTATAGTTCTTCATCGGTGTCATCGAACTCATCGTCGGTACGTCGTCTACTGAGAGGGGACAAATACCGGCAAACAAGGAAGAACACAATCAATGCAATGCACAAACAAATGAATGACATGTCATGTTAAGGAACTGAATTGACCTAATGCAGCGGTAAGCCAAGTTAATTGAAGTGGAATTCAAACAAGGTTAAACTCCAACTCCGAATGCTAGTTCATAAATTACCCTAATCATGATTCATCCTATTCAGTGAGGTTAACTTTTTCAATCATGCATGAATGTGCCATAAACAGATTCTTCATAATTTTCTGATCATTTTTCATATATAATTTGTTTGATTTGGAGTTACGGTTGAATTACTATGAATTTTACAAGTTTTAAACATTTTCTGGAATTTCCTGAATTAGATTTAATCCAAAAAGCCATTACTGCGTCAGCATGACAGTAGCATTGCGTCAGCAGGTCAACCAGGTTGACCCGGGTCAAACCTGATCGGTGGTTCCTGCATGTCAGTGACTCATTATTTAACCCCGGTCAAAACCCGTGCTGACGGGGTTTGACCCAGCGATAGGGCCCGCTGTCAGTGGCAGTGAGGTGGCTAATGGTGGGGATTAGTCCTAATGACTGTGCCACGTCGGCAGTCGTCGGAGTTGCGCCGGCGGTGACCAAAGACCACGGAAACGCCACGGAAAACGCTACAGGGGATGGTTTCGGGCATGGTTTGCGGCTATGGGTTGCTGGGCTTCTCGCGCATCCCGGGGTGGCAGAAGATCGAGCTGGGGTGGCCGGAGTTCACCGGGATGGAGCTCACGGCGGCGCCGGAGTTCGGCCCCGAGCGGCGCGGGGTGCTGTGGTGCAAGTCAGGAGCTTCGAGCGGCGGCGTTGGGTTCGTGGGGACCCGCTGGGCTCACAACGGTGCTCAAGTGCGAGTTGTGGCCGCGGTTACCATGGTGGCGCCATGGATGGCGGCGGTGAGCTTCGGGCTTGACGGTTATGGCGACTACAGCGGCCGTACAGGGAAAAGGAGAGGGGGAATCGGTTCAGGGGCTCACGGGGATCACGCAGGGAAGGTCAGCGAGCTCAGGGAAGCACGGACGGCGGCGAATCGACGATGAGATTGCCGGGCGGCCGGAGGTTGAAGATGAGCTTGAGGACGACGCTGCAGGGCTTCCGACGGGGCGTGGCTCGGTGAGGGGGTCGAGGCGACATCGCGGAGCTTGTGGACTAGTCAGGGAAGCGAGGGAGGGCCGGTGGTCGCGGCAACGACGAGCGGCGGCGACGGCGAGTTCGGGTGGCTGTGCGCGAGAGAAACAGAGGAGGGGGAGGAAGCCGAGGGAGAGTGAGAGAGGTCCAGGGGAGGGTCGGGCGATGCACGTGGCACTCGGGCCGACTCCAGCAGCGGCAAGCAAGCAGGAGGTGGCCGGACGCGTGCTCGCGCCTGCCGGCCACGCGCTCGTCCTCCTGGCAAGGGGAAGACAACAGGGAGGTAAGCGGTGGTGGGCTGGGCCGGCCAGCTGCATCTTGGGCGGTCGGGTGGGCTCTTGCAGTGGGCTGGAGGGTAAGTCCTGTAAGGTTTCTCCTCTCTGCTTTTCCTGTTTTGTTTTTATTTGTTTCGTTTCGTGTTTTGAAATAGTAAAAATACTATTCCATTTATGAAAAACCTGAAAATATTCGGAGGCACATTTGAAAATATTCTCAACAGCCTAAAAATACCTTCAAGATTATTTGGGCATTTAAATTATTTATAGGGTTTAAATTGCCCAAATGCAAATACTTATGGCTTGCAAAATCAGAATAGCCTCCAAAATATGAAACCATTTTTGGTAGAGGGTTTAGCCAGTACCAAAGATGGTGAACATTTATGAAGGGCATTTTGGGTTCATTGAAAAGTTTTAAGTTTGAACCTAGTTGAATTCATTTGGTGCTAGGGTTTCAACATCCCCATTTCAAATTTCTTAGGAAGTTAAACATGATGACATGAATGCCTTAATGCAACTAATGACAAACAAATTCTAGGGCTGTGACAACTCACCCCCACTAAACAAGAATCTCGTCCCGAGATTCAAGACGTGAGGTAAGAAGACAGAGGGGGTACAAGCTAACACGATCTTCACAATCCAGGTTGCACTTCATAGGAACGTTGACACGATCACCATTTTTGTCTCGACGTCTTGTCTTGAGAACTACATCCAACATGACAACGAGAAGAAAAGGGGGAATTTAGAAGAATCGATCTTCTTGAGGTTCAAACAATTTAGGATCATCTTAATGATCCAAGATCAACTCATGGAATGAGACATAAAAACTTTTCTGGAGCGGAGAGGTAAGACATGCATCAGTAAGGACGGAGGAAACAATTTTACGAGGGTTTCAAAATAGCGAGGGAAGTTGCCATGATTCCAAAACGGGGCACCTTAGGGGAGGTGACACAAAGAGCCATTCCCTTAGGTGGCAAAAAGAATTACTTTTGATTCAGAGATCATTGAAACTCTTCATACCAGCCTAAAGCAATCACAATCGATTGGTTGAAAGAGTTCGAATAAAATACATACTCATACTCGAATGGATGATGTGGGCTACCTTGTTGAAGACAACGCAATGGATGATTTTTGCTTATCATCGGAGATGGATGGGACCCATGGTAAGTCCACTTTTGAAGATGATATTGGATAGCAACTACCGGGAAGGGCAGCCCATGGGGGATTGGCACAATGGCGGTGCAAGCTGGGAACAAGATGCAACTGTTGGGAATGTTCCAATCATCATATCTGCCTGAGATTCATATCCGATTGGTAATAGGATACTTCAGACTCAGCATGTCTGAAAAGAAAGTTTGCAACACAATTCGACGAGATGGCGTTGCGAGATTCTCGGGATATGAACTACGATAGCAAGCTCCAAAACATGAGCTGGTACTGCTACAAACCTGTGAACACGCTGTCCAAGACAAGCATGGCCATGTAGTAGTTTCACAACTAAAACACTACCGAGTCCAGGTGGGGAACCATCATCGAGGATATCGAAGTCCTTGTATAAGCCGCGGTCTTAAGAAGGAACTTCTTCTCCTTGAACAAATCAATCAGTGGCTTGGTGTGCTAGGGATACATATAGAATGAAGGTTGCAAGTCTCCAAACCATAGAATACTTCGCACATGCATGACTGATTTGGGATGATTCCAACGGAAACAAAACAAACCTTTCTAAAATTCATGGCGGCAACTTGCACCTAATGCACGTGAATTAGAGGAAGTCACTTCTTCCATCCAAGCATAAGCTTCATGAACGAAACACGAAGAAATGCTTACACAAGTTTCCTACACTAGGTTGATGTTCAACATGACTCATGGGGGAGACAAAATGTTGCTGATGGGCTCAACAACAACTTATCGGAATTTCCATATCACTGGACTTCCACCATCATGTGAACACGGTGATAGCATTGGTCAGACCAAAAGATGTAATGGTATATGCTCGAGGGATCAACCACGAGTAAGACAACATTACGAGCATCGTTGGTACTGATTTGATTTGACGATAGCCCACACTCAAATCAAAGGATTGATAAAACAATAGGTCCAGCAACTGATCACAGGGATCAATCGATGAAGATATCATCTTTCTTCAACACACACTACACAAGAATATCCCTTTGGAACGAACTAAGTTAGGCAAGCTTTTATCTTCCAACTCTCCAAGTTGTTGTCTAGCTTAACCAACTAGCTCAGGGATATTCAACACAGATTCTTGGAGAAAGGGTGGTTCACAAGAAACCAACTTGATCACGAGCTCAACATAACAGTCAGGAAACAACCTGGTAACACTTCCAAGAAGAAAGTTGGAAAGTCACGAACCACCGGTATGTTACTAAGCTCGAGAACAATCTTGCTTTTGAGGGCAAGACGATATGATCAAATGAGTGAGGACTTGACAAGATCCTAACTCATCAATCGAAGTGTGCACCAGAAATAAGGACTAGGTAGCACGATCAATCTTAGGATGATGATTTAATAACCAACACGCTAAGAATGAGGATATTGTCCATTAGCTACCAAGCAACGAGTTGCTCGGAGTATTTATTTCACACATCACAATTCACTTGTCGGCATTCCGGTTACAACAACACGAGGACCTAGGAATGAATGATGATGGTAAGAAGTATCACTACGTCAAAAACTCATGAGAGTTGGTGCAGTTCTCATGACAATTCTGACATAAAGGGGGTAATACTCCAAGGTAGAACAGAACAAAGCTGAATTGGCATTTTGATCTGCGGGATACAACTACTTTGACCCAATCCTAGAAATGGATGAGGTACTGGAGTTTGTTTCTCCTAGTCATTACGAAATAGAATGGCTTGACGGACCACAAGGATAATAGGCATCGATAAACGAATGCACACATACTCTTGGTTATCAACTGATAGAGGATGGTCGGGATACAACTAAAGAGAGCAACTCAAAGGATCATATAATTTTCTGAGTTGTGGATGCCTAGATTAGTATGTCGAGCAAAGCTCAACATTTCTTCCGGATAACCCATGCGGAGAAGGTAGAACTGGCAGAGTCACAATTATGAATGGATAACTCCTCAAGAGTACTCTGATTGTGATCTTTTAATTCAAAGAACTTCTGCCTTATTGGTTCATGGTATTTGAAAGAAAGAAATATCACGGACCTCGAGGACTAATGCAAAGGTTACTAATATCCTGAAGGAACTAGCAAATACTAAAAACATGAAGTAGTTTGAATCTCGGGTTCAAGAACCCAGGAATAGAATGCCTAGTAACTAATAACATCACGGGATGCTTTCAAGAATAATGGCCAGAATCATCACACTGGGGATACAAAAGCATTGCTAAATTGCTAGGTGACTTCCTAAACACCTAGGGTCATAATAATAGCTCCAACATCTACGCCGAGGCAACAAAGTACCTCAACTTACCGATTAGTGTGCTTATTCGACCAAAAGGACATCGAACGGAAGGAAAGGATTTGCAAATGCATCGACTATTTAGAGACACAGGATGACTTTGACAAGATAACGGCTGTAAATGCTCAAAATGATTTGAGACATCCTACAAAAATAGTGGCATGACCACTCAACATCACAATAACAAGGGTTCGAGATCAACAGTTAACATACGGAAGTAGTAGAAACTGAACTGAGGCTTAAAACCAACAATCTTAAAGGTCTATGGATTAATAACACGTCATCCTGATAGATAGATGAGAAGCCTAGTTCTTAAAACCCGTAGAAGAGAAGAGGTTGACTCAGATCAGAGGGCCATGAGATATAAGGAGTAAAAAGAGCCTTACGTTCCCTCCCACAATCAATTCCCTTACATAACTAAAGCATTTCTAGACACAACTTCACCAGTTTGGCTTGGTAATCCTCACAGCATCAAAGCTCGATACCAACGCTGTCAGGACCCCGATTCCAAGTCACATCGACCTAGCCGGTAACACCTCATATCACTTTGCGGCCTCATGCACGGTATTCCCACGGGTGCCGCCTTACCATGGCCCGGGACCGTTTGCGCCTTTTGGCTCACGTATATGATAGTGTCGCTAGCATCCATATGACAAAGAACCCGGGCCGACATGGCTAGTCATGAACCCAAAGCGGCGCTAACCCATGGGGACAGCATACATGAATCACATCGAGCATGTCGGTCATCAACGATGAATTCGGGCTGTAGCACTGGCTAACAGGACTCGTACCCCGGCTGTAGCAGGCTAGGCAGGACTCGAATATCACCGCGTGACATTTCCCGGGGACAGACATAGGAACGAAGTGAAACACATGCCGGCAGATCAAGTGTCCAAAGCAGTAGTGCTGGGCTAGCAGGACTCCGTGAACCGGGCAGTAGCGGACTACTATCGCCAGAAGCACTAGACTACATTTCCCCATATGAGAGGCTGCCAAGGATAAACAACTAGATTGTCGAATCCCACACATACCAAGCATTTCAAACATACACACAATATGCTCAATATGTGTAAATACAACATGGCATCACAACATAACTCTACGACTCAAATATTTATTCATTAGGCCCGAGGAGCGAGATATTACAAACATGGGTCTCATGACCCAACACTCGAAGCATACAAGTCAAAGCAAAAGCGAAGCTTAACATGTCCGAGTACGACATCTACAAACGAAAAAGGCTGAGAAGCGACTATCTACCAGATCCGCCGAGGGCACAAGATCGTAGCTGAGGTAACAAGCTAAACATCGAAGTCCAAGCGGAACTACTAGCGAGACTGACGTCTCTCTGCAAAACATAAAATAAGCAAACGTGAGTACAAATGTACTCAGCAAGACTTACATCAGAACTAACTACATATGCATCATTATCAACAAAGGGGGTGGTGGAGTTTGACTGCAGCAAGCCAGCTTTGACTCGGTGGCTATCCTGAACTACGACTGCAAGTAACTCTTTTGAGGTGGCGCACACGAGTCCACATATTCACCATATCAATACACCACTATGGACCCGCTCCCATCTCCCTACGAGAACGCCATCCATAGCACTCACGCTTATCTGGCGCATTTTAGAGTATCCACTTTCACTTGTCTATGAACTGATATAGGCAACCCAGAAGTCCTTTACCGCGGACACCGCTATTCGAATAGATCATATTAACCCTGCAGGGGTGTACTTCTTCACACACGCTCTCACCACTTACCGCCGTTTACACGACATGTACTCGGCAACCTTCAAGCGGAAGCCCAACGTGGGTGTCGGCCACAGCCTACCTAAACACTCAAGACTCTAGTCCAGGTTTATCGCCTATTCAGGTTCCATCCGCAGGGAGTCCGGCCGAGGTTTCCACTAACGGCCCCGAACGATGTGTGCAGGGTTCCCGAGATACCAAACGGGCATTCGGTACACCGGCCACGGTGTATCTACCGCATCATAGCCCACCCCTAGGGTCAGCGCCACGCACGGCCTCCAACACATATCCTACAAACACCGTAAACTAGTTGCAACTCCCGGACAGAGAACAAGGGTGGTTAAGAAGCCGAGAGGGTCCATTGGTTTCGGGCCCAATGCGTGGTAGTAACTGTTTCATGGATCACAAACACGAACTCAGTTCCCGAGGACGGCTGCAATGAGACAACCCACCATGTACTCCTACATGGCCTCTCACCGCTACCTTTACCAAATCGTGTTCACACACTTAGCTCTCAGCAGATGGGACATGTTCACACACCATTCCAATTCATTCCCGATGAATCGACCTGACTCAACTCTAAGCAAGAGCAGGCATGACAAACAAGCATGAATGAGTAGGCACAACAGGCTCAAACAACTCCTACTCATGCTAGTGGGTTTCATCTATTTACCGTGGAATGACAGTCATGCAGAGGATAAAGGGTTCAGCTACCGCAGCAAGCAATGTATAAATCGTTGTTGTCCTAATGCAGTAAAAGAGAGCAGGGCGAGAGAGTGGGATTATATCGGAATGAACAAGGGGTTTTGCTTGCCCGGCACTTTTGAAGATATTATAGTTCTTCATCGGTGTCATCGAACTCATCGTCGGTACGTCGTCTACTGAGAGGGGACAAATACCGGCAAACAAGGAAGAACACAATCAATGCAATGCACAAACAAATGAATGACATGTCATGTTAAGGAACTGAATTGACCTAATGCAGCGGTAAGCCAAGTTAATTGAAGTGGAATTCAAACAAGGTTAAACTCCAACTCCAAATGCTTGTTCATAAATTACCCTAATCATGATTCATCCTATTCAGTGAGGTTAACTTGTTCAATCATGCATGAATGTGCCATAAACAGATTCTTCATAATTTTCTGATCATTTTTCATATATAATTTGTTTGATTTGGAGTTACGGTTGAATTACTATGAATTTTACAAGTTTTAAACATTTTCTGGAATTTCCTGAATTAGATTTAATCCAGAAAGCCATTACTGCGTCAGCATGACAGCAGCATTGCGTCAGCAGGTCAACCAGGTTGACCCGGGTCAAACCTGATCGGTGGGTCCTGCATGTCAGTGACTCATTATTTAACCCCGGTTAAAACCCGTGCTGACGGGGTTTGACCCAGCGGTAGGGCCCGCTGTCAGTGGCAGTGAGGTGGCTAATGGTGGAGATTAGTCCTAATGACTGTGCCACGTCGGCAGTCGCCGGAGTTGCACCGGTGGTGATCAAAACTGACGACGAAAACGCCATGGGAAAACGCTACAGGGGATGGTTTCGGGCATGGTTTGCGGCTATGGGTTGCTGGGCTTCTCGCGCATCCCGGGGTGGCAGAAGATCGAGCTGGGGTGGCCGGAGTTCACCGGGATGAAGCTCGCGGCGGCGCCGGAGTTCGGCCCCGAGCGGTGCGGGGTGCTGTGGTGCAAGTCAGGAGCTTCGAGCGGCGGCGTTGGGTTCGTGGGGACCCGCTGGGCTCACGACGGTGCTCAAGTGCGAGTTGTGGCCGTGGTTACCACGGTGGCGCCATGGATGGCGGCGGTGAGCTTCGGGCTTGACGGTTATGACGACTACAACGGCCGTACAGGGAAAAGGAGAGGGGGAATCGGTTCAGGGGCTCACGGGGATCACGCAGGGAAGGTCAGCGAGCTCAGGGAAGCACGGACGGCGGCGAATCGACGATGAGGTTGCCGGCGGCCGGAGGTTGAAGATGAGCTTGAGGACGACGCTGCAGGGCTTCCGACAGGGCGTGGCTCGGTGAGGGGGTCGAGGCGACGTCGCGGAGCTTGTGGACTAGTCGGGGAAGCGAGGGAGGGCCGGTGGTCGCGGCAACGAGCGAGCGGCGGCGGGCGTTCGGGTGGCTGTGCGCGAGAGAAACAGAGGAAGGGGAGGAAGCCGAGGGAGAGTGAGAGAGGTCCAGGGGAGGGTCGGGCGATGCATGTGGCACTCGGGTCGACTCCATCAGCGGCAAGCTAGCAGGAGGTGGCGGACGCTGCTCTGGCCACCCGCGCGCGCCCTCCTCTGGCAAGGGAAGACGACAGGAGGTAAGCGGTGGTGGGCTGGGCGGCCAGCTGCAAAGATCTTTGGGTCGGTCGTGGGCTCTTGCAGTGGGGTGAAGGGGTAAGTCCGTAAGGTTTCTCCTCTCTGCTTTTCCTGTTTTTGTTTTTATTTGTTTCTGTTCTGTGTTTTGAAATAGTAAAAATACTATTCCATTTATGAAAAACCTGAAAATATTCGGAGGCACATTTGAAAATATTCTCAACAGCCTAAAAATACCTTCAAGATTATTTGGGCATTTAAATTATTTATAAGGTTTAAATTGCCCAAATGCAAATACTTATGGCTTGCAAAAAATCCAGAATAGCCTCCAAAAATATGAAACCATTTTTGGCAGAGGGTTTAGCCAGTACCAAAGATGGTGAACATTTATGAAGGGCATTTTGGGTTCATTGAAAAGTTTTAAGTTTGAACCTAGTTGAATTCATTTGGTGCTAGGGTTTCAACATCCCCATTTCAAATTTCTTTGGAAGTTAAACATGATGACATGAATGCCTTAATGCAACTAATGACAAACAAATTCTAGGGCTGTGACAGCAGTATTGATTTCACAAGATTCAGTATTGGCAAGAGGAGCAATCGGAGTGCTAAGGAAATCATTATTATTGGTATTGGTGAAGTCACACAATTTGGTAGTATCTTGAGCCATCGCGACAAACAAGCAATCAAACACACGAGCAAACAAAAGGCAAGCGGGAAAAAGGCAAACGGAGAAGGAGAAGGAGAATGAGAAGGAGATTGGGAGAGAGAGAGGGCGAATAAAACGGCAAGGGTGAAATGGGGGAGAGGAAAACGAGAGGCAAATGGCAACTAATGTAATGCGGGAGATAGGGATTGTGATGGGTACTTGGTATGTTGACTTTTTGCGTAGACTCCCCGGCAACAGCGCCAGAAATTCTTCTTGCTACCTCTTGAGCTTGCGTTGGTTTTCCCCAAAGAGGAGAGGATGATGCAGCAGAGTAGCGTAAGTATTTCCCTCAGTTTTTGAGAACCAAGGTATCAATCAAGTAGGAGGCCACGCTCAAGTCCCTCGTACCTACACAAAAACAATAGCTCCTCGCAACCAATGCGATTAGGGGTTGTCAATCCCTTCATGGTCACTTACGAGAGTGAGATCTGATAGAGATGATACATAATATTTTTGGTATTTTTGATATAGAGATGCAGAGTGAAAAGTAAAAGGCAAAGTAAAAATCAAAGCAAAATTAAAGTGATGGAGATTGATATGATGAGAATAGACCCGGAGACCATAGGTTTCACTAGTGGCTTCTCTCAAGAGCATAAGTATTCTACAGTGGGTGAACAAATTACTGTTGAGCAATTGACAGAATTGAGCATAGTTATGAGAATATCTAGGTATGATCATGTATATAGGCATCACGTCCGATACAAGTAGACCGAAACGATTCTGCATCTACTACTATTACTCCACTGATCGACCGCTATCCAGCATGCATCTAGAGTATTAAGTTAAAAACAGAGTAACGCCTTAAGCAAGATGACATTATGTAGAGTGATAAATTCATGCAATATGAAATAAAACCCATCTTGTTATCCTCGATGGCAACGATACAATACGTGCCTTGCTGCCCCTTCTGTCACTGGGAAAGGACACCGCAAGATTGAACCCAAAGCTAAGCACTTCTCCCATGGCAAGAACTACCAATCTAGTTGGCCAAACCAAACGGATAATTCGAAGAGACTTGCAAAGATAACCAATCATACATAAAAGAATTCAAAGAATATTCAAATATTATTCATAGATAGACTTGATCATAAACCCACAATTCATCGGTCTCAACAAACACACCGTAAAAAGAAGATTACATCGAATAGATCTCCACAAGAGAGGGGGAGAACATTGTATGGAGATACAAAAACAGAGAAGAAGACATCTAGCTAATAACTATGGACCTGAAGGTCTGAGGTAAACTACTCACACTTCATCGGAGAGGCTATGATGATGTAGAAGCCCTCCGTGATGACGGCCCTCTCCGGCGGAGCTCCGGAACAGGCCCCAATATGGGATCTCATGGATACAGAAAGTTGCGGAGGTGGAATTAGGTTTTTGGCTCCGCATCTGATCGTTTGGGGGTACGTAGGTATATATAGGAGGAAGAAGTACGTATGTGGAGCTTTAGTGGGACCACAAGGGTGGGGGCACGCCTGGGGGGTAGGGCGCGCCCCCTACCTCGTGCCCACCTCGAAGCTTCCTTGGCGTAGGGTCCAAGTCTCCTGGGTCATATTCGGTGAGAAAATCACGTTCCCGAAGGTTTCATTCCGTTTGGACTCTGTTTGATATTTCGTTTCTTCGAAACACTGAAATAGGCAAAAAAACAACAATTCTGGGCTGGGCCTCCGGTTAATAGGTTAGTCCCAAAAATAATATAAAAGTGGAAAGTAAAGCCCAATATAGTCCAAAACAGTAGATAATATAGCATGGAGCAATCAAAAATTATAGATACGTTGGAGACGTATCAGCCAACAATACGCAACCTCAAGGTGACAAAAATGCTAGTTGACAGCGGGGCCGGTCTGAACTTGATCTCGCCTGTTGTGATCAAAAGGCTACATATTCCCAATGTAGACCTCGAAGAGACGGGTACTTTTCAAGGGGTCAACCCGGGAAGGAGTCAGCCGAAGGGTAAGGTCACGCTGCCCGTGATGTTTGGAGGCGAGTTGAACTACCAGACAGAGAGGATTGTTTTCGATGTAGCCGAGATCCCCTTGCCCTACAACGGGATCCTCGGCCGCCTTACACTAGCCAAGTTCATGGCGGCGTCACATTACGCCTACATCACGCTGAAGATGCCTGGGCCGATGACCATCATCACAGTCCCCTCTGACAAGAAGGATGCGCTGATATGCGCTGACCAACTCTACCGGGAGGCAGTTGCAGCGACTGCCGCTAAGGCACTTGCTCCTGCCGCCGAAGCCCCGGGAGGAAAGAAGATCGGCAAGACCTCTCGCACCCACTCCGGCAAGCGCACCTCTTTGGAGTGTTGTTCTCCCGTCGAGGACGTGCCAGAGAGCTCCACCGGCAAGAGCAAGAAATCCAGAGCTGCGCCACCGGAGACCAAGAAGGTGTCCGTCAAGGAGGATGGCACGGGATGGGCTTTCAAAATAAGCTCCTCCCTTGACAGAAAATAGGAAAGCACACTCATCACCTTCCTGTGGGCGAATGTCGATGTGTTTGCATGGCAAGCACCCGACATCCCCGGTGTTCCCAGGGAGGTGATTGAGCACCATCTTACCGTCTGCCCTCATGCGTGACCCGTCAAGCAGAAGGTCAGGAAGCAAGCTTTTAAGCGGCAGGAGTTCATCACGGAGGAGATCAGGAAGTTAGAAGCGGCAGGCTTGGTGAGGGGAGTACTCCATCCAATGTGGTTGGCCAATCCAGTGGTGGTGCGCAAGGCGAATGGGAAGTGGAGGCTGTGTATTGATTACATGGATATCAATAAGGCTTGTCCAAAGGACCATTTCCCGTTGCCACGCTTTGACCAGATTTTTGATTCCACAGCCGGGTGTGACTTGTTATCGTTCCTCGATGCCTACTCAGGATACCACCAGATCTTCATGACGAGGGAAGATGAAGAGAAGACAACATTCATCACCCCATGTCGTACATTTTGCTTTTTGCGAATGCCTTTCGGGTTGAGGAGTACTGGCTCAACGTTTGCAAGAGCAGTCCAAATTGGTTTTGAGCCCCAGCTACATAGAAATATGGAAGGTTATATGGATGACATAGTGGTTAAAACCAAGGATAAGGCGACACTCGTGCAAGATTTAGAAGAGACGTTTGCAAATTTGCACAAGATCAACCTCAAGCTGAACCCTGAGAAGTGTGTCTTCGGTGTTCCGTCCGGTAAACTTCTCGGGTTCTTTGTGTCATAGCGTGGGATCGAGGCGAATCCAGATAAGATCAAGGCCATTGAGATTGAGGCACCTAAGCGGATCAAGGATGTGCGCCCGCTCACTGGCTGTGTTGCCGCCATGAGCAGGTTCATTTCCATGTCTGTCGAGCGTGCCCTCTCCTTTTTCAAAATCTTGAAGAAGGCGGGCCCAATGGAGTGGACCCCAGAGGCCGAAGCAGCACTGTAGGATTTGAAGAAATACCTCTCCTCCACACCAATCCTGGTTGCACCTAAACCACGAGAGCCGTTGCTGTTGTATCTTGCGGCAATGAACCAAGTGGTTAGCGACGCGCTAGTGGCATAGAGGGAGTTCGACAAAGCGGTAGTGGCAATGGCAGGATGGGCGGACGACGAGCCAGAGCTTCCCCCGGCAGGACCTGGTGCCGGCGAGGCGAGGCCCCCAGCAGAGTCTGACGCCAGCGGGACAGGGCTCGTGCAACCGAATGGAATGGTGCAGAAGAAGAAGATGATGCAGCACCCGGTTTACTTTCTCAGCTCCCTATTGCAGGGGCTAGATCAAGGTACTCCGGCGTGCAAAAATTTCTCTTCGACCTCCTTATGGCCTCGAGGAAGCTGCGTCATTACTTCCAAGCCCACAATATCACCACCGTCACCCGCCTCCCGTTGCAACAGATACTGCATAACCCAGACGCAACCGGGAGGATTGTGGAATGGGCTTTGGAACTGTCAAGCTTTGACTTGAAGTTTGGAAGTACTTCAACAATCCAGAGTAGAGTCTTGGCAGAGTTGATTGCGGAATGGACTTCAACGCCCGACGAAGAGATCCAAGAGACCACTCTCCCCGGCAAGGAAACAAGTCGCAACTGGGTTATGTACTTTGACGGGGCTTTCTCGCTGGAAGGAGCCGGTGCCGATGTGCTACTCATTGCACCCATCGGAGAGCACCTCAAGTATATAGTCCAGATGCACTTTCCTAGGGAGATGTCAACAAACAACGCTACTGAGTACGAAGGGGTGCTTGCCAGTCTCAGGATCGCGGTAGACCTCGGGATCAAAAAGCTTATCGTCAGGGGTGATTCACAGCTCATCGTCAAGCAAGTTAACAAAGATTATCAAAGCCCGCTGATGGAGGCCAACGTGAA
Organism: Aegilops longissima; assembly: GCA_021605205.1. Lineage (NCBI taxonomy): Eukaryota > Viridiplantae > Streptophyta > Magnoliopsida > Poales > Poaceae > Aegilops > Aegilops longissima. The sequence continues at coordinate 296,062,627 of CM038682.1, read as the reverse complement.
TGAGGTGAGGAAGCTGGAGGAGCATTTTGACGGTATACAAGCGGAGCATGTTCCCCGAGTGGAGAACGACACTTCCGATTACCTGTCAAAGCGCGCTGCACTCAAACTACCTGTGGAACCGGGTAATTTTGTGCTTCAGTTAACTCAACCATCCGTTGAACCATCAACAGAGCAGAACAAGCGCATGAAATCAGGCCCCGGCAAGTACTTTCCCGCCAAGCTCCCATGAGCCGCCGGCAAGGATGTTGCCGTGGACATTGAGCTTGCCATGGGGCCACAGGCTCTGGCAGGGCATCAAGGCCTGGCCGTAGAGACAACCACTCCCATGGTAGAGGAAATGCCTTTGCTCCTTGCCGTCGAGCCCCAGGCTCCGGCATGGGCATAACATACTGTCCGATTCCTCCAAACAGGGGAACTCCCCGAGGAGCAGGAACAAGCGGAGAAAGTAGCCCGTCGGTCTGCCATGTATCAGTTCGTCGACGATGTTCTGTACAGAAAAAGACCAAATGGTGTGAAATTCAAGTGCATTCCCCGGGAGGAAGGACTGGAGCTGTTGGCGGAGACACACGGAGGCATATGTGGTTCCCAGATAGAGTCGAGGGCCCTTGCCGGCAAGGCATTCCGGCAAGGTATCTTTTGGCCCACAGCCCTCCAGGATGCAACGACACTAGTAACCAAGTGTGAAGCGTGCCAGTTTCATACAAAGAAGCTTCATCAACCAGCTCAAGCTCTCCAGACAATCCCTCTTTCCTGCCCATTATCGGTCTGGGGGCTCGGCATACTGGGCCCTTTCCCTCGTGCTGTCGGGGGCTTTGAGTACTTGTACGTTGCGATCGACAAGTTCACAAAGTGGCCGGAGGTGGAGGCAGTGAGAAAGGTGACAACACAGTCAGCCGTCAAATTCTTCAAAGGGCTAGTCTGTCGTTTTGGTGTGCCAAACAGAGTCATCACCGGCAACGGCACACAGTTCACGAGCCACGCCTTCATGCAGTACCTCAAAGACCTCGGCAGCAAGGTCTATTTTGCTTCCATTGCACATCCACAGAGCAACAGCCAGGCTGAGAGGGCAAATGTTGAGGTGTTGCGAGGCCTCCGGACAAGGACTTTTGACAGGCTACGCAGGTGCGGGCAATGTTGGATTGATGAATTGCCGGCGGTTCTTTGGTCAATCAGAACGACACCAAATCGAGCCACCGGCCAGACACCCTTCTCCCTCGTTTACGGGGTAGAAGCAGTTCTCCCCACGGAACTCATGTACGGGTCACCTCGGGTGCTCGCTTATGATGAGCTTGAGCAAGAGCAGTTACGGCAAGATGACGCAACACTCCTTGAGGAGGATCTTCTTCGGGCAGCTGTGCAGGCAGCATGCTACCAGCAAGCCTTGCGCCGCTACCATAGCCGCAAGGTTCATGCCTGAAGCTTTGAGGAAGGCGACCTAGTTCTTTGGCACGTTTAGTCGTCCAAGAATTCCAACAAGTTGACGCCAAAGTGGGAAGGCCCTTATCGGGTAATACGAGTCACCAGGCCTGGCGCAGTCCGCCTAGAGACCGAAGATGGTATTCCAGTGAGCAACTCCTGGAACATCGAACATCTTTGCAAGTTTTACCCGTGAGGCGTGGTTGCCGGGCCCCCCGGCAAACCACCTTTTGTACAAGCCTTGCCGGCAAGGCATGTAACCCTTTGTACAAAGCCAGGCGTAGACCCTGAGCATAAATAAATGAAGCGCCGGCGCCCTAAGTTTTAGCATGCATGCTAGGTTGAGTCTCTCTCTGTGTTAGGGTTGATAGTGCTTGGCAGCGACTAACCCTTAGCATAGAGGTCGGGTATGCATCTCTCTATTCCTTTCCGTCCTTTTTGGGTTTGTAGGATGCATGGACATTTTTGCTGACCTGTTTTGGAAGAAAAGAGGATAGGCCGACGCCCGGACCCCGACAAGACAAGGTTGCTGGGGGCTGCGGGTCTGAGAATCCAGACATGGCAAGCCAAGGTTGCCGGGGGCTGCGACATCAGATAAGTTTTTCTCCCCTACTCGGTGCCTCCATATGAAACTTGAACGTATGAGACTTCACCCGCTCTCATACCATATTGCTCCCTCTCTCCCGTGCCCGAAAGCCTTGCTTTGGGCCGGAACTTGGTTGTAGTGCGATGGGAAGGGGACAGACGAAGGCCCTAATCCCACTTAGCCCCTACCTCTGCCAAAGGCGTGAGTGTGGCCGAGCTATAAGGGCAGGACGGCAAGGTTTGTTGCCGGGGTACAATGTTTATCTTAAGATAACAAGGACTCGCTCCTTGCTGTGGCCCTCCCCACGCGCAAACAAAACCCAGCAAACACCCTTCGCTTCATTAATACGTTGCCAACAAGTACAATTCGTACGGAATGCATACATGAGCAAGGGAGCTACAAGGCCTAAATTCTACTAAGGCCCGTAGGCTTACAAATTGAAAAAAGATAAGTGCCCCATGATCCCCGTTCTTGCCCTTTTCCTCCCAGGTGCGGCAGGTGAAGGCAGAAAGGGGGCGATGGGGAACATGCCGATGGAGAGCTTGACGAGGAAGGCCCTCGGCAGGGCGCTTGGCCGAGGGAGGGGCGACACGGTCAGTTGGAGTCGGCGTCCCCCCGCCCGGCGCCCTCGTCATTGTTGTCACTGTCCTCCTTGTCGCTCCCGCTTGAGGAAGAGTTTTTGTCATCGGAGGAGCTCTCCAGGCAGCACTTTAGGCGAGTTCCAAGGTCTCCAAAAACCTTGACGGAGAGCAGGCCGTTCTCCATTAATTTGAAATAGAGAACGAGCCCCGCCGTTAGGCTGTCGATACGAGCGAAGGTCTTCCACCCGTGGCAAAGGTACATGACGTGAGGGCGGGGAAATCGACGTCCACCCGCGTGCCGCCATTCCCGCAACCCCTCATGTGCAACCTTAGAGACTGTGGCAGGTCAAGCTCTATCTCCCGAGCGAATGGAGTAGGGAGACGAAGACGATGGCGCGCTGGACGGTGCAGCCTGATGAAGAACTCACGAGGCTGGTCCCCGACGTAGCCCTCCATTGGCGGAGGGACCGCCGGCGGAGACGAGGCCCATGCGCCGCCCCGTCCTCCTATTCCCCGAGCGCCACGGCAACCTCGGCCTTGCCCCCTCCCCCTTCCCCTTGTGGCCGGCTCCGCCGACACGAGCTCTTGGGAAGGAGGGGCGCGCTGTCGAGCGGAGACCCTCCATGCCACCGTCGAAGCACCGGCGTGCCCTCTCGCCATAACAGAAGAGAGAAAGAAGCCAAGGTGGAAAGAGGCAGATGGTGAGAGATTGAGGGGTGCCATTCCCCCTTCTTATAAAGGGGCGGGGTCGGGGCTCAGTCGCCCCACTCAACCAATCCAGTCATCAAGGGCGCAGGGAATCGAGACCGACCCGCTGCTCCAATCAGCGATGGCCTGGTTTCCCGCCTCGTCATTCAAGGCCCGCACCCGCCGCCTGCCGTCTTCAAGGCATGGAAGACACATGGCGAACGAACATAAATCAAGGGGACAAGTGAGGCGACCATTTTCCACCCCGTGATCGTGGGGCAGGGGCGCCTCGAAGACCACAACCCGAGTCCACTCAGTAAGTCAGCCGCGCCCCTGTGTCTCCCTCTTTTTATGGGGAAGGCGCGAGCCGCCTCTTTACCACGACGTGACGCATGAGGGAAGCGGCCGCCCCATGCATGCCCCCCACATCACGCACGACCCTCCACGCCGCGCATTCAACACGGCTCGTGGGGAAGCGTAAGCAAGTGAAGGAATTACTGCGGTAAAAATCCGCCCCGCCTACCCGCGCACCGTTCTGGGCCTGGCCCAACAACGCGTTGTGCTTATGTGTGGCCCAGGCCCGGGGGCTCCTATCAGTATACAAAAGTAGGGGCTCTCCTTTTTTACCCCTCTACTTGTGCACGGGAAGTCAGAGCCACACCTGCGGCCACACTTAGCAGGGCAAAGGGAGGGAATAGAAGCACAAGACGGCAAAAGCAACGCCAAGATCAAGAAACACAAAGAGCAAGAGGGAGAGGTGGACTCCCCCAGCAAGACCCTTGTCGGGGCGGCCTTCGCAGCCCCGGCAAGAGCCTTGCTGGGGCAACTTGCCCAATGTCAGCAGAGCGAACCACCCTTTAGCCCAAGGGTTTGAGACGCCAACAACCACATTAGAACCAAGGCACGGGAGGCACCTCCATGGTGGCATGCAGATCGTCGTGAAGATCATAAACACTCAAGATCAGATGAGGACCAGAAGACGACGGTCCTCGGCGAGATCCTTGCTGAGGAGATCCACGAGACCACCGGCAAGATCCCTATCGGGGACGACTGCGATACCGCAGCAAGACCCTTGCCCGCGGCGCCTGTGAGGCCACAACCAGGCCCGCATCTGCCAAGACTCCACCGCTGTTCCCATACAGCTACCAACCCAACCAGCTGGGCAGGCACCTACGTGGCAACGTGCGTCTTCCAGGCCAGCTCAGGAAGCACCTGCGTCATGGCATGCAGATCTTCGTGAAGACCCTACCACCACGCCATCTCAGCAGCCTGCCAGCCTACGTGGTGCTGCATGCCTCGTTGGCCTGGACGCGTGTCGAAGCAAGACGGAGTGGCAACGGATAGGATGGGCCTTGCTGCCGTCCCCGATAAAGCAACGGGACACCTAAGGAGCGCATTGAATGCGTCTTGTCCCGTAAGGACAGGCGATAAGCTTGTGTACTGTACACCTTTCCACCTCCTGTGTGCCACTGTGGCGACCCCTTTTGTCTATAAAAGGAGGCTCGAGGCGTCCAGGAGAAGGATTCGGATCTTTTGGGCTACTCACGCACCGTAGCTAGTTCAAGAACTCAAGAACACTCAAATACATACACCAAAGCAAGACTAGGGTATTACGCATCCTTGCGGCCCGAACTTGGGTAAACGATCTTTGTGCTGGCTCCTAGACTTGCTCTTTGCACAACCCCGCACCCGACAACCGTAGAAGGGATCCCAGTGATCCCATAGGTGTCGTTCTCACCGACAGAGAGGATTCGGACTTTTTGGACCCTGCACGCCTTGTAGCTAGTCCAAGAACACCAGATAAACACAAACTAGCAGGAGTAGGGTATTACGCATCACTTGCGGCCCGAACCTGAATAATCCCCCCCCCCCCCCGCATTGATCTCTCAATCCTGCTCTTTCCACAGCCCCGCGTCCGCCAACCATAGCAAAAGGGATTCCTCGTAATCCCGTAGGTGTCATTTCCCCCGACATCTTTGGCGCGCCAGGTAGGGGGCGCAAGCTGTGAAAATCCGGTTTGAAGATTACCACACCGACTTCATCCTCACCATGACCCCCAAGAGAAAGGGGATCACAGCGATCGGCTCGTCCGGGGCCGGTCCGTCTACGCCAGCGCGAGCAGGCGGTCGGGTGCCCACGGATGGGGCCGAAGACATGGCCCGCGAGCATCCACGAAATTCTGGCGATCGGAGCCAGGCGAGCGACATCGTCCGAATCCGAGACGACGAGCCACGCGCCACTGGGTCCGAGGGCGGGGCCATGCTACCCACAGGTGGCGCAGCAGCCTCTACGGCACCCTAGCTGGCGCCCGCGCCGCGCCCTTCCCAGGCCGCACGCGATGAGCAAAACTGCGATGCCGGAGCCGCCGGGCACCGCCGCGGAAAGAGCCATGTGCGCCACTCACAGGACGAACCAGGCCTGCATGCGCGCTCAGACGCCGGTGCGGGCAGCGTGCGACCGTAACAGAGCCACTTCTAACCCGGTTAGAAGTCAGAGCGTGTCGCGTTCTATGCAGATCTCGCCGCCGCCTACGCCAGCAGAAGCGCTGGCGAGCGTCCAGCTGCTCCTCGACTTCCCCCCTGCTGCGGAGAAGCTCGACGAGTGGAGAGCCACCATCTGAAGCCTTGTCAACTTCGCAAACAAAGGCGAGCTGCTCCCAACTGGACCCTCGCACCGCCGTCTTGACGAGCCGGTGCATGCCGGTGGTGGGGGGACCAGAGACGCTACGACCACGGTGCTCGCTCCCCTGTCGCGAGAACAACCACCGGCCCATCGACCCGACGTCAGTGACAATGTTTCCACAGTGTCGTCCGACCCGCGAACCCGCTGCGACCAACGTCTCTGGTCCTTCGGGAACGGGCCCGGGAAGACGCTCGAACTACCATCGAACGATGATGAGAGACGTGCCATCAGTTAGATCGGCGTGCGGGGCCTACTATGGACCACTGAAAGTGCAACTATCCCTAGGTGGTTTTGGTAATTCATAACAACATATAGCTCATTGAGCTAATGCTATTCCAAGACTATTATTTCAGGAAAGCTCAATGAATGGCATGGCATGGATGATGAAAGTGGATCCCTTAAAATACTAAGGACAAAGGATTGGCTCAAGCTCAAAAGCTCAAGACTCTTCATTTTACATTTTAGTGATCCAAGATCACATTGAGTCTATAGGAAAAGCCAATACTATCAAGAAGGGATGAGGTGTTGCTTAATGAGCCTCTTGCTTCATGTGCTTAGTGATATGCTCCAAAACCCTCAACTACTTTCCCACATCCACAAATGACCTAAACCTACAGCCAAAATCGGTCAGACAGATTCTTTCTATCCGGCGCCAGCGATTCCAAAAGTCATAGCCACTGCCACAAACCCTAAGCAAATAGGTCTTACCGATAGGGATCTCGGTCTCACCGAGATGGGGTTGCAATCTCTCTGCTTCCCTTCAGAACGCTTCGGTCTAACCAAGTGAGCGATCGGTCCCACCGAGATTGCAATGTAAACTCTTTGTTTCCTTTTGTAACATTTCGGTCTCACCAAAAGAGCAAATCAGTCCCACCGAAGTTTATTCGACCAACTCTCTCGAAAGCTTATTACCAAATCGGTCTCACCGAAGTTTGTGTAATCGGTCTCACCGAGATTACGTTATGCCCTAACCCTAACCAAATCGGCCTCACCGAGATGCATGTCAGTCCCACCAAATCGGTCACTAGGTTTACTAAATCGGTCCGACCGAGTTTAACGATTCGGTCCCACCAAGTTTGGTAAATTGTGTGTAACGGTTAGATTTTGTGTGGAGGCTATATATACCCCTCCACCTCCTCTTCATTCGTGGAGAGAGCCATCAGAACGAACCTACACTTCCAACTTACCATTTCTGAGAGAGAACCACCTACTCATGTGTGGAGGCCAAGATATTCCATTCCTACCATATGAATCTTGATCTCTAGCCTTCCCCTGTTGCTTTCCACTCAAACCCTCTTTCCACCAGATCCATATCCTATGAGAGAGAGTTGAGTGTTGGGGAGACTATCATTTGAAGCACAAGAGCAAGGAGTTCATCATCAACGCACCATTTGTTACTTCTTGGAGAGTGGTGTCTCCTAGATTGGCTAGGTGTCACTTGGGAGCCTCCGACAAGATTGTGGAGTTGAACCAAGGAGTTTGTAAGGGCAAGGAGATCGCCTACTTCGTGAAGATCTACCGCTAGTGAGGCAAGTCCTTCGTGGGCGACGGCCATCGTGGGATAGACAAGGTTGCTTCTTCGTGGACCCTTCGTGGGTGGAGCCCTCCGTGGACTCGCGCAGCCGTTACCCTTCGTGGGTTGAAGTCTCCATCAACGTGGATGTACGATAGCACCACCTATCGGAACCACGCCAAAAACATCCGCTCCAATTGCATTTGAATCCTCCAAACCCTTCCCTTTACTTTCTTGCAAGTTGCATGCTTTAATTTCCGCTGCCTATACACTCTTTCCATGCTTGCTTGAATTGTGTGATGATTGCTTGACTTGTCCTAAAATAGCTAAAATCTACCAAACTCTAAAATTGGGAAAAGGTTAAGTTTTTATTGGTCAAGTAGTCTAATCACCCCCCTCTAGACATACTTCAAGGTCCTACAACCACCCGGCGCCGGGGGGCTGGCGACCTGCCTTACGAGGTGGGTTGTCCAGCCATTACCCGAGAGCCGCGACAGTTCTAGTGGCCCTCCCACCGCATGTTCAAGCCCGATGTTGGCGAGAAGTACAACGGCAAGACCCACCCGTTGGAGTTCCTCAGCATCTACACCATCGCGATGCAAGCTGCTGGAGCTCGCGACGACAAGGTGCTTGCCAATTACTTCCTGTTGGCACTCAAACCCAACATCATGTCATGGTTGATGCACTTGCTAGTGGATTCCATTACTTCTTGGCCGGATTTATGTCATGAGTTTGTTTGCGCCTTCACTGGAGGCCACCAATCTCATGGCCAGGCAAGCGATTTCCATATCATCCCCCAAAAAGAAGGTGAAAACCTGCGCAAGTACATACAGAGGTTCAGTCAGGTGTAGTACAACATCCCAGATATTCATCCCGCCGCCGTTATCAGCGCATTCCATCAGAATCTGCGTAACCGCAAGATGCGTGAAGAGTTGGCGATGAACAAGGTCAAAGATGTGGCCGAACTTTATGTTCTGGCCGATAGATGTGCTCGAGCTGAAGAGGGGAGGAAGTACCCCGGTGAGGACGCCGGTGTGAAAAATGACTCCATAGACGAAGACACCGTTGCCCCGACGAAGAAGGGCCGGCAATGCAACAGGAAGCGCAAGGGCAAGACTGTGCTTGCCGTTGAGGGATCTGGCGAGCTCGGCGCCACCAAAAAGGCCAAGGCTGATGACCCCGGCAAGGAGGTTGCCGGGTGTACCGCCTGCTTGGCCCTGGCGGCCGTCGGCAAGCCAGGAGGCTCCGACAAGCAGTAATGTAAGATCCACCGCACCAAGGGCCATGACCTCCAGAACTGCCGACAAGTTGAGCTGCTTGTAGAAAAGCAGAAGGCTGAATATGAGAAGAGAGACAAGGAGAAGGGTCAGGATGGTGCTGAGGGATCCGGCAAGAAGCGTGGCAACCAAGGGGGTCGCCGCGACAAAGAAAACCAACAAGAGAGGCCCGCCCGGGGCCGCGACAAGAAAGAGGAGGATGATGATCACAACGAGGACGACGATTCCGGCGAGCACGAGTTCCAGAAGGCTACAGAGGCTATGTGCGTCGACTGTGGTGCCTCGTAGCACACCTCACACCGCCAGCTGAAGCAGTGGGCGCGTGAGGTCACTACGGCAGAGCCTTCGTTCGATGCCCAGAAGCCACTGAAGTGGTCCCACACGCCCATCGTTTTTCACACCGAGGATCACCCTGACCGCACAACTGCGGTTGGGTGTTTGCCGTTATTGGTTTCACCAATAATATGCAACCTCAAGGTGACCAGAGTGCTAGTTGACGGTGGGGCCGGTCTGAATTTGATCTCGCCCGTTGTGATCAAGAAGCCACAGATTCCTGATGGAGACCTCGAAGAGATGGGCACGTTTCAAGGGGTCAACCCAGGAAGGAGCCAGCCTAAAGGTAAAATCATGCTACCCGTTATGTTTCGCGGCAAGCTGAACTATAGGACGGAGAATATCATCTTCGATGTCGCCGAGATCCCCTTTCCATACAATGGGATCCTGTTGGCCGCCCAGTGCTGGCCAAGTTCATGGCGGCGTCCCACTACGCCTACAACACGTTGAATATGCCAGGGCCGCTGACCGTCATCACCGTCCCCTCTGACAAGAAACACGCGCTCATCTGCGCCGACCAACTCTACTGAGAGGCAGTTGCAGCAACTGCCGCCAGGGCAATTGCTCTTGCCGCCGTAGCTCCAGGAAGGAAGAAGGCCGGCAGGACTCCTTCCGGCAAGACTCCTTCCGGCAAGACATCTTGCACCCACTCCGGCAAGCGCACCTCTTCGGAGTGTTGTGCTCCCATTGAGGACGTGCCAGAGAGCTCCACCAGCAAGAGCAAGAAGTCCAAGGCTGCACCACCAGAAACCAAGAAGGTGCCCGTCAAGGAGGATGGCACGGGCGGGGCTTTCACTATAAGCTCCACCCTCGACAGCAAATAGGAAAGTGTGCTCGTCGCCTTCCTGCGGGCGAATGTCAATGTATTTGCATGGCAAGTATCTGACATCCCCGGTGTTCCCAGGGAGGTGATTGAGCACCATCTTGATGTCTGTCCTCACGCGCGGCCCGTCAAGCAGAAGGTCAGGAAGCAAGCTTTGGAGCGACAAGAGTTCATCATTGAAGAGATCAGGAAGTTGGAGGTGGCAGGCCTGGTAAGAGGAGTACTCCACCCCACGTGGTTGGCCAATCCGGTGGTGGTGCATAAGGCAAATGGGAAGTGGAGGCTGTGTATTGACTACACAGACATCCATAAAGCCTGTCCAAAGGATCCTTTCCATCTGCCACACATCGACCAGATTGTAGAATCCACTGCCGGGTGTGACCTGCTATCATTCCTCGATGCCTATTCAGGGTACCACTAGATCTTCATGATGAAGGAAGACGAAGAGAAGACAGCGTTCATCACCCAGTGTGGTACGTACTGTTTTGTACGAATGCCTTTCGGGTTAAAGAGCACTGGTTTGACGTTTGCCCGAGTAGTCTAGATTGGTTTTGAGCCCCGACTACATAGAAATATGGAAGCTTATATGGATGACATAGTGGTCAAAACAAAGGACAGGGCCATGCTCGTGCAAGATTTATAAGAAACATTCACAAACCTGCGCAAGATCAACCTCAAGCTCAACCTAGAGAAGTGCGTGTTCGGTGTCCCCTCCGGCACTTCTCAAGTTCTTTGTGTCTCAACGCGGAATCGAAGCAAATCCCGACAAGATCAAAGTGATCGAGCAAATTGAGGCGCCAAAATGGGACAAAGACGTCCGTAGGCTCGCTGGCTGCATTGCTGCCCTGAGTAGGTTCATCTCCAAATCTGCTGAGCGCGCCCTCCCCTTTTTCAAATCTGCTGAGCGCGCCCTCGCCCTGAGTAGGAGACGACGCCGGCTGCGGCCCGGCACCGAGGAACGTCTCCAGGTAGTGCTTGAGGCCGCCAGGGCGAGGAGCCGCTTGGACGACAGCTTCATCTCCTTGTTTGACGAGGTCCTCGTCAGCTTCCTCGACAAGTTCACCATCGTCAAGAAGCTCGCGGACGACCTTGACGACGCTCCAGCCTCTGGCGCCCGAGGCTCGCGATGCCCGCCACCCTCAACGGCCTCTATGGTGACATCCTCTTCGATGCATCGGTGGCCTCGCGACGCCGCCGCCGCGCGGAGAATGTCCACCTCGAGGTCGCGCTCGCCACGCAGCGCCTGGCGCAGGAAGACACCATCGACATAATCACCCACGTCTACGCGCAAATCATCCACAAGGACTACTACATGCAATAGGAGGACGATAGTACGCTGGCCTTCATGGACCGCAGTTCAACCTTGGACGTCATTGTTCAGAAGCACGTTGAGCTTGCCGCCAACGCCGCTGCTCCTCACACGTCGGTTGGTGACCCGGTGCACTAGGGCGTGAGGATGTCGTTGATGGATTTGTATGTATCTTTATCTTTCCATCAAATCCATGTAGTAGTATATGGTACTACTAGTAATTATATTACCTTTCGCATCAACTTCATAATTTTCCTACGTACTCCATGCATGAACCGCACCAGAACCAAACTTATCATTACTCTAGGGAAAATCGTTATTTCTATCAATCGGTCGCCCCATGGAGCAGAACCAAATTTTACAGGTTACAAGTTCAAAAGGAAAAGCCTGCCGTGTTCGCGTTGCACCCCCACACAGTTTGGCCGGCACACCGCTCAAGGGGGAATGTGTGCTGTGTTGCATTTTCACTTACAAGTGGGACCGCAGTTGAGCAAACCGACTATTGGCAAACCCCCACCCCGCCCACTGCGCGATGGCTGAGAAAACAGGAGGGAGAAGAGATGGCTGTAGCTAGCACGGACTCCAAGAAAATTGGTGTCAGATGGGACTCGTGAGGGTGGTGTGTGCCGTACTGCTAGACATGCATGCTAGTTATGGCCCATGCCACCCCACTATATCGAGGTGCTGGTTACTCCACTATATCGAGTATGTAGAACAAATTTCCTGGAGTCCGTGCTCAGCCCTCCTCTATCTCTCTTCTCAGCCAGCCAGCAGACGCGCGGAGCCCATCGTCTGTTTGCTCATATGTGGTCCCACATGTCAGTGAAAACGCAAGACGACCCACTGAACCTGCACATCTTTCACCTCGACGTGCTGGTGATGAAAAACAAATCCAATAAAGATCTTCGGTGGCCGCTTTTGGAGTTACTCAAGAGTAGTAAGATTCTATTTACAGTTTAACCCAAGATGCACATCACATGGCTTCACCTACCACTCTATTTTCTTGCATGACACGATCTGGATGCTAGATGGCCCACGCGTCGTCAAAAGGAGGAAGAACTCGACCGAATCTTCGACTGTGCTCTCGGATTAGACTAGTTGTGCTAACTTAAATTTTATTGTGTAGAATGGATGCAAGTTTTGGTATTGGGAAGAAGAGTACAACGATATATTGATAGAGCGCAATTTAGTAGATGTTCTAGCACTTTTAGCTAGCATAGAGGCTAGAGATGAGAATAGTGCACTTGTTGATAGAATAGAGGCTAGACACGTCTACTTCTTTACACTCGAAGAAGAAAGAAGCACGCAAGATCGAGCCTCCACAGATCAACAATGAATGCATCGAGAAGGCACTAATCCAACTTACATGAGCAGTTATGGAAGTTGGATATCTTCTAAAATGTATTCTTGTGGTTCTTGTTTTCTTTGGTCTTGCTTTTCTAGTCAAAATTTTGGTGATGTATTTCCATGTACCAAAAATCAATGATGAAAAAAAGATATGTGTTTGCAAAGAAAAATGTACGCGGCCGGGATGCGGTCGCGCGTTCGGCGCACGACCACCGCATCCGAGAAATGGCCCAGAGACGACCCCATTGCCCTACCCAAACGGACAGAATCCGGGCAAAACGGAGGTTCGTTTGGGGTCATGCGTTGGAGTTGGCCTTACAAGTGGGACCGCAGTTGAGGAAACCGACTATCGGCAAATCCCCACCTCGCCCGCCGCACTATGGCTGAGTTAGAGAAACGACGAGGTTGAAGAGATTGCTGTAGCACGGACTCCAAGAAATATGGTGTCAGATGGAAGTCGTGCTGGTGGCGTGTGCCGTACTCCTGGACGTGAATGCTTGTTCTGTCCCGTGCCACCCTACTACTCCTATCAAGGATTCGAGGTGCTGGTTACGTACAGCGAACACATTAACATATGGCCCACCTCACAATGTGGCCAAATTTCCTGGAGTCTGTGCTAGGTTAAAAAGTGTTCTTTGTGAGGATGGGTGGCTGGTCTCAAGTTTAAAACTTGTTGTATTACGTACGTAGACGTAGAGATAGTGCAGCATGTGAAGCTAGTACAAATAGTGTACTATTGTTGATTGGCCTCATCTGATAACCTGTTGCAATGCACGTACAATTAAGTATTCCGAAATTTTTTTTGCCTCGTCGCAGCACCCACTCAGAGAAGCGACTCGATAGCCATTCATAAATTTAGTAAGTTTATCACAGGCATATCATTTTCTTACATACAACAGGTCATCAACCCACAACGACAACGAGGATACATTATAAATAATAAAGTTTTCATCACACAACAAATAACAAGCAATGAAATGAACTTCAACTCAACCAATCCTCGGCGTTGCAAACGCTCGCTTTGAACCACAAGCGATTCTCTCGGAAGAGCCAGCTACTGTCAATCTCGAGACCAACGCAGGACTGATCATCCAGGCTGAAGCGGCCTACTATATCATGACCAGGGTAGGGAACCAACGCAATGTCCGATGTATAGATACAGTTGCTTCTCATAAATGGTAGTAACGTTGTGTCAACAGCAGTTGGATCGCCTTTCACCATCATTGGATAGTTTTGTCCAAGGAAGAGCGAGTTTGCTCCAAGACTATCAATACTGTACCAGGGAGAAGGTGTTGGCGCTAGCACACTAGTATCCATCCCGAATACCATGCAACGGGTGTTGGAATAGGTCCGGAGAGTGCGACCATGGGAGACAACACCTGCTCCCTCAGTAGTAACATCAACAGTGGGATGTATACAGACAAGAAGGGGTGATCCATTGGAAGTTGCCAGGCGCCACTGAGTATATGGGCCCTCCTCGTCCTCATGCTCGTGATCATCACCATCTTCATCTCCCCCTTGGTTATAATTTTTTTCAAGTATAGGCGGTGGAATGTTCACAGGACCTTGGAAACACAAGAAGAAGGTTAATTAGTAGAGAAGGGAAACTTGCTAACTCACATGCATGTGGATGAAACAATTATAATTACGGTGGAAGACAAACGTACCGAAACTACAAGGATCCCATGCAAAAATAGTGCCACGAGTGGTGACAGCAAACACAAGACCCTCGTATTCAATTGCATCACAGTACACATCCGTGTATAGAAACTGATTTTTGAGCAATAACCATCCAGTCGAACCACGAAGGACGGCAACAAGCTTGTCGAAGATAGCAACAACTTGATAGTTCTTGTAATTCCAAGAGCGGTTTTGAACTCGAGAAATTGCTATCTTCCGTAGACGACAGTCACCATGATCATATTTGAACGTATGTAGATCATCTGTGTGCTCAACCTCAGGCACTCGGAGATTTTTGGAAGTGGAATCCGCTGACGAGTGTACACATTCACAAGTTCCCAATTGTACCCAATATAAACAACCGAATCTCCATTTGCGCCTGCCCAAGCCTGGCCCTCAAGTGATGGCATCTTAACATCATACGTATCATTATCAAGCGGCATCAACTTGCACAAGGCGAGGCTTCCCTCGTCCCCGCGCCAGTCAGCAGGGTCACCGCGAAGAAGATAGGGGAGATCAAACCGCTCCTGGACCCTTGGGTTCCTTGTAATTATGTTATTAGTTGAGTCGAGAATGTTCTTGAACGAACCTGCCATGCTAGCTGAGGTGATGACGTCGCACCGATCAATGAGTTCCCCCACCATGTCATCTTTCAGATCAGGGCAAGAATAACGGGGTCATTTCCGGCTTGTTCCCTCCATGGAGAAGACGATCGAACAATGGCAGAAGGAAGGGTGAAGGCAAATGGAGGAGGGAGGAAGAGCGTGCGATAGCAGATCCAAATCAAGAGGGAAAGGCGAAGAGTCGATGGACGGTTGCCAGTTTGCCACTGTACACGAAGAGGCGCCCCGGCCTACACGTCCTTTCGGAAATTGTACGAAAGGACTAGTCGTCTTCTCACTGACATGTTGGAACGGGACCACATGTCAACGAAACATGGTGTGTAATTTCTCGTGCAAAATGCGATCTAGCCGCGTTGGCCCGAGGTGCCGCATTAGTTATCGACCTTTATTTTTTAACATACAATATGAGTGGATAGCTCATGTGGTCATCACACGTGAGCGGATATATAGGTGGGCTAGGTGGGCAGGCGGCAACAATCTAAGTGCTAAAAGAATTGATCTCAAAAAAAGAGTTCATCCAATGCTTGGTTTTGTTTGGATTTTCCAACTATGACCATTGGATAGAGTCAATCAATGGCTTATGTTCAAAGTTATTCTCATACTATAGAATGGTATAGGAACATCGAGAGATTTGGTTGATTTTATATCGCTGAATAATATAAAATATTATGAGTGCAGACGCTCCACCCCGAGGTTTGTAGCTCCTTCTCGGTCGTCGGGAATCTATGTTCTTCCACTCTTTCGTTTAAGACATGAGCTTTGTTCATCCTGTTGCCGACACGCGGGACATCTATATGCCTCCATTTTACAAAATCATACTATATGCCTCCATGACACGCGGGACATCTAGCATCAAGGTGGCGTGCCATGCAATAAAATGGAGATATGCAGTGCGTAAGTGAGTCGTGCACTTCGATGGCACCTAGTACTACGCAATATTTTTTCTCCTTGATGGCACGTGAATAGTGCACGTACTCAATGACAGAGCACGGGATGGTAGCCATGGACATGGTCGGCCCTTTTTGAAGAGAGTACTAATAAATAACTTTGATGTGTCCCGTCAACTTGCGTAAGCGGCGAGAAGCTTGCTTACTATGCCTTCTCCTCGCCAACGCAGCGTCTTGTGTGGCTCGTGATCACGAGGAGAAACTTTTTCTTACAAGCGGTGGACGTGCAGCAGTTCATTTGGTGTCAGATTGCCAGAATTACTACTGTAGTACCATCATTATTGTTCGACTTCCGAAAGAGGAGAAGAGCCAAGCGCAAGGTCACCTACTAACCTAGTACAGTACTACTACAGCCAAAGTTGATCCACCTTTTTAGAGCATGGTTAATAAATATAGGCGGCTCTTGCAGCGGCACATCAAAGGAAGTGAAGCAAAAGTTGGAGTGGATGTTAATAGTTGAGTCGAGAATGGGCTTGAACGAACCTGCCATGCTAGATGAGGTGATGACGTTGCACCGATCAATGAGTTCCCCCACCATGTCATCTTTCAGATCGGGGCAAGAATAATGGGGTCGTTTCCAGCTTGTTCCCTCCATGGAGAAGACGATCGAACAATGACAGAAGGAAGGGTCAAGGCAAATGGAAGCGGGAGGAAGAGCGTGCGACAGCAGTTCTAAATCGAGAGGGAAAGGCGAAGAGTCGGTGGACGGTTGCCAGTTTGCCACGGTACACGAAGAGGCGCCCCGGCCTACACGTCATTCGGAAATTGTACAAAAGGACTCTTCGTCGTCTCACTGACATGTTGGAACGGGACCACATGTCAACGAAACATGGTGTGTAATTTCTCGTGCAAAATGCGATCTGGACGCGTTGGCCCGAGGTGCCGCGTTATTTCTCGACTTTATTTTTTTAATGGCGTGCCATTCAGTATTGAAGCATGACTAACTGGTACTGTTTGCAGAGAAAATATAAACTACTCTACCACTACCCCACCTCTAGTATTGGTAGTATAAAAAAGATATATAGGCTGGAGCTTCAGAGCTTTCTTGCTAAGGGCTGCCCACTTGCTTCTCACACTGTCACCCTCTCTCTAGATCTAAAAAGACGGCCTCTCTCTCTCCCTCCTCTCCAGTGGTCACAGATCCGCTGGGGAAGAAAAGGACGTGCAGCATTGACGCACTCGTCATCGGCGAGCGAGGTCACGCACTAACGACAAGTTCATCCTCTCAGACCTAGCGCCTGCGCGGGATGGCCTCCGTCCCCAAGCTCGCTGCCGTAATGCGTGCGGAGGATGATGACCACGAGCGGCTTACTTCCGCCGACCCTCGTGTATGCTACCTCTTTTGAACCATACCCTTGTTCTATTGCCCCATCTGCCGTGTCGCTGCATGTGGATCTTTTCCACTCCACCATCTTCCCAATTTTCTATCCTTTGCTCTGCTGGTCACGCAGACGAAAACCTTAATTTTCACTATTAAAAGAAACCGTACTTCATGCAGACTAATCCATGTCTGGGTTGAATAAGGAAAGGAAGGGAGACTGTACTGTCCAAGAGAGTAGGCATCGAACCCGCATCTAGGTTGAAAAGGGGGAAATCAGTAGCTAAGGAATGAGTCTCGTGTCTCTTGGTTGAAGAAGGGTAGAAAGGCATGACAACGCAATAGAGAATCACCAGGTCGATCGGTTTGGTGTCCTCACATAGGAAAAAGGTGGCTAAACATAACAAAAATGGGACGTAATCCACATATGCTGCTTGGATATTTGTTGCTCTGGGCAACCATACCTCCCTCACCACTCTATGCGTCCATCGAGGTACATCGTAATGGTGCGCCCACTGTCTGAATGGGCCTCCCATGCTCTTAGTGTCACTTTTTTGCTGTTAGTATAACGCCAACAGTCAATTCAAGCAATGCTACTTCTAAAGTGATGCCACATTTAACTAATGCCGCGCTCAGTCTAATGCCACCGATAAATTTAAGCAATGCCATTTAATGTCACTGGATTATTTTAGGGTTAGCTGTTGATTGTGGATGTATTAAAGATTTTTCAGCTAAGGCATTCTAATGCTGTTGCACAGCTAGTATACCAACGATGAAACTTGTTACTACCTTCAGATTTTTGCACTGTTAATGCTTGTAGATTACATACCTCACTTCCATGAGATAAGTTAATTTTTTTCTACAGTGTCACCAAAATGCCAAGGCGCTGATGTCATTAATTTTATTTTTGTTAAACTGCACAAAAATTTATGAAGACAAGAGGAAAGGTCAAGAGTGGGCACCTCCTCCTCCGGCTGTTGTCTTGATTCGTTCGATCAAGTTTTTATGGTTGATCGATTATCAAGATTGGGATAGAAATTTTTAAGGTCCCCCCGAGTTCGAAATGATATTTACCTTGGAGGTACATGGTTTGCAAAAAAATTATACTGTCATTAGTTAATAATGCTAGTTACCTTCAGACTTTTGTATTTGGTTTAATGCTCATGCACAGCTAGTATACCAATGCTGAAACATGTTACCTTTACATTTTGTATTGTTAAATCTTATATAAATCTTCCAGTGCCAGAGTTTATTGAAATTTGTTCAGTAAAACCATTGTACTGTACCCTGTAATAAAATAACTACTCTACTGTTGCACTAGCCACTGGATTAGTGTATATTTGTAGTATTTGAAATTTCGAATGGTGTTGCATTAGCGTATGGACATAAATAAAGTGTGGCAAGCTTTCCAAGATATGTGCTCAAGAAAACTATTGCCTGTTTTTCTAAATACTAGTAGACGTTCGGGTACTTTAAACTAAACCGCGAAAACGTCTTATATTAAGGAACAGAGGGTGTAGAGTTCACTCAAATTATCCCGGTAAATCTAGTCACACCATTGTGAAAATTAATGTTCATTATGTTATCGGAGGAGGTCTGTAAGTTTGTCTCTAATGCCTGTCGACTACATACCTGACATCATGATGTAATGTTAAGTCATTTCCTTTTGTACAGTGTCACTGAATTGTCAAGGCGGTGATGGCATTTTATTTTAGTTGAACTGCACAAAATATGCTTAAAAGAAGAGGAAAGGTCAGGAATCGATCATTCTTTCAGAAAGAAATATATGCCTTTCTGACATCGGCCTCTGTTGCCTTATTTATTTCTTCAAATAGGTGGTTAGAAACAATCTTGCTACCTTTTCTCATTAAGAAATTGGAATGCTTATATTTGTGAGTCTATGCTTCAACTAGTGCCACTTTTATAGTAATCACACTTTCAATATCTATGCAAACATGGATGCTCGATTTTAGTGGAACTGCACAAAAAGTCCAACTGGTTCAACATTAGGAGCATGTTTTCTTCCAAAACTTTATATCCAATTGGTGGCACTATGAGCTGTTCATTAAGAAGGTACATGGTTTACTACTATCTTGCTACTCTTTTTGTACTGTCATTAGATAGTAATACTAGTGGTTTGCATGTGAATTTATTGGCAGGGTGGACCTACATTGGACGTGCAGGACAGGATTCAATGATTGGATGCTCAATTTCAGTTGTATCGATTTCACCTCTTCCATCACTACGAACATGGATATCCTTGGTTTGATGAAGAATAGGCGCTATATTTCTGCTCTGAACAAGCAAATCAATTCATTATGAAATTGTCCAGGGCAAAACATGACTGTATCAAATTGTCCAGTGCAAAACATGACAGATGCTAAGCGGAAGAGACATGTTTAAAACGAAAATACAAGGTGGGGTATATGTTTACTAGCTGCTTGATATTTGTGCAGATAGAGACGTCTGCCCGTTGCTATTTAGCAAACACACAAAGTGACCGCAATTTTGGTTGAACTGCACAAGAGAATAGTATAGTCACTGCATGCAGTGCCATTTGAAAATAGACACAGAAAGATTGGATAGTCACTTCATGGACTGCAGAAAAGTAGTATTGTACTATTTATTGGCCAACACTAGGTGCTTCATTGCTCTGGTCTGATTATACAATGGGCATCATTTTACCTAAATTAAAGTTTGTATTCCGAAAATAGTCTCACCGTGTGATCAAGAGAAGACCAAATCATATTGCAGTGGATGTTCCTCCATCATGTGCGGTTCATTCTCATGGTTCCAGCTGTTGGTGAAACCAGTTATGTTTGCAAGAGGAATTGTAGACTTCACAAAAAAATTTGTCTTTCAGTCTGTATTGAATGTTGGCCAAGAGAAGCATCCATGTTAGTAGGAAGAACATATGTTTTTTCTAGATCTTTGCTTTTGGAGCTACATATTTGTATATGATCTGTGAATCATTGAGATGCATTAACATGTTGATCTTATGTATGGGAATCGTACTAGTTGGTTTTAGTTGTGGCTGATCTTTGCTTTTGGAGCTACATATTTGTATATGATCTGTGAATCATTGAGATGCATTAACAGTTCCTTATATATGTTCGCTCAGTGTTTACAAGTTACTGATCGATCACTAGCTAGCCTACTAATGCGCTCCTGGCTGTTTTAGTTGCGACGCAAGATCCGAAGTGGCAATTTTTTGAATAAAAATGCCTACCTCTGAAGAAACTGACAAGCTGCTCTAAAGAAAATGCCATGCGAATCTGAAGAAACTGCCAGCGAAAACATTCACAAATGCCTTATCTCCCAGCTAAAGTTCATCAACTAATGCCCTCGGATGCGACTGGTTGCATGCTGCACTGCGTACTGGCTGCGAGCGATTTTGAGTGCCTACATGCAGCCGGCCATAATTAAGGCAGCTAACTGATGCGAAAAAGATGCGCTTTAATTGTTGCGGGCCTTTTAAATCCGTGGAATCAGTATTGACAAGGAGGGAGATGATTCGAGTGCACTCGTTTGACCGTCATGCTGTCGTGCGACCCAGCATGGACGGGACGGGATGTCACAGTCAGAATTTCAGTTTCTCTAGTTTTCCACGGCAAGCTGGCGCGATAAGCCATGCCTGCTTAATTATGCATTGAATTCTGATGACCGTCGCGCTACCTTCCGCCTATAAGTACTGTTTCCCGGCCTTCTATGATGGCACCGTGACCCAACTCGCCCTATCCTCATAAGCCCCCACCGGCCCGACGTCGCTCGCCACTTATTCTTGCTCTCGCCACGTCCTCCATGCCCGCGCCCATCCGCGATAGACGAGGCTGGAGGCAGTCACCGCTGGAACTAGTGTTCGGTTTTTCACAGGAAGGCACACAGAGGGAGGTGGCATTCTATCGGTCTTTAGAAGGCAATGCGGAGATCGAGGACTTGTTGGAGCGCGACCGCCTGGCAGAGGAGCAGGAGTTGTTGGAGCGCTACCGCTTGGCGGAGGAGCAGCGTATCGCCGATTTGTGCCGCCATCGGGACATGGAGCAGCAGCGCACCGACGCTCTGAGTCACGAGCAGAGCGCCCGCACCTGGGCCGACTACATGGAGGCCGGCTCCCGGCAAATAGCCCTGGAGGCTGTTGGGCACGCACGCGTTCGCGATGCCGATTTTTACTACCAGCTCGTCAAGTGGGTTTCCCGCTTGGAAGCCGAAGCTTTGGTGGACCATGCCGGGAAGGAAAGGGCCAACGCGCGCGAGCAACGCGCCCTATCGCACCTCTGGCAAGTCCGAGGCGAGGCGGAGGACGCCAGTGTCGGGGTTTAGCATGTACCGCAGATGGCGGCCGACATCATCTAGTTAGCTAAGAGTAAGTTAGTACTTGTACGCTACTAGAGTATTAGTGGGAGTAGATAGTTAATTTGGCTCTGATGGTTGTCAACGTGGAAGTTCAGTACTCTATATGTGGATCAGACCTGTTACTTTGCTCTGAATGTTGAACTTTCCGTTTGAACGTATGGAATGAGCTGTTATTTTTTTAAATGGGTTGTATTTGTCCACCACGGGTTTAGAGGCTGACTTGTGGGCCTACCAAGTTGACGCGTACACAATCAGGAGATGATTGTACGTGGAGAGGATGACAGCAGGGACCCGCCAAGGTCATGGCAGCACGCAAGCAAGTGCCTCCTTATTTCAAGCCAATAAAAAAATGGCTCCTCCTAATGGATTTCTAACATCTGGGTCCCATGCCATTGTCAACGTAGTCAATAAACGAGAGAATTGCACAACGAGCGGCTGACACCAGGGACCCAGCAGCTCGCCCAGTTATTTTTGTTTTGGGTTAATTTGATAAATGCCACTCCAAATCTGGTGTTTCTGAGAAATGCCACTGCAATTTCCAAACTTTGAAAAATGCCATTTCATGCCATTTCCAGTGGCATTTTTCGAAGTCTGGAGTGGCATTTTTTGAAGTTTGCAAATTGCAGTGGCGTTTTCCAAAGTTTGCAAAAATTGCAGTGGCATTTTTCAAAGTTTGGATTTTTTTTATGAATCTCCATATTTGTTGTGGCATTTATCTAATTTGTTTTTAAGACGGAAGCAGGGTGTCAACTGGGCTGTGCGGGGCACTCTGGGCTGTCTAGACAGCCTTCTCTTTTATGTTTACCACAGACCAGCCCAGTAGTTATTTTTCTTTCTGAAAATGGCTAGCCCAGTTTTTTTGTGATTTGCCAAGTAAGTCGCTTTGTCAAGCCTGTTGGGCTGCAAATCTTTCAAGAGAGGAGAGCTTCATTCGGCTGGACGAGAAAATGGCCTATCAGTAATGAGAAATGGGCTGTACATTTTTAAAACACATCAAACCGACAATTACTTTCAAATTTCTTTTTTCATTTCAAGATTTTAAATTGCATTAATTTTTATGCGTGGACAATTTTTTGGATTTTATATTGATATACATTTATTTTTAAAATCAGTTTGAATGTGACTGGAAATTTCGGGATTAAAAACAGTTCGGACCGCACCGAAATATGCAACATTTCATATAATTTTTTAACCGTGGCCACAATATGGGCTGTAATGCTAACAAAAAGAATATGGGCTCCAAAAAAACCTTAAGAATTAGCAAATGGGCTGTAAATTATTAGAAATAATGGCAGATGGGCTGTATGCTGTTTTCCACAGATTTGAGGCTTTCCTAAACAAAGGTTGACGCACAAGCAGTGACTGTTGGATGTCCATCCAATGGCCATCGTGCTTCTTCAATCTCTGCTCTTCCTGCTCCAGCCGCTCAAACAAGCGCCGACGGGACTGCCTGCTCCCTCCTCCTCGTGGCCGGTTGTGCTGCCGCGCAGGCCTCACCTCCCCACCGTACTCCCATCGCTGGCTTAGCCATCCCTCTACTCACCCACACCTGCTGTTATTCTCCGGCGACGGCAGACGAAACAGTAAACCCTCGTACAGTCATACTCCCCTCCGCATGGGAAACAACTGCCGAGTCTTCCCTGCCTCCGTGTCATTCCCTTCCTAGGCCTCGCCGTCGTCCATCGCCCTGGTGCTCTCGGCACGGCCTGGTCAACGTGGTCAATGACCGACATGCATCTGAAGTGGACTGGACATGGAGAGGCTGACAGCTGGGTCCACGGCCGCACGCAAGGAAATGCCTCCTTATTACGCGCAAAATAATGATTCCTCCACCTGATATCTGGGACCCACCGAAAGGGCCTCTGTATTTCGCAAAAAAAAAAAGTTACCACCGCTGACAGCTTGGACCCACCAGCTATATCTTCGCAAGCAAGGAAGTGTGTCCTTATTATGCACAAAAAGATGAATACTCCCCCTGCTAGCTGGGACCCAGTATAGTGGCAGGCTGACTTGTGGGCCTACTAAGTTGACGAGGACAGAGGGCTTTGTCAACTTAGTCAATATGCACGATTCTAGCTCCAGTGACCATACGATGTCCATCCAACGGCCGTAGTGTTTCTTCAACCTCTGGTCTTCTTGCTCCAGCCGCCCAAACCAGCGCCGGTCGTGCCTCGTGCTCCTGCGTCCCGTGGCAGACTGCGATGCGGCGGAGGCCTCACCGCCCCCTACTACTCCCACCGCTGGCCAGGCCATCCCTCTACTCACCCACATCCCCTGTTATTCTGCGGCGATGGCAGCCTCACACCGCAGCGAACCAGTGAACCCTCATACTCCTCTATGCGTGGGCATCCACTGCCGCGTCTTCCCCGGCTCCGCGTCGTCCCCTTCCTAGGCCTTGCCGTTTGTCCACCACCCTGGTGCTCTCGGCGCGGCGTGGTCAACGTGGTCAAGGAACAGCTTCCATTGGACGTGGACTGTATGTGGAGAGGCTGACAGCTGGGTCCACGGCCGCAACAAAGAAGTGCCTCCTTATTACGCGCAAAATAATTATTCCTCCACTTGACAGCAGGGACCCACCGGATGGGCCACCGTATTTCACGGAAAAAAGTGTCCCCCTGACTGCTGGGACCCACCAGTACATCTTCGCACGCAAGGAAGTGCGTCCGGGCAAAAAAACAATTCGCCCTCCTGACTCCTGGGACCCACCAGCTACATCTTCGCAGGCAAGGATGTGCCTGATAGTCGGGACCCACCTGGTCGAAGCGTACGTAGCATTGTCATTCTGGTCGCGAACGTGTACGTACATACTGGTCAATGTAGAGGCGCGCACGTGTCGTAGGCGTGCACGTAGCATGTACACGCACGCATGCCCGGGGTGCAAGAAAGTAAATCTGCCACGCACGTACATACGGGCGGGTCTTGAACGCCCCTACTGCTGCACGCACGGCGGGCTCGTGTACATGGCTGGGTCGGAACAGAGAAACAGCGTCGTCGTCGTGTTCATGGGGAGGCAATGGAATGCGTCGTGTTCATCGGGAGGCAAAGGAAAGCGTGGGAGCCAACCGGCTTGGACGGAACAGCCGATGGAAATGAGGCCTGGCGTACCGCAGAACAGAGGAAACAGCCTTGTGTTCGACCGGCCACGTTCGAAACAGGATCCTGTTCATTGGGAGGGGTCTGGCGTACCGCAGAACGGAGGAAATGGACCTTCTACGGTCGAAATGGGGGTCCTGTTGATCAGGAGGGGTGTGGCGTACAACAAAATGGAGGAAACGGACTTGTGTTGGAGCTCTATGGTCGAAACGGGGGCCATGTTCATCAGGAGGGGTGTGGTGTACCGCAAAACGGGACTCCACGGGATACTGTTCATCTCCACCGTCTACCCCCTCCAGCCTCCATGGGCTACTGTTCATCCACCATCGACCTCCTCCAACCTCCACGTGCGACTATTCATCCACGGGCTCCTGTTCATCCAGCCTCCACCACACGCTACTCCACAGGCTAATGTTCAACCAGCCCTCTCCACTGGCTCCTGTTCAACGACCCCTCCACGGGCTACTATTCATCCAGTCCTCCACCGTCTACTGTTCACCCTGCCCTCCACGGGGTGGTCCTGTTCATCCTACCCTCCACGGGGTCCTGTTCATCCAGCCCCAACCGGCTCGATCGATCGGGGTCCTGTTCATCCAGAGGCAACACCACGGGGTCCTGTTCATCCACCCCCACCGGAAACTGTTCATACAAACCCCCCAACAACGATCACTGTTCATCCAGAGGTAGCATCGATCAGCTTCAGTAAGCAGTAGTAGCGAAGGAATCGCTCGATCGGGTTCAGTTAACAGCCATCGATCAATCACTCGGGTTCAGTAATGCATAGCCTGCAGTGCAATTGCTCAGGTTCAGTTAGAGCCCAATGCCTCGCACCCACGCACGTGCGTGTACGAGAGAAACGCGCATCGCTCGGCCCCGACCACCCACCGTAACCGGGAACACCCCGATATTTTCCTCGCCCTCGCTTCTACCATGATTTTTTCCGTCATGGACGGCCCAAATAATGTCATGCAGCTGCTTCTCCGGCCCGCCCAGGACGAAAAGCCCATTTTCTGTCATGATTTTTTGTCATAGAAGTAGGACCCCACCGCATCTATGAGGATACCGGGTTTTGTCACAATTATCATCATAGAAGTGTCATAAGTATGACAGAAAAGATTTTCGTTCGGCCCAAAATGCCACGGATGTGTCTTTTTTTGTAGTGTCGGTAGGGCGCGTGGCCGAGAGAGGAGGGCGGCGCGGTCAGTCGGAGTCGGAGTCCTCCCGCTTGAGGCCCTCGTCTTCGCTGTCGCTGTCCTCCTCGTCACTCCCGCTTGAGGAGGATTCTTCATCATCGAAGGAGCTCTCCACGCAACACCTTAGGCGAGTTCCCAAGTGCCCAAAGACCTTGACGGAGAGTAGGCCATTCTCCATTAATTTGAAGTGGTGAACGAGCCCCTCCGATAGGCTATGGGCACGGGCGAAGGTCTTCCATCCGCGATGAAGATAAATGACGTGAGGGGCGGTGAAGTCGACGTCGACCCGCATGCTACCATTCCCACAGCCCCTGATATGCAACCTGAGAGCCTGTGGCGCATGGAGATCCATCTCCCGATGTCGGTGTACTAGAGTAGGGGTACCCTAGTACCCCGAACTCGTGCACGGACAGTTGCAGCGCCCCACGGCCGGGCCGGCTTGATGGCCGCCAAGATCCCCAGCAGCTCCCTTGGAGCCATAAGAACAAAGCAGTCAAGACCCCGGCAAGAGGAGCTTGCCGGGAAGGCCACTCAGGGCACAAAGGGAAACAAGGCCCCGGCAAGAGGAGCTTGCCGGGAAGGCTTGGCGGGCGCTGAACCCCCAAGCGCGACAAGGTTCCCGTCGCGGCAAGGCGCTTGCCGGGACGGGCGACCTCTCCATCTCCGCTCCAGCTCACCCGCCAACGTGTCACCACGGGGCTCTCCCAAGGACGCGTGTCGGCGGGCTGCGCAGCCAGCGGAGAGTAGCGACAAGCAGCGCTGACAAGCCACCTTCGTGGCGGATGGAGGCGCACTTGAAGGTCCCTGTTACACTGTTCGGGCGACCGTGACGGGCATTGATGACTCTTGTCCCTTGCCGTCAGAGTTAGGTATAGGTTACTGTACACTGTACAAAGCGGTGTACCAACCCAGGTTTTTACCGTTGTAACCTTGTCTACTTGCCATATGTGGTAACCCCTTGTGCCTATAAAAGGAGGCCCGAGGGCAACGTAGAGGAGGTTCGGCTGGTTTCGGTCCAGCTCCAGCTTAGTTCATCACATCTAGGCTAGGTTTTGTAGCCCGCATTGCTCCCTAGCAAGAACATCAGATAATCCACAAAGCAGCAGTAGGAGTATTATCTCTCCGGAGAGCTCCGAAGCTGGGTAAAAAACCTCTCGTGCGCACCGCCTCGATCCGCTCTTTGCGCAATCTCTGCCCCCCTCCGAACCACAAAGGGACCCAGGTCCCATAGGTGCTTGTGGGGCACGATCAGCGCTTCTCCCCCCCGACATCTTTGGCGCGCCAGGTAGGGGGCGTCGAGGTTGTGTGAATCCGATCCGACGGTCGCGCCAGCAATTCCATCGACGTCTTCGTCGACATGCCGCCGAAGAAGAAGCCTTCGGCAGCAGCTGAGCCGTCCGCGTCGAACCCACCACCACCGGAGCCGCCGGTGGTGGGGAAACATAGCGAGGGACCGGCGCCATCGAGGGAGCCCACGATGCCGCCAGGTCCAAGGACAACGCGGCGCGGGCATCGGCGTACGAATCTGCACCGCGTCCTTCGCAGGAGGCGCTGGGACGACGGCGTCATGACACCAGGGCGCCATACGCCATTGGATCAAGGTCAAGCTGGAGGATCCCGAGGCCCTCGAGACCGCATGCGCCTCAAAGATGCCGGTCAGGGGGTACGGTCCATAGGGCGGATGCTGCTCCTCCTAACTTGTTTAGGAGTCCGAGCATATCCCGTTCTTCGCTCCGTACGCCCTTGCCGCCAACCACGCCAGCAGAAGCCTTGGCGAGCCCGATTATTACTAGATTACCCTCCGACGGCCGATAAGGTCGACGAGTGGAGGGCCACAATCCAAAGTCTCATCGGCTTCGCCAACGGCGACGTCCCGCGGCAACCGAGCACTTCGCGAATCACGCGGGGAGACAAGCGCGAGCCGATGGCGGCGAGACTTGTGGGGTGCACCTATCAGACACTCCCTTCCCGAAGGTTAAGATCGCCGACTCGCCGGATCTACCTCGGCAAAGTGACTCCACAGCGTCGCCGGATCCGCGAGCTTCGTCGCGACCAGCGCCAAGTTCTTCGAACGGCAAGAAGAGGACGCCGAACTCAGACGAAGCGCCAAGAGAAAGCGCCGTCAATCCGACCAACGCGCCGGGCCATCTGTCGATATGCATGCGCCAGGGGAACCAGCGACTTGCCGACTGTGATGGGTTGCCCCGCTCACTCGTGAGCTGCGGCAAGTCCGTGGCCCGACAAGAAAAACTTCAAACCAGACGTGCGGAGAAGTATGACGGCAGGACACACCCATCGGAGTTCTCAAAGATCTACACCATCGCGGTGCAGGCTGCGGGGACGAGACGACAAGATCCTCGCCAACTACTTCCCTTGGTGCTCAAGCCAAACGCCGATCTTGGCTCATGCACTTGCCGGATGGCTCTATTTCTTCTTGGCAGATTTGTGCCACCAGTTTGTTGGCGCCTTCACAGGTGCCACAAGCCTCATGGCTGTGAGAGTGATCTCCACCTGCTTGCCCGTAAGGGGGAGTCTCTGCGCAAGTTCATCCAGAGATTCATCGAGTGCACTACAACATCCAGATGTCCACCCCTGCGGCGGTTATCGATTGCATTCCATCGTAATGTCTGAAATCGCAGGATGAGGAGGAGATGGCGATGTGCAAAGTGAAAGACGCCACGAGCTATCATACTGGCTGACAAGTGTGCACGCTACCTGAAGAAGGAAGAAAGACTCCTCAGAGAGAATGTGGGAGCAGAATCGACAATGAAGGGATCGCCCGCAAGGAATAGCCGTGGCGGAACAACAGGAGGAAGAAAAACCAAGAAGTACTAGTTGTCGAGCAGTCCGGCAAGGATGGTGCCGCCAACCAAGCCAAGGCCGGTGGCTCCGACAAAGAGGTTGCCGTTGACGCTGACCGCCAAGCTGTGGCGGCCGCCGACAAGCCTGGCAGCTCCAACAAACAGTACTGTAAAATCCACCACACCAAGGGCCACGATCTCCAAAGCTGCAAGAAAGTCGAGCAGCTCGTTGAGCTACAAAAAGCTGAATGCGAGCGGCGAGACAAGGAGAAAGCCCAAGAAGGTGCAGGTGCGGCAAGTAAGAAGAGACCCGGCCGGGGAGGACGCCGCGGCAAGGCCAAGCAGCGGCAGGGAGACAGACCTCCCCGTGGCCGCGACAAGGAAGAAGATGAAGATGAAGATGACGAAGATGATGAGGACGACGAGACTAATGAGCATGAGTTTCAAAACTCAACAGAGGTCCTTTGCGTCGATGGTGGTGCGTCTCTGCATACCTCGCACCGCCAACTCAAGCAATGGATGCGCGAGGTCAATGCAGCAGAACCATCCATAGAGTCACGCAAACCTCTGAAGTGGTCCAGCACGCCCATCATCTTTGACATTGAGGATCACCCTGATCGCATCACTGCAGTCGGGTGCTTGCCGATGTTGGTCTCGCCAACCATCCGCAACCTCAAGGTCACAAAGATGTTGGTTGACGGCGGGGCCGGCCTGAACTTGATCTCCTCCACAGTGCTCCAGAAACTTCAAATCCCCGACAGCGAGCTCGAAGAAACTGGTACTTTCCAAGGAATCAACCCAGGAAGGAGCAAGCCCAAGGGGAAGATCACGTTGCTGGTAACCTTCGGCAGTGAGCTCAACTTCAGAACTGAGAGGGTCACGTTCGACGTCGCCGATTTCCCATTGCCCTACAATGGCATACTTGGCCGTCCGGCACTTGCCAAGTTCATGGCCGCCTCTCACTATGCATACAACCTACTCAAGATGCCCGGCCCGATAAGCGTCATTTCTGTCCACGGCGACAAGAAAGACGCACTTATCTGCGCCGACAAGATTTATCGGGATGCAACAGCCGCGACAGATAGCAAACCACTTGCCGCTGAAGCTCCCGGGAGGAAGAAGACCACTAGGTCCGGCAAGAGCACTGTTGCCCACTCCGGCAAGCGCACCTCTTCGGAGTGCTGCGCTACCATCGAGGACGCACCATCGAGCTCCACCGGCAAGTGCAACAAGACGATGGCGGCTCCGCCAAAGACCAAGAAGGTGCCCGCCAAGGAGGACGGCACTGGTGGTACCTTCACCATCAGTGCCACGCTTGATCCTAAATAGGAAGGCGAGCTCGTTGCTTTCCTGCGGGCGAATGTCGATGTGTTTGCATGGCAACCATCCGATATCCCCGGCGTTCCCAGGAAAGTAATTGAGCACCACCTAGCTGTCTGTCCTCACGCGGCCCCCGCCAAGCAAAAAGTTAGGAAACAGCAAAGTGGGCGCCAAGAGTTCATAACAGAAGAAATCAAGAAATTGGAAGCAGCAGGGCTTGTCAGAGGAGTCCTCCACCCCACGTGGTTGGCCAATCCGGTAGTGGTGCGCAAGGCTAACGGGAAATGGAGACTTTGTATTGACTTCACGGATGTTAATAAAGCTTGTCCCAAGGACCCATTTCCCTTGCCGCGTATCGACCAGATTGTTGACTCCACAGCTGGATGCGATCTGCTTTCATTTCTTGATGCATATTCAGGATATCATCAGATCTTCATGGCAGAAGAGGATGAGGAGAAAACCGCATTCATCACACCATGTGGCACATACTGCTTTATACGGATGCCTTTCGGTTTGAAGAATGCTGGTTCAACCTTTGCAAGGGTAGTCCATGATGCTTTTGGACCGCAGATACACAGAAATGTAGAAGCCTACATGGATGATATAGTGGTCAAGAGCAAGGACAGAGTGACTTTAGTTCAAGATTTGGATGAGACGTTTGCAAACCATGCAAGATCAACCTCAAGCTCAACCCCGAGAAGTGCGTGTTTGGAGTCCCTTCCGCAAGCTTCTCGGGTTCTTTGTATCTCGCGGGAATTGAAGCCAATCCCGACAAGATCAAGGCCATTGAGCAGATTGAAGCACCAAAGCGCGTCAAGGATGTCAGAAGGCTTGCCGGTTGCGTAGCCGCTCTCAGCAGAGTTCATCTCTAAATCTGCTGAAGCGCACCTGCCCTTTTTCAAGATTTTGAAAAGGCAGGCCCAATGAAATGGACTCGAAGCGGAGGCTGCGCTGCAGACTTGAAGAGATACATCCTCCGCTCCAATACTTGTCGCACCTAAGCCACAAGAGAAGTTGTTGCTGTATATAGCAGCTACCAATCAAGTGGTTAGTGCTGCGTTAAGTAGCTAAGAGGAGGCGGATGATGAGCCGACAACCAAGGCAGGCACATCCAGCGACAAGCAAGATGCTTCGCCGTTAAGCTCTGGTCCTAACAAGGACGGATCAGCGCAGGGTTGCGACAAGATACGGAAGAGGATGGTGTAGCGCCCAGTGTACTTTGTTAGTTCCCTTTTGCAGGGGGCTAGATCGAGGTACTACGTGTGTGCAGCTGCTTTTCGCCTCCTTATGGCCTCGAGAAAGTTGCGCCATTACTTCCAAGCACATGAGATAACAGTTGTCACTCGCTTTCCGCTGAAGAGGGTATTGCAGAATCCAGAAGCAACAGGCAGGATTGTTGAGTGGGCGCTGGAACTGTCAAGCTTTGGTATCAAGTTCGAAAGCACTTCCACTATCCAGAGCAGGGCATTGGCAGAATTCATAGCAGAATGGGACGCCACACAAGATGAAGAAATTCGAGACGAGCATCCCGTCAAGGAGGCAAATAAAGAGTGGCTGATGTACTTTGATGGTGCCTTCTCGCTGCAAAGGCGCCGGTGCGGCGTGTCGCTTATCGCACCCACCGGAGAGCACCTCAAGTACATAGTCCAGATGCACTTTCCCAAGGAACAAGCAACAAACAACACCGCAGAGTATGAAGGCTTGCTTGCGGTCTCGTGGATTGCGGTGGACCTTGGGATTAAGAAGCTCATTGTCGGGGAGACTCACAACTTGTCGTCCGCCAAGTAAATAAAGATTACCGAGTCTCGTTGATGGAAGCGTACGTCGATGAAGTGAGGAAGCTGGAAGAGCACTTTGAAGGTTCGCAAATGGAACACGTTCCAAGAGCATGAATGATATAGCCGATGGCCTCTCCAAATGTGCCGCACTTAAGTTACTGTGGAACCAGGGATTTTGTGCTCAAGCTGACTCAACCAACCGTGACACCATCAACAGGATGAGCAAAGAGAAAATTGGTTTCGGCGACTACTTTCCGCAGAG
Source organism: Aegilops longissima (assembly GCA_021605205.1). Classification (NCBI taxonomy): domain Eukaryota; kingdom Viridiplantae; phylum Streptophyta; class Magnoliopsida; order Poales; family Poaceae; genus Aegilops; species Aegilops longissima. The sequence goes on along the minus strand of CM038682.1, from coordinate 296,030,705 downwards.
CTCTCGAAGCCGCCGCCAAGAAGGTCCCTAAAACCAACGCAAAAATCGCCGAGGAGCAGTTGCTCCGACAAACCATGCGGTTTGTATCGTCAAAGCAAACGCCCCGACAAGCTTAGCTCCGGCGAGCTTGGCGGGATCATCGAGCTCGGCTGACTGCAGGTCTTTGCCGTAGAAGCTGATGGTCCCGCAGTGATAGACGAGCCTTTAGTCCTTGTTGTCGAGCCACGTGCTCCAACTTGGGCACAACAGATCGTCCATTTCCTTCAGACGGGAGAACTTCCCGAAGAGCAAGAAGAAGCGGAAAAGTAGCCCGGCGGTCAAGTATGTACCAGTTTGTGGACAACATCCTGCATGTAAGAAGACTCAACGGAGTGAAATTGAAGTGTATTTGCGGGAAGATGGATGAAGCTGTTGGCGGAGATACATGGAGGCATATGTGGTCACCACATTGGCGAAGAGCACTTGCCGCAAAGCTTTCCGGCAAAGTTTCTTCCGGCGAAGCCCTCCAGGATGCAACTGCACAAGTAACCAAGTGTGAAGCGTGCCAGTTCCATTCAAAACAGATACACCAGCCAGCTCAAGCTCTCCAGACGATCCCTTTATCCTGGCCCTTCTCGGTTTGGGGGCTCGATATCCTCGGCCCTTTCCCCCGAGCTGTCGGGGGCTTTGAATACTTGTACGTCGCAATCGACAAGTTCACAAAGTGGCCGGAAGTGGAACCAGTGAGGAAGGTGACCGCACAGTCAGCCGTCAAGTTCTTCAGGTCAATTGTTTGCCGTTTCGGGATTCCTAACCGGATCATCACCGACAACGGCACACAGTTCACGAGTCGCACCTTCATGCAGTATGCCCAAGATCTTGGCGCCAAGATCTGCTTTGCTTCCGTTGCTCATCTGAGAAGCAACGGTCAAGCAGAGAGAGCAAACGCTGAAGTGCTGCGAGGACTCAAGACCAGAACTTTCGACAGGCTGCACAAGTGCGAAAGAACTGGATCGAGGAGCTGCCAGTGGTTCTTTGGTCGATCAGGACGACGCCAAATCGAGCCACTGGCCAGACACCCTTTGCTCTAGTCTACGGAGCAGAGGCAGTTCTCCCCACGGAACTCGTATACGGGTCACCTCGAGTGCTCGCTTATGATGAGCTTGAGCAAGAGCAGCTGCGGCAAGATGACGCTGCTCCTCAAGGAAGATCGCCTTCGAGGCTGCTTTGACGAGCTGCTCGTTACCAGCAAGCTTTGCGCCGCTACCATAGCCACAAAGTTAATGCCGAAGCTTCGAGGAAGGCGACCTTGTTCTTCGCGCGCTCAATCCGCCAAGAATTCCAACAAGTTGACGCTTGAAGTGGGAAGGCCCTTATCGGGTAAAACGAGTCACTAGGCCCGCGCTGTCCGCTTTGAGACCAAGACGGCTTTCCGTGAGCAATTCCTGGAACATAGAGCATCTTCGCAAGTTTTACACATGAGGCGCGATTGCGGAACCTGTTCCGCAACCACCCTTTTGTACAAGTCTTGCCGCTGTTGCATGTAATCCTTTGTACAAAGCCGGGCAGCACCCGTGCATCAAGAAGTTTATGGTTGCGCACATTTTGTTAATACATGCTTTCATAATTAAATATGCATGTGTTCACTAACATCTTGTGCAGCACCCGAACCCGGTAAGCGATAATGAGCCATTAGGCTCCATAACCTTGTTTTTCTCTTCTTTCTTCTCAAACAAGGAGAAGGTTCCTCCACCCACAAGTTAACCAGGGGGGAGGAGAAAAGAATGGTGTGGGCCGACAAGCGTCGCTCGAGGGACTGTCGCCTTGCCGGAGAATGGACAACAGAAAAGCTAAGTTGCTAAGTTTAAGCGACCAGTTTTAAATTTTCAAGTTATCTTCCTCGAACGATAAGTACTTTGTATGGAAAACCTGTGCGCGGAGGAACCAAATCGTACTGGTCGCACCCTTATTTTGTTTCGAGTCCGCTCAACAATTTAAGTGAGCTGCGACTAGTCCGCGACGAGGTTACTTGTCGGTAGCGACCCCGCCTTGACAAGCTGCTGAAGTTCCGACTTTCGGCGCTTTCATGGCAAGGGTGCTGACCGCAAGTTTCCTTGAAAGCGTAGGGTGAAAACATTCAAGGGAAGAAATCGAGTAAAGGAAGTAACAGTGCATTCGATTGCCTAAGATAGTGTATATTACAAAAATAACTTATCGCGGCACTAGCTAAATTGTTCTCGGAACTGAAATAGCGGCGAAGAGAAGAAAGTTGCGCCGGCGTCCAAGCCCCGGCAAGCTAGAGTTGCCGGGGGCTGCGGCAAGCCAGAGTTGCCGGGGGCCGCGACAAGCCAGGGTTACCGGGGTCTGCGGCAAGCCAGAGTTGCCGGAGGCTGCGGTATCAGATAAGCCTTTCGTCCTTCTTCAAACTTCCCTCTTTCATTAAAAACATTCTACTCGGATACAGTCCGTGGAGAGTGAAAAACATGAAAGAGAGGATTACAAGTTCTTAAGTACAGATAAGGCCCGAAGGCTTACAAATTAAAAAGATAAGATGCCCGTAATCCCTTTTCTGTCCCTATCTTCAGGAGGTAGGTTAAGGAGGCGGGAAGGGCAAAAGGAGCGCCTACACGAGCTACAGGTGCCAGAAGGCACCAAGGGAACATGCCGGGGGCTCTCCGAAGGCTTGACGGGGACGGCGGCGACGGAAGCAGAGCTCGAAGACGGGGCGGCAGGACGTCAGCACGCTGTCGAGGGCACTACGCCCTCGTACTCCGGCTTGACGGCCTTGTCGCCATCCCTCTTCCCCTTCCGCAGCCTCCCCCACGCCAGCCGCCCAAGGAGACGACCCCGGGGAGTTCAAGGAGCCGGCGACGCGGATGATGGGGTCGCCGGTAACGCGCGGAGCGGTGCCCGACGACTAGTTGGGCCCGCTACCCTCGTCGCTGCTGTCGCTCTCCTCCTCATCACTCTCGCCGAGGAGGAATCTTATTTGTCGGAGGAGCTATCCACGCAGCACTCGCCCGAAAGTGCCAAGATCCCGAAGACCTTGACGGAGAGGAGATCACCTCCATTAACTTAAAATGGAGGGTAAACCCGCCGACAGGTTGTGGATGCGGCGAACGTCTTCCACCCACGATCAAGGTACATCACATTAGGGGCTGGGAATACAACGCGACTCGCGTGCATCGCTGATCCCACGGCCCCTCATGTGCAACCTTAACGTCTCAGCGGATCCGACTCCATCGCCATCGCGAACGGAGCTGGAAGCCGGAGACGACGACGAGGCGCCTCGACGCAGCTTGACGAAGAACTCGCAAGGGTCGTCCCCCGTATGGACCGCCGCGGGGAAAGGAGTCGCCGGCGGGGGCGGAGAAGGCGCGCCGCCCCGCCCGCCTCTTCCCCGGGCGCCTCGGGCTCGTCCACGGCCTCGCCCACGGGAGGAACCGCCGACGGAGGCGGAGACGGCGCACCGCCTCGCCCACCTCTCCCGCGGGCTCCTCGGCCTCGTCCACGACCTCGCCCCCTCCCTCTTCCCCTCGCGGCTGGCTCAGCCACCATGGGCGTGAGATTGGGAGGGGTGCGATGCCCAGCTGCGACCCTCGCCGCCACCGACGAAGAACCAAGGTTCCCCTTCTCCATGGGGAATGGGAGAAAGGGAGCAAGAAGTGAAGGGAGGAAGGATGGGAGAATGCGTGTACATGTTCCCCTTCCGCCCCTCTTAAAAGGAGCAAAGTGGGGGGCTCGGCCGCCCCGCTCGGCGAATCAAGGCATAGGAAGAGCAGGGAATCTGGGCAGACCTGCTGCCTCTGCTCGAGACGGCCTAGTATCCCGCTTTCACCGTTCGTGACCCCAAGTGCATGGGAACCACGTGGCGGAGATGCAGAACTGAGGCGACCTCTCACGCCGCCCACTTCGCCCACGACTCCACAATTAACGCGTGCCGTTACAGAGAACGCTTGAGAGCGCGTGCGCTCGTGGGGGCGTGGTGGGTCCAAGGCAAGTAACGGCGTAATCAAGACCACGCGCGCCTGCAGTAATCGATTTGGGCCTGGCCCAACAGAGCTTGGCGCCGTGTGTGGCCCAGGCCCGGGGGCTCCTGTCGGTGTACTAGAGTAGGGGTACCCTAGTACCCCGAACTCGTGCACGGACAGTTGCAGCGCCCCACGGCCGGGCCGGCTTGATGGCCGCCAAGATCCCCAGCAGCTCCCTTGGAGCCATAAGAACAAAGCAGTCAAGACCCCGGCAAGAGGAGCTTGCCGGGAAGGCCACTCAGGGCACAAAGGGAAACAAGGCCCCGGCAAGAGGAGCTTGCCGGGAAGGCTTGGCGGGCGCTGAACCCCCAAGCGCGACAAGGTTCCCGTCGCGGCAAGGCGCTTGCCGGGACGGGCGACCTCTCCATCTCCGCTCCACTCACCCGCCAACGTGTCACCACGGGCTCTCCTAAGGACGCGTGTCGGCGGGGCTGCGCAGCCCGGAGAGTAGCGACAAGCAAGGCCGACAAGCCACCTTCGTGGCGGATGGAGGCGCACTTGAAGGTCCCTATTACACTGTTTCGGGCGACCGTGACGGGCATTGATGACTCTTGTCCCTTGCCCGTCGAGTTAGGTATAGGTTATTGTACCTTTGTACAAAGCGTGTACCAACCCAGGTTTTACCGTTGTAACCTTGTCTACTTGCCATATGTGGTAACCCCTTGTGCCTATAAAAGGAGGCCCGAGGGCAACGAGAGGAGGTTCGGCTGGTTTCGATCCAGCTCCAGCTTAGTTCATCACATCTAGGCTAGGTTTTGTAGCCCGCATTGCTCCCTAGCAAGAACATCAGATAATCCACAAAGCAGCAGTAGGAGTATTATCTCTCGGAGAGCTCGAAGCTGGGTAAAAACCTCTCGTGGCGCGCCTCGATCCGCTCTTTCGCAATCCCGCCCCCCGAACCACAAAGGGACCCAGTCCCGAGGTGCTCGTGGGCACGATCAGCTTCTCCCCCGACACCCGAGCGAACGGAGTAGGGAGATGAAGACGATGGTGCACTGGCCGGTGCAGCCTGATGACGAGCTCACGGGGCTGGTCTCCGACGTGGCCCTCCATTGGGGGAGGGGCCACTGGCGGAGGCGAGGCCGGTGCACCGCCCCGTCCTCCTCTTCCCTGAGTGCCACAGCGGCCTCGGCCTCGCCCCCTCCCCCTTCCTCTCATGGCCGGCTCCACCGCCATGAGCTCTTGGGAAGGAGGGGCGCGCTGTCGAGCAGAGACCCTCGTCGCCGCCATCGGAGTGCTGGTGCGCCCTCTAGCCATAGCAGAAGAAAGGAAGGAGCCAAGGTGGAAGGATATGAATGATGAAAGATTGAGGGGTGCCATCCCCCTCCCCTTCTTATAAAGAGGCGGGGCCGGGGCTCGGCCGCCCACTTAACCAATCCGGCCACCAGGGGCGCAGGGAATTGAGACCGACCTGCTGCTCCAATCAGCGACGACCCGGTTCCCTGCCTCATCATTTAAGGCCCGTGCCCCCCGTGTCCACCACCTACCATCTTTGAGGCATGGGGGACATGTGGCGAGCAAGCTGAAATCGAGGAGATGAGTGAGGCGACCGTTTTCCACTCCGTGATCATGGGGCACGGCCGCCTTGAAGGCCACGACTCGAGTCCACTTAGTAAATGAGTCGTGCCCCTGCATTTTCCTCTTTTTATGGGGAAGGCGCGAGCCGCCTCTTTACTACGATGTGACGCATGAGGGCAGCAACCGCCCCACGCATGACCCCCAAGTCAAGCACGACCCCCATGTTGCGCATTCAACATGGGTCATGGAGAAGCGCAGTGAGCGAGGGAGTTACTGCGGTAAAAACTCCGCCACACGCGCGCCCGCGCACCATTCTGGGCCTGGCCCAATAATGCCCCGCGCTTATATGTGGCCCAGACCCGGGGGCTCCTGTTGGTGTACAAAAGTAGGGGGCCCTTTTTGTACCCCTTTACTTGTGCGCGGGCAGTCGCAGCCCCACGCCCCTGGCCACGCTGGTGGGGCAGAGGAAGCAAAGACACAAGACGGGCGAAGCAATGCCAAGCCAGAGACACGAAGAGCAGAAGGGTGAGGTGAGATCCCCCGGCAAGGCCCTTGCCGGGGCGGCCTCCACAGCCATGGCAAGAGCCTTGCAGGGGCAACTTGCCCAACGCCAGCAGGGCTACCACCCTTGAGCCCGAGAGTTCCTGAAGGATTCCAGCCTCTTCCATGAACTGGGTGTGCGGCCATTCGCACGGCCGTACCTCCTCCAACCTCCGAGGATGGAGATCACTGTCAGATGACTCCCCAATAACACCCTTGGTATTCTTCTTAAAAGCAAACTTCCTAAAGATATTCATCCTTTTCCTATGAACAAAATTCTGAAATTTTTAGTACACAAACTTTTCTCAACAAAACTTCTCAAAATTGGTAGAAACTACTCATAGGGATGCATAGAGGCCATATCAAGCATTCAAACTACTTAGAACTTTAAGAATTCAACATGCAAGCTCATCTATAGCAGCACCAAGACTAGCTAATTATTCAAAATATAAACCACTAAAAAACTAATTGGACAAATGGTGGAGTCACATACCAAGCAACAATCCCCTGAAACAGTTTCAGAAACGGAGCTTCGAGCAAAGAGATCAAAATCTGTGGGTTTGAGAGCAAGACCACGGGAGAGAGAGCAAAGGTGAACTTTTTCTGCGGGTAGGTGATGATGTGGTGTGAAGAGATAAGTGAGGGGGCCCACGTGGGGACCACAAACCCACGAGGGCACGCCCAGGTGGGTTGTGGCCACCTGGTGCACCTCCCTCTGATATTATTTGCACCAGAAATTCTTAAATATTCAGAAAAAATTGTATTAAATTTTCAGAGTATTCAGAGAACTTCTATTTTTGGGTCATTTTTTATTGCACGGGAAATTCAGAAAATAGACAAAACATGGTATTTTATTTTATTTAACTAATAAAAATAGAAAACAAAAAGTAGGGAGAGAAGGTAGTGCTTACTAAATCCATCAACTTCATACCTCTCAAAAATGATTCATTAATAAGGTTGATCAGGTCTTATTAACAACCACTTTCGATTAGCATGAAACCGAAGAACTTTCGTAATTCACTAAGTTACCTCAACGGGGATATGAATGTTGACAGTGTACAAAAGTAGGGGCCCCTTTTTGTACCCCTTTACTTGTGCGCGAGCAGTAGCAGCCCCATGTCCCTGGCCACGCTTGGCGGGGTAGAGGAAGCAAAGACACAAGACGCGCGAAGCAACGCCAAGCCAGAGACACGAAGAGTAGAAGGGCGAGGTGAGATCCCTCGGCAAGGCCCTTGGCGGGGCGGCCTCCATAGCCCCGGCAAGAGCCTTGTCGGGGCAACTTGCCCGACGCCCTCAAACCACATTGGAACCAAGGCTTGGGAAGCGCCTCCATGGTGGCATGCAGATATTTGTGAAGACCAGAAGCATACAAGACTAGATGAATAACCAGAAGACAAACATCCTTGGCAAAATCTTTGCCAAGGATACCCACGAGACCCCCGGCAAGCCCCTTGCCGGGGACGGCCACAATGCCACGGCAAGACCCTTGTCGGGACCCCGGCAAGACACTTGCCGAAGACATCCACGCAGCCGCCGCCAGGCTCACATCTGCAAAGACTCCGCCGCCATTCCCATGCAGCTGCCAGCCCACCAACTAGGCGAGCACCTGCATGGCGACGTGGGGCCTCTATGCCAACTCTGCAAGCACCTGCGTGGTGGCATGCATATCTTCGTGAAGGCTCTGCCACCGCACCAACTCAGCAGCCAGCCAGCCAGCGTGCCACTACCCGCCTCGTCAGTTCGGACGCGCGTTGAAGCCAGGCGAGGCGGCGACAGCTGGGATGAGCTTCCTTGCCATCCCCGATAAAGCAAGAAGGGCACATCGACAGCACATTAAATGCATTTGTCCTATGGTGCCAGAGGATAGACTCAACCACTGTATAGCTTTTCACCTCCTGTGTGCCACTGTGGCAGCCCCTTTGTCTATAAAAGGAGGCCCGCGGCATACTGGGAGAGGATTCGGACTTTTTGGATCCTGCACGCCTTGTAGCTAGTCCAAGAACACCAGATAAGCAGAAACCAGTAGGAGTAGTGTATTATGCATCACTTGCGGCCCGAACCTGGATAATCCCCCTCGCGTTGATCTCTCAATCCCGCTCTTTCCATAGCCCCACGCCCGCCAACCGTAGCAAAAGGGATTCCTCGTGATCCCATAGGTGTCGTTTCCCCCGACAAATGTCCCCAACAATAAGCATTTCATATTTCCTTTTGACAATAGGTAGAGGTATTTGAAAACTTCCAATAGTGACTGTCGGAGATTTTTTAATAACATTAATACCATTCACTTGGAATTGTTTCTTCGGAAAGTGCACCGTATGCTCATTACCATTGATATGAAAATTGACCTTGCTTTTATTGCAATCAATAACAGCCCCTGCAGTATTCAAGAAGGGTCTACCAAGGATAATCGACATGTTGTCGTCCTCGGGCATCTCAAGTATAACAAAGTCGGTCAAAATAGTAACATTAGCAACAACAACGGGCACATCCGCACAGATACCGATAGGTATGGCAGTTGATTTGTCAGCCATTTGCAAAGATATCTCAGTAGGTGTGAGTTTATTCAAGTCAAGTCTTTTATATAAAGAGGAAGGCATAAATCTAACACCAGCTCCTAAATCACACAAAGTAGATTTCACATAATTCTTTTTAATGGAGCAAGGTATAGTTGGTATTCCCGGATCTCCAAGTTTTTTAGGTACTCCATCCTTAAAAGTATAATTAGCAAGCATAGTGGAGATTTTTTAGCTTCTGGTATTTTTCTCTTATTTAATGAGGACCTCTACCAATGGTTAGGCACGAAGGAAGGCGAAAGGGACATCTATAAGATGGCCAAGATCCGAGGGAGTAAGATGAGGGATATTGGCCAATTCAAATGCATCAAGGACGGAGCAGGCCAACTCTTGGTGAAGGACGAGGAGATTAAGCGTAGATGGCGGGAGTACTTCGACAAGCTGTTCAATGGGGAGAATGAGAGTTCTACCATTGAACTGGATGACTCCTTTGATGAGACCAGCATGCATTTTGTGCGGCGAATCCAGGAGTCTGAGGTCAAGGAGGCTTTAAAAAGGATGGAAGGAGGCAAGGCGATGGGCCCTGATTGTATCCCCATTGAGGTGTGGAAAGGTCTCAGGGACATAGCGATAGTATGGCTAACCAAGCTTTTCAACCTCATTTTTTGGCAAACAAGATGCTAGAAGAATGGAGACGAAGTATATTAGTACCAATCTTCAAGAACAAGGGGGATGTTCATAGTTGTACTAATTACCATGGAATTAAGCTGATGAGCCATACAATTAAGCTATGGGAGAGAGTCATTGCGCACCGCTTAAGAAGAATGACACGCGTGACCAAAAATCAGTTTGGTTTCATGCCTGGGAGGTCGACCATGGAAGCCATTTTCTTGGTACGACAACTTATGGAGAGATATAGGGAGCAAAAGAAGGACTTGCATATGGTGTCCATTGACTTGGAGAAGGCCTATGATAAGATACTGCGGAATGTCATGTGGTGGGCCTTGGAGAAACACTAAGTCCTAGCAAAGTACATTACCCTCATCAAGGACATGTACGGTAATGTTGTGACAAGTGTTCGAACAAGTGATGTTGACACTGATGACTTCCCGATTAAGATAGGACTGCATCCGGGGTCAGCTTTGAGCCCTTATCTTTTTGCATTGGTGATGGATGAGGTCACACGGGATATACAAGGAGATATCCCATGGTGTATGCTCTTTGCAGATGATGTGGTGCTAGTTGACGATAGTCAGACGAGGGTAAGTAGGAAGTTAGAGCTATGGATACAAACCTTGGAATCGAAAGGGTTTAGGCTTAGGAGAACTACAACCGAGTACATGATGTGCGGTTTCGGTACTACTAGGTGTGAGGAGGAGGAGGAGGTTAGCCTTGATGGCCAGGTGGTACCCAAAAGGACACCTTTTGGTATTTGGGGTCAATGCTGCAGGAGGATGGGGGTATTGATGAAGATGTGAATCATCGAATCAAAGCCGGATGGATGAAGTGGAGGCAAGCTTCTGGCATTCTCTATGACAAGAGAGTGCCACAAAAGCTAAAAGGCAAGTTCTACAGGATGGTGGTTCGACCCGCAATGTTGTATGGCGCTGAGTGTTGGTGACTAAAAGGCGACATGTTCAACAGTTAGGTGTGCCAGAGATGCGTATGTTGAGATGGATGTGTGGCCACACGAGGAAGGATCGAGTCTGGAATGATGATATACGAGATAGAGTTGGGGTAGCACCAACTGAAGAGAAGCTTGTCCAACATCGTCTAAGATGGTTTGGGCATATTCATGAGCCTCCGAAGCTCCGAAGACATAGCGTACGGCTAATGCGTGCGGAGAATGTCAAGAGAGGGCGGGGTAGACCGAATTTGACATGGAAGGAGTCCGTTAAGAGGGACCTGAAGGATTGGAGTATCACCAAAGAGCTAGCTATGTACAGGGATGCGTGGAAGCTTGCTATCCATGTGCTAGAGCCATGAGTTGGTTGCGAGATCTTATGGGTTTCACCTCTAGCCTACCCCAACTTGTTTGGGACTAAAGGCTTTGTTGTTGTTGTTGTTGTAGTGATGATGTCTTTCATATACTTTTCATAAGGAGGCATTTTCAAGATATCAGTCAAGCGAGTACGCAAAAAGATTGGCCTCGGCATTTCAGCAAAGCGTTCAAATTCTTATCATCTTTATTTTTAATTGACTTAGGTGGAAATGGCATTGGTTTTTGAACCCACAGTTCTCTTTCTTTACCGTGTTTTCTAGCAATAAAGTCTCTTTTATCATATCTTGCATTCTTGGGTTGTGGGTTATCAAGATCAACTGCAGGTTCGATGTCAACATCATTGTCTGGTTCTTTACTATTTGTTTGAGTATTTTCATGAACCGCGTCATTATCATTTTCATTGTCAGAAGGTGAGTGTTCATTACCAGATTGGGTTTCAGCATCTGAGATAGAAACTTCATTATCATTGTCAGGAGGTTTTTCTACTTCATGTTCACTAGAGGCATGCAAAGTCCTATCATTTTTCTTCTTCTTTTTCTTTCTAGAAGGACTAGGTGCATCAGTGTTAACTCTTTGTGAATCTTGTTCTATTCTTTTTGGGTGTCCCTCAGGATAAAGTGGTTCCTGAGTCCTTTTACCTCCTCTAGTTGCAACTCTAAGAGCAAAGTCATGTTTAGTATTATTCATTTCGTCAAGAAACTCTCTTTAAGATTTAGCAACTTGTTCTAACTGAGTTTGAACCATAGAAGCATGCTTTCCAACACCTCTAACATCATTTGAGATTCTAAATAAAAAGTCACTCAAGTGAGCAATCGTAATAGAATTGTATTTCAATTGTTTCATAACATTTGCATTGAAGTGATCATGTTTTCTAATGTAGTTTTCAAACTCATAAAGACATTGGCTAGGGTGCATATTGTGAGGATTGTCATTATCATCGAACTTCATTAAAGAATTTACCTCTACCACCTTAGGCAGTGGTGGTGTATTAAGCCCATGTATTTCTCCAGTAGGAGGTAAATTTTTGACATCCTCAGCTTTAATACCTTTTTCCTTCATAGATTTATTTGCCTCTTACATATCTTCTGGACTGAGATATAATATACCCCTCTTCTTCGGAGTGGGTTTAACCGGTGGTTTAAGGAGAGTCCAATCATCAACACTTTGTTCCTTGAAAATAGTTTGTTCCTTCTTCAGACTGAGATATAATATGTTATTCAACATTTCTTCATCTTGCCCAATAGTTTGTTCCTTGAAAACACAACCATCAACACTATCTAGGAAGTCCCTAGAAGCATCGGTTAGTCCATTATAGAAGATATCAAGTATTTCATTTTTCTTAAGAGGATGATCAGGCAAAGCATGCATTAAGTAACTGGCAAAGCCTCCCCCAAGCTTGTGGGATACTCTCTTCTTTGGTTTGCACAAATTTAAATGTTTCCCGTAAAGCAGCTTGTTTCTTATGAGCAGGGAAATATTTTTCAGAGAAGTAATAAATCATATCCTACGGACTACTCACACAACTAGGAGCAAGAGTATTGTACCAAGCTTTAGCATCACCTTTAATGAGAACAGAAATAATTTGAGAATAAAGTAATAGCAAGTCTTCTCATCATGAGTAAAAAGGGTGGCTATGTCATTCAACTTAGTAAGATGTGCCGCAACAGTTTCAGTATCATAACCATGGAAAGGATTAGATTCAACCAAAGTAATTAATTCTGGGTCGACAGAGAATTCATAATCCTTATCATCAATAAAGATCGGTGAAGTAGCAAACTTAGGATCATATTTCATTCTAGCATTCAGAGATTTTTCTTTATACTTGCATAATAATTTCTCTATATCATCTCTATCCCTACAAGCAGGAATATCTCTAGTTGTCTCCTCATTCATAACATAACCTTCCGGTACCTTAGGCAATTCACATCTAGGAAGGCTAATTCTAGTAGGTGTTCCGGGAGTTTCAGTTTCAAGCTCATCATCAGATCCAACAACATCATGTTGTATTACTCTAGCAATTTGTTCATCAAGAAAATCACCAAGTGGCACATCATTATCATCAAACAAGGTACTAGCATCATCATAAGCATTATCCATAGCAGAAGTAGCATCATCAATAACTTGCGACATATCAGAATTGATAGCAGGTGGTGGTGTTGCAAGTATACTTATAACAGAAGGTGAATCTAAAGTAGAACTGGATGGCAGTTCCTTAGCTCCCCTCGTCTTAGAGGGATAAATCTTAGTCTTAGCATCCTTCAGATTCTTCATAGTGATAAATTGATAATAATCCCAAGTGACTCAACAAATATAGCTATGCTACCCTGCAACGGCGCCAGAAAAAGGTCTTGATAACCAACAAGTATAGGGGATCGCAACAGTTTTCGAGGGTAGAGCACTCAACCCAAATTTATAGATTCAACACAAGGGGAGCCAAATAATATTTGCAAGTATTAGCAGCTGAGTTGTCAATTCAACCACACCTGGAGATTAATTATCTGTAGCAAAGTGATCAGTAGCAAAGTAGTATGATAGTAGCGACAGCAGCAATAGTAACGGTAACAGTGATAGCAGTAATTTTGTAACAAGTGTAACAGTGATGATAACAGCAGTAACTTAGCAAGAACAATATAAGATAAATTCATAGGCATTGGACCGGTAATTTGTTGGATGATATTCGTCATGTGACAGTCATAACCTAGGGCGATACGGCACTAGCTCCAATTCATAAATATATTGTAGGCATGTATTCGTAAATAGTCATACATGCTTATGGAAAGAACTTGCATGACATCTTTTGTCCTACCCTCCCGTGGCAGTGGAGTTCTATTGGAAACTAAGGGATATTAAGGCCTCCTTTTAGAGCCGGAACAAAGCATTAACACATGATGAATACATGAACTCCTGAAACTACAGTCATCACCGGAGTGGTCCCGACTATGTCACTCCGGGGTTGCCGGATCATACCACGTAGTAGGTGACTATAACTTGCAAGATCGGATCTAGAAAATGGATATAATGGTGATAACATAAACAGTTTAGATCTGAATTCATGGCACCCGGGCCCAAAGTGACATGCATTAAGCATGGCAAAGTCATAGCAACATCAATCTCAGAACATAATGGATACTAGGGATCAAGCCCTAACAAAACTAACTCGATTACATAATGAATCTCATCCAACTCCTCACTGACCAGCGAGCCTATGAAGGAATTACTCACTCCCGGTGGGGAGCATCATGGAATTGGCAATGGAGAAGGGCTCGCTATGAAGGAATTACTCACTCCCGGTGGGGAGCATCATGGAATTGGCAATGGAGAAGGGTTGCTGATGATAAAGAACGAAGATCCCCCTCTCAGAAGCCCCAAACGGACTCCAGATCTGGCCTCCCGATGAAGAACAGGAGGTGATGGTGGCTCCCTCTCGTGGATCGCGGTAATTCTTTCTCCTTAATTGTTTTCTAGAAAAATAGGATTTTATAGCGTCGGTTTCAGGATCTGCGGGGCCACCAGGTGGGGATAACCCACCTGGGCGCGCCAGGAGGTGGCGCGCGCTAGTGGGTTGTGCCCACCCAGGTGCCCCCCTCCGGTGGATCTTGGCTCCAGAAATTATTATTTATTGTATAAAAACTCCTCGCAAAGTTTCGTTCCATACCGAGAACTTTTATTTCTGCACAAAAACAACACCATGGTAGTTCTGCTAAATACAACGTCAGTCCGGGGTTAGTTTCATTCAAATCATGCAAATTAGAGTCCAAAACAAGAGGAAAAGCGTTGCAAAAAGTAGATACGTTGGAGACGTATCACCACCCTCCATTTTCTTCCTGCTGCGGTTCTGCCAGAGTTGGCATCCACAAGCTAGGTCTCCACCCAGCACATCTCCTTCTGGGCGCCTCTGGTGAGAGATGTTGTGGCTGCCGCTGCGCCAATGTCTGAAACAACAACTACTCGACTTGATCGCTGCAAGTGGTTGCATGAACAGTTTACAGTGGTATGTTCACTTCTTCCCGGATTGAAATGGAGATGTACCTTTTGACAAGGATAAAATTAAGAAAATCTTCAATAAGTGATTGGATGGTAGAAATATACACCGCTGGGATGTACATTGTGGGGGTACACAAACAGGGGTGTTTATTCCCCCTGACTTGTGCACGGATGAGGAACCTCCACCCCGGCAGCCAAGGCTTGACGAAGGAATGGCTACCCCAAACTACAGCACAAGGCCAAGCCAGAGAGGCCACTCTTTGTATGACCAAGGAGGGGATTTAGAAAACCAAGCCAACATAGCGCCACCTCGGGAAGGCCTCCCCTGCCGGGCAGGAGAGCCTAGGCAGGTCAAGACCACCCCAAGGGCAAGTCCAAGATTACCCCGGCAGGCTTGCCGGGGCCGCCAAGGGCAAGAAATTCCGCCAAGGCACCACCGCTCCACCGCACAACAACGCCAATCACTTGTCCATGCGGTGTCGAGGCCCCAGGTGATTAAGTGGCTTTCACTAAACACGTGGAAGCACGGTGGAAAGCGAATCATTTCTTGTTGACACCTGTCCAGAGGCGTGTCAAGGTGATAAGCTGAGGATGATTAAGCGGCACGGCAGGCTTGCCGGGTTTCACCCTCAGCATGACACCTAGCGATGCATTTAATGCATTTTGTCCTAACTGCCAGAGTTAGGTGTGATAGCACTGTTAGCTAGATAATGACTGTTTTGCCACTGTGGCTACCCCTTGAGCTATAAAAGGAGGACCAAGGCAAACTAGTAAAGGATTCGGACCCCCTCACACTTGTACGCGCGTAGCTGCTCCCCCGAGGCCACCTTGCTGGGTTTGAGCATTGCATGTTGTTTGATCGTCCACATCCAATCCACCAAAGGCAGGAGTAGGGATTTACGCCTCACGACGGCCTGAACCTGGGTAAAATTACCAGTGTCACCATCGTCGTGCTGCTCCATGCCTTCCGCTCTTTGTGCAATGTGACCACCCCCTTTGCCGAACCACAAAGGGGCCCATGGCCCCATAGGTGATCGTGCTCTCCCACGACATCTTTGGCGTGCCAGGTAGGGGGTTCACTTGCGTGAATCCGAAGTTGTGAACAGTGCGCCGAGCTTCATCATCGTCTTCATCGTCACCCTCTTTGTCAATGGCTTCAAAGAAAAAGAATGGTGCTACTCCCTAGCCTCGTCCCTCCCATATTACATCGCTCGTCTCCACCGTAGCAGCAGCGACGATGAAGGCGGGGGATGACGACACTACGGTTGCCATTGTTGGCATGGATGGTGTGGACACCATGCCAACTGCGGCCAGAAGAAGGAGCGAGACGTGCGGCGGTGTCGCCCTCCTCGCGATCTCCTGACAAAGCGTGTCCGATCCCAAATGGTGTCGTTTGGACAGGCGGATGAGAAAAAAACGGTGCGTAATTGGCCTCCCCCTCCCTTCTCGCTCGCCAATGATCGGGTCGCGCAATGGTGAGGCCGCCAGCGTCGATAAGCCCGCGTGGAGCTCGGTCCTACATTTATCCCGACAAGGGTAAATCTTGAGTTGAGCGTTGGTGCGAATCCGCTGGTTGACACCCCCGGCAAGCAAACCCCGACAAGGCCTCCTGTGCCAGCATGTCTTTCACAACGGACGTCGAGACATTGATGACCCACAAGTATAGGGGATCAATCGTAGTCCTTTCGATAAGTAAGAGTGTCGAACCCAACGAGGAGCAGAAGGAAATGGCATGTAGTTTTCAGCAAGGTGTTCTCTGCAAGCACTAAAATTATATGTAATGAGTAGTTTGATAGCATGATAATTTGTAACGAGCAAGTAACGGTAATGGTAACAAAAGTGCAGCAAAATAGCCCAATCCTTTTGTGGCAAATGATAGGCTAAAACGGTCTCTTATGATAAGAAAAACGTTCTTGAGGGTACACGGGAATTTCATCTAGTCACTTTCATCATGTTGATTTGATTCGTGTTTGCTATTTTATAATTTGATATGTGGGTTAACCTGTGCTTAGGTGAACTTTTATCATATATCTTCTCATGAACAAGTAACAATTCACCACAACATCGAAATATAAAGCATAAACTCTATTGAAAACCAAAAAACTATGTTCTCAGTCAACTTTGCAACTACAATTCATCACCTTTTCAGGAAGGGTCATGTATCAGAGCCTTTTGTCAAGTCCACATACTCAACCATCATATAGTCTTCTATAATTGCTAACACTCACCGCATACACATGAGCAAAAAGTGTCAACCGGACACATAAAAACATAGGGGCTTATATTTTCGCCTCCCAACGTACTCACCTCAAGGGTGATGTCAACAATAATAACTCATGCTCACCCATATCCAGCTGGATATATGTGCCTAGATCTTTCTTCACCACATGGTGCTTGCCAAAAGAGAAAATAAAAAGGAATAGAGAGGAGTACTTTGACTCTTAATAAAAGTAAATGCATAAAAGTAAAGGATAGGCCCTTCGCAGAGGGAAGCAGAGGTTGTCATGCGCTTATTTGTTTGTATGCCAAATCTCTTAGTGCAAAAGAACGTCACGTTATATTGTCCCTTATGATAGCAACCTTTATTATGAAGTTTGTCACCTTTATTATGTTTCCATCACAAGTTCGTACAGCCCTCAATTTTCTCTTACACTAAATGATCTAACACATTTAGAAGCAATTTTTATTGCCTTATTGCACCGATGACAACTTAGATCTTACTCAATCCATAGGTAGGTATAGTGGACTCTCAAAACAAGATTTGGTTTAAGGGTTTTGGATGCACAAGTAGTACCTCTACTTAGTGCGGAGTTTTTGTCTAGAAAAGATGGGGGCAAGCACCACATGTTAAAGGATATATGAAAATATAACTTCTATGTGAATATGAACAAACATAAATCATTACGTTGTCTTCCTTGTCCAACGTCAACAATTTTGGCATATAATATTTGATGAGGGCTCACAATCATAAAACATGTCCAAGATAGTGTATTTGCATGTCAATCTTCTCTTCCCTTATTAATTCTTTCATGAATTGCATCATTGACCAATGCTATGCTTATAAGTCTCCAATAAAACTTTTTACTTATACTCTTCCTTATGTGATGTCATTACTTACCATCAGATTAGCATATGATCTTTTCATCTATTTCCTTTCTTTTTATTGTACATGAAAATAAATAAAGCAAAACTTGAACTGAACTTTCTTATATATGTTGCACACTATTACAAGGATAGAAAGAGCACTAAGCAAACACTCGAAAAGGAAGGATCGAACTAAACTTTTATTCGACTAAATTAATAGATAACTAAGGATCGAACTAAAAATAGATAAAAGCAAAGGTAGTGGTGATGGTACGATATCGGGGCACCTCCCCAAGCTTGGCACAAGCCAAGGGGAGTGCCCATACCATGAACTCAAGTCTCCTTTGGTGATGAAGGAGGAGGTGTGGTGAGGTAGTATTGAGCTTATCCTTCTTATCTAGCCTGTGTCGGATGTAAAATATATCTATCCTCAACTCATCATTCTCCTCCTCAAGCTTTAATATCCTCTTGTATAATGTTTCTTTGCTTTCCATCCGGAAGCGAGGGGGAATAGGTTCATCTTCATCCATGTTTTGATCAAGAGGTCGATGAGAAACAGGGCTCTACTCCTCTGAATCTTGAGATGACATATTTCAGATCTCCTAGAAAATAGCCAGAAAGAAGAACATGAGATTTCTCTGCGATACGGTAGTTAATGCATTTGGGGGGTTTGTAAAGATTTTTTATCTTGGGGGGCAAGCAAACAGGAGAGAAACGGAGTCCAGAAGGTAACTGAGGTGGGCACAACCCACCTGTGCGTGCCCTAGTGTCTTGTGCCCACCAGGGTTGCCTTCCTGGTTGTTTCTTATTTTCCTAATTTTTAATATATTCCAAAACTGACAGAAAATATTTTTGCTGATTTTTCGGAGTATGTTTACTTACCGTATCACGTACCTCCTCTTTTTCAGTTATTCTGGAGTATTCCGGAAGGTTTCTTTTATGTGTTCCTCCGGTGTCATGGTTTGGATAATATTGCTTTCAACATTAATAGGCGTACCTAAGATGTAGTGTTTAATTCTTTGACCATTGACAACCTTCGGGTTAGTACCTTCAGCATTATTTATTTTGATGGCTCCAGAGCGATAAACCTCTTCGATAACATATGGTCCTTCACATTTGGAGAGAAGTTTTCCTGCAAAGAATCTGAAATGAGAGTTGTACAAAAGAACATATTCTCCAACTTTGGACTCACGCTTTTGGATTCTTTTATCATGCCATCTTTTAACCTTCTCTTTAAATAGTTTGGCATTTTGATAAGCTTGGGTTCTCCATTCATCTAGTGAGCTAATATCAAATAGCCTCTTTTCACCGGCAAGTTTGAAATCATAGTTGAGTTCTTTAATTGCCTAATATGCTTTATGTTCTAACTCTAGAGGCAAATGACAAGCTTTTCCATAAACCATTTTATATGGAGACACACCCATAGGATTTTTATATGTTGTTCTATAAGCCCAAAGTGCATCATCCAATTTCTTAGACCAATTCTTTCTGGACCTATTAACAGTTTTTTGTAAAATTAATTTTATTTCTCTATTACTAAGTTCAATTTTACCACTAGATTGAGGATGATAGGGTGACGCAATTGTATGGTTAACATCATACTTAGCAAGAATTTTACGGAAAGCACCATGAATAAAGTGTGAACCACCATTAGTCATTAAATATCTAGGGACTCCAAACCTTGGGAAAATTAACTTCCTTAAGCATTTTAATAGAGGTGTTGTGATCAACACTACTAGTTGGAATAGCTTCTGCCCAATTAGTGACATAATCAACATCAACCAAAATACGAGTATACCCATTAGAGGAAGGAAAAGGTCCCATATAATCAAATCCCCATACATCAAATGGTTCAACAGCAAGTGAATAATTCATAGGCATTTCCTGACGCTTACCAACATTACCGATTCTTTGACATTCTTCACAAGATAAAACAAACTTACGGGCATCCTTGAAGAGAGTAGGCCAATAAAAACCAGATTGAAATAGCTTGTGAGAAGTTCTATGTCCCGCATGATGCCCTCCATAAGCTTCGGAGTGCCATCTCCATAGATTTGTCCCTGTTCATGCTCAGGTACACAACGTCTAATAATACCATCTACTCCTTCTTTATAAAGATGTGGGTCATCTGAAAAGTAATGTCTTAAATCATAGAAGATTTTTTTCTTTTGTTGGTAAGTGAAGCTAGATGGTATATATTTAGCAACAATATAATTAGCATAGTCAACATACCAAGGGGTGTTATGAGAGACATTTATTGCAGCTAATTTCTCGTTAGGAAAACTATCATTAATAGGTTGTGGGTCATCAAGAATATTTTCTAACCTAGACAAGTTATCAGCTACGGGGTTCCCAGCTCCTTTCCTATCAGTGGTATGCAAGTCAAATTCTTGTAGCAATAGAACCCACCTAATGAGTCTAGGTTTAGCATCTTTCTTTTCCATAAGATATTTAATAGTAGCATGATCCGTGTGAACAGTCACTTTAGAATCAACAACGTAGGATTTGAATTTATCACAAGCAAACACCACTGCTAAAAATTATTTTTCAGTAGTAGCATAATTTCTTTGGGCACTGTCTAGAGTGTTACTAGCATAATGAATAACATTTAACTTCTTATCAACTCTTTGTCCTAGAACAGCACCAACAACATAATCACTAGCATCACACATAATTTTAAAAGACAAGTTCCAATCAGGTGGTTAAACAATATGTGCAGAAATTAAGGCTTTCTTGAGTGTTTCAGAGGCTTCTACACAATCATCATAAAAAACAAATGGAACATCCTTTTGTAAAAGATTTGTAAGAGACCTAGAAATTTTAGAGAAGTCTTTAGTATATCTCCTATAGAAACCAGCATGACCGAGGAAACTATGAATACTTTAATATCTCCGGGACATGGAATTTTCTCAATTGCATCAACTTTAGCTTTATCCACCTCAATACCTCGTTCAGAAATTTTATGTCTCAAGACAATACCTTCATTAACCATAAAGTGGCACTTCTCCCAATTCAAGACAAGATTGGTTTGCTCGCATCTTTGCAAAACTCGATCAAGGTTGCTTAAGCAATCATCAAAAGAAGTTCCGTAAACGGAAAAATCATCCATGAAAACCTCAACAATCTTTTCATGAAAATTAGAGAATATAGTAGTCATACATCGTTGAAAAGTAGCAAGTGCATTGCATAAACCAAAAGGCATATGTCTATAAGCATAAGTTCCAAAAGGACAAGTAAAGGTGGTTTTCTCTTGATCAACATTGTGAAACAGGTATTTGAGAAACACCAGAATATCCATCGAGAAAACAAAAGTGTGTGTGCTTAGATAACCTTTCTAGCCTTTGATCAATAAAAGGTAGAGGGTAATGATCTTTTCTAGTTGCTTTATTTTATTTTCTAAAATTAATTACCATTCTCTAGCCAGTGACAATTCTTTGTGGAATAAGTTCATTCTTATCATTAGGAACAACAGTAATACCTCCTTTCTTAGGGGCACAATGAACGGGACTTACCCATCTACTATCAGCTATGGGATAGATTATACCTGCTTCCAGAAGCTTCGGTATTTTAGTTCTTACCACTTCTTTCATTTTAGGATTTAAACGTCTTTGGTGATCAGCAACGGGTTTAGCATCAGGCTCCTTATTAATCTTGTGCTGACACGGAGTGGGACTAATGCCCTTATGATCATCAAGAGTATATCCAATAGTCGCTCGGTGCTTCTTCAGAATTTTCAATAATCTTTCTTCTTCATGTTCTGGAAGGTTAGCACTAATAAAAACATGATATATCTTTTTCTCATCAAGATAAGAATATTTCAAAGTGTCTCGCAATTGTTTTAATTCAAACACAGGATCACCTTTAGGTGGAGGAGGACCTCCTAGAGTTCCAATAGGCAAATTCTGTTTAAGCAGAGGTCGTTGTTGTGATGCCCCCGATTCAATCGTACACTAATCATACACGCAAACGTGTACGATCAAGATCAGGGACTCACGGGAAGATATCACAACACAACTCTAAAAATAAAATAGGTCATACAAGCATTATAATACAAGCCAGGGGCCTCGAGGGCTCGAATACAAGTGCTCGATCATAGACGAGTCAGCGGAAGCAACAATATCTGAGTACGTACATAAGTTAAACAAGTTGCCATAAGATGGCTAGCACAAACTGGGATCAGATCGAAAGAGGCGCAGGCCTCCTGCCTGGGATCCTCCTAACTACTCCTGGTCATCGTCAGCGGGCTGCACGTAGTAGTAGGCACCTCCGTGTAGTAGTCGCCATCGACGGTGGCGCCTGCCCTGGGCTCCATCGTGCAGTTGCAGCAACGGGTAAAGAGAGGGGAAAAGGGGAACAAGGCAACCGTGAGTACTCATCCAAAGTACTCGCAAGCAAGGAGCTACACTACATATGCATGGATATATGTGTAAAGGGCCATATGAGTGGACTGAACTGCAGAATGCCAGAATAAGAGGGGGATAGCTAGTCTTATCGAAGACTACGCTTCTGGTCGCCTCCGTCTTGCAATAGGTAGAAGAGGGTAGGTTGAAGTCCTCCAAGTAGCATCATATAGCATAATCCTACCCGGCGATCCCCTCCTCGTAACCCTGAGAGAGAGCGACCACCGGGTTGTATCTGGCACTTGGAAGGGTGTG
This sequence comes from Aegilops longissima, assembly GCA_021605205.1. Taxonomy (NCBI): domain Eukaryota; kingdom Viridiplantae; phylum Streptophyta; class Magnoliopsida; order Poales; family Poaceae; genus Aegilops; species Aegilops longissima. Next base: position 296,008,399 of record CM038682.1, on the reverse strand, counting down.
TTTTATTAAGTATCCAGTTCTAGTTGTCATAAGGTCAAGGTACAACTCCAAGTCGCCCTGTTATCAAGATCACGGCTATTCAATAGATTAAACTTCACTGCAGGGTGCACCACATAACCCAACACGCTTGATCCCATTTGGCGGACACACTTTCCTAGGTCATGCCCGCCGCTGAAGATCAACACGCCGGAGCCCCACCTAGGCACAACAGAGAGGCCAGCACGCGGTCTAAACCTAAGCGACAGGGTCTGGGCCCATCGCCCAATGCACACCCGACGCTATGCGCGGCCGGAAGCGACCTAGCCTAACAGCGCTCCAGTCCAATCCGGTGCGCGCCGCGATCGCCGACGTCACGAAGTGCTTCAGCTGATACCACGACGCCGGGATACCCATAACTACTCCCACGTAGATGGTTAGTGCGTATAGACCAAATGGCCAGACTCAGATCAAATACCAAGATCTCGTTAAGCGTGTTAAGTATCCGCGAACGCCGACCAGGGCCAGGCCCACCTCTCACCTGTAGTCTCAACTGTCCTGTCGCTCCGCCACAAAGTAAACGATCGGGGCCGTCGGGAACCCAGGCCCACCTCTACCGGGATGGAGCCACTGTCCTTTTAGCCCCATCTCCTAACAGTATCACGTGTAATGTAACAGTGTAAAGTATATAGTATATGCTCGTGATCACCTCCAAGTGATCTCAGCCCAAGAGTATAGCATGGCGATGGACAAGAGTGTAGGGCCACTGATGGAACACTAGCATCCTATACTAAGCAGTAGGATAGCAGGTGAAGGTAACAACGGTAATAGCAAGGACAGGCTATGCATCAGGATAGGAATAACGGAAAGCAGTAACATGCTACACTACTCTAATGCAAGCAAGATAGAGTAGAATAGGCGATATCCGGTGATCAAGGGGGGGCTTGCCTGGTTGCTCGCAAGGAGGGATCGTCAACACCGTAGTCGAATCTGGGGTCGCGGCAGTCTCGGGTTCACCGGAAAGAAGTAACGGAGGGGGAACACAATAAATAACAGAGCAATCAAAGCATCACAAAGCGTAACATGGCAATACGCGGTGCTAGAGGTGACCTAATGCTGTAGGAGGTGATACTGGTGAAGGGGGGAAACATCCGGGAAAGTATCCCCGGTGTTCCGTGTTTTCGGACAGATGAACCAAAGGGGGAAATGTAACATCCCAAATTTCCTATTTGGAATGTTTTACAATTATAGCTAAGCATCTATGCATTCTGTTTGAATTTGAGTGCCATTTGAAGTTTCAGAAGATTTTGAGTTTTGAAATTGAATTCAAACTTTGGCAAGTGGGAATCATTTCAAAACTATGCCCGATAAATACTGATCAAAAGTATGAGAGGAGTAAACATGACACTCCAAAAATATCGAGGAAAGCAATGCCAAAAGTTTTGAATTCAAACTTGAGTTTTATTGGAATTTGAAAAAATGAATTTTTATAAAGTTTGGATTTTGCCTTTGAAAATGTTCAAATGATAGGAATATTCCCCTGATCATTTTGGTATATACATGTCCTATATAAAATATTTATATTTTATAAGTTATCTCTGTTTTGTTTTTATTAAAAAATAAATTTAAAAAAAAAGAAACCCTCTCAGCGCCACCAAAGCATCGCCCACCGGCCCACCAGCTGGCCCGGCCCACCGCCCAGCCAATGAGCCACCGAGCTGCCCAGGCCAACCGACGCTCAAACCGCTTCAGCTCGGCCAACCGCCCGCCGCACCCTCTCTCTCTCTCGCCAAGCGGACCCCACCCGTCTTCAACCTCGCCCACGCCTCGCCCGCGCGCCGATCGCGGATCCCGACGGATCCGGATTCGATCCTCCCGATTGCCCTTCGCCAAGCCGAGGCACCCCCTATATAAACCCTCCCCGCACCCCATTCCTCGCCCCGCCGAACCCTCCTCTCCCCTCACGCCGTCGCCGGAGCCCGAGCTCATCTCCGCCGCCATTCGCTCGCCCGTGCCGCCCTAGACCCCCGAGCCTCGCCGACTCCACAAGACCCCCCGCCGCCTCAAGACCGCCGGACGACTCCGCCGACCTCCCGACGACCGGAGCCGTCGGCACACTCGCCACCGAGCCGCCGCCGCCGTCCAAACTCCGGTGAGCCACCGGAGCTCTTCTCCCCCGTCCGATTCGTTTTGTGCGGCTAGGATTAGAACACCCCCGAAGGGGTAAGTTTTTTTTTTATAAAACCCGGTTCGGCCGGTTTAGTTCCGGTTTAAATTTTAGTTAGGGTTTTATTATTAGACCGGCCCGATTCAGTTTAACCATAGGGCCCGTTTAGCTATATTACGCGCAGTGCGTTAGTTAGGCCCATTTAGCCTTTTTTATTTTCGTTTTTTCTGTTTTAGCAGAATAGTTCCAGATTTGAAAAATCCATATCTTTTATTCTACTCAATATTTTTGAGTGATTCTTTTTTTGTTGGTTTGCAAATTTTCTATAGTTTCTGTAGAAAATATATTTAGCTATTTTAAATTAACTAAAATTGCTTTATTTTAGATTTAGTCAGAATAGTAAATCTGTTATAAAATGAGCTAGGAAAATTATTTTTATATGATTCTTTTGTCCCAACTTTATTTTGACATTTCCTAACTGTAGGAATTAATTTGGGTATTTTAGGATTAATAAAAAATAGTTTTAAGCAGAATCTTGTTAATCCTAATTAATTAACTAGCTATTGTTTTCCTATTATTTTAATTAGTAAATCAATTTATTTTTCACATGTGATTGATTATTCTAGGATTATTTATAATAAATAAAACTTTTATTTTATTTTTCTTAATAGAAATTGAATTAGGCCTAATAGGAGTTTCATAATAGATTTTAAATTGATTCTTTTTGCTCCTAGTTGCTTAATGCATTCTTTTCTGTTAAGTTAACATAAATCCATGATTAGGTTATGTTAAGAAAATTTTTGTTATATAAAACTATTTCTAGTTGTTGTTTGAAGTAGGAAACCTTTGAGTTGGTTTTCTTTGAGTTTTCCTTTGAGTTTTGATTTGTTCGTTTTGGTGTGTTATGATGCTATTGCTATTGTGTTAAGTGATGATATGCTATATGCTTATTGTGATTATTGTTTGTTTCGGTAGAGTTTCCGGAGTGCAAAGCTTGCTACTACGAATCCCTAGCTTACGAGGATCATCAGCAAGGCAAGTCTTTGATCATGTTATTTTCAATACCTATGATTTTGTGCATTAGAAATTATACCACCCCACCATGCATGCAGTAGTTGAAATTTTGAAGTTATTAATCTTGAGTAGTATCATGTGGTAGGATGAACCAATCCCCTTGTTACCATGACCCCGGGACGAAGTAGTTATTTTTGCTATGCTCGTAGACGGGTTTTGGTTGAGAGAAATTCGTAAGCAAGATGTGAGAGTCAATGATGATGACAACCCCATGAACTACAAGATCAAGACGGACTTCGGAATTCACTACTGGGTGGAGGACGGTTGACGGGCACCCTGGAAAACCCAGTGGTTGGACGGGATGCATGGAGAAGTGCCATGACATCTTGCGGAAAGCTTCACCCAGCCACGAAGAGATGGATGGATGCCCCATTGACCGGAAGCTTACCTGTGCAGCCGCAAGCCATTATGGGCTCTGGCTGGGTCAACCCTAGTAGTGACGCTGGCTGGACGGTACTACGAGATGTAGAAGAACGGTAGGATTGATGGGTACCGGCAGAGCGAAGAACTCTTTGAAGACCTGTTTATTCATCCCGCCTTCAAACACCATGAAGTGCGAAGACTTAAAAGGAGGGAATGATTCTTATGGGGAAAGTCATAAACCTCTGAGAGTTAAAGATCTAATCGATTAGCCGTGTCCCGGTTACGGACAAATTGAGCCTCTGGAACTTGGTAGTATTCGGAAATCTCAACACTAAAACTAATAAATTAATTTGAGGGGTTTATGACTTAATAATTTGGGAATGAGATATTGGTTGGCGGAACCATCTCTATAACTACCAACAATTTGTAGTAATTTGCAAGCAAGTCCACTGTAGTAGGGAAAAATTTGCTTTTTTCGCAAAATGATGAAACTTAGAGCCCCACAGCCAAAATGCATATAGTGTTAGCAATTTTATTATTGTTATTCATGACTTGCCAGCTTATTCAAAAAGCTGACCTACATGGCTGCAACGTCTTATGTTGCAGAGATTTATTCCGATCAGGAGTGAGGCTACGCTCCGCGCTTGGCGATTGCCCTTTGGAGTCGGATGGACTCGCTATACTTCTACGCTTCCGCAGCTTTAGTAGTTTATTTCTCATGAGTTGGCCTTTGGCCGAATTTATTCAATTGTAATAAAGACTTTATATGCGAACCGTGTAATAAATTCAGGTGTGATTGAACTTTGATTATTTCATCGATGTCTTGTGAGTACCAAAGATGATCTTGGGATGGTATGCATACGTAGATTTGACCGATTTTGGGTCAGGTCGCTACAGAGATGGTATCAGAGCACACGCTGACCGTAGGATCGTAACCCCTAGGATCGGAAAGCCATAGGAAGAGACTATTTACTTTATATCCTTATCATTCCATAATTCTCCCCTGTTCATTTCTAACTCCTCTCCGATTTTCAACATTCTAGATGGCGTCGAGTTCACCCCGCTTTGCTACGGAGTTTTGCCACCGATGAGACGATGCCCTTGGCAGGAAGCTGGTCCAGATGGTGAAGAAGCTGAAGATTGCTCGCCCTCGATCACCGGAAGCCAACCAATGCACTTCCGACGGATACCCGCTCTGAGATTGAGGTGCATATTCCCGGAGAACCTTCGGAGGACACACGGAGCCTATTGACTTTGAGTTCACCGACTTCAACTGGATCATCGGAAGGACATGGCGATCTATCGAGCACTTGGACATCTCCGAGAAGAGTACAGGCCGAGCTCGATCCTCGACTCGCCATGGTTTCTCGCAGGCAAGGAATGGAGATATCATCCGCATCAGAGGACGACTCCATTCTCTCTTATGTCCAGGACTTGGAGTGTCTCCTCAGAAACGGAGATTCAGGACGCCATAACTCAAGGCACACAGGAGGCTATTGTTCCGTGAACTGGAACTGGAGGAGAAGGTACACGCAGACTTCCTTAACCATGAGGAAGAAGTCGCGGACTTCATGGAGACAGTCGACGACCTGAAGATGAAGCTTGCCGCGATAGAGGAAAAGATGGACTTGGGAGAGGACCTTTTTTCGAGTGGGGATGACGGACCCCTCGTGAGCAATGATCAGGATTATGAAGGGAGTTCCACTGGAGGAAGCTGCAAGAGGAGGCGCCACAATAGAGGACATCACACCAGAGGACGCAAGGATTATTGATGAAGACTTTTTAGTCGACCACCATGTTATTTTTACCTTTTTGTCGATCAGTTAGGCCGATATTTCCTTCGATTAGTCATGAGCTTTTGTAATCGAGATTGAACCATGTTTGAGTGGAATGAATAAATGATTGGTGTGTTTATGATTGTGCATTCATATGGGTAGTGTTACTTCTCATTAGACCATTGTTCTATTCTAATTTTCTCATCCACTCCAAAACACCAGATGCCTCCGAGACGTGACACCGGTTTTCCGCCAGAGCTCACCCAGCTGCTCCAGCAGCAGAATGCCCTCATGCAGCTACTCATCCAGAATCAGAACAACAACACCAACAATCCACCGCCACCACCCCTCGTGGACAACTTGACTCGGTTCTCGAGGCTAAATCCGCCATGATGTTCTCTAGTAGCACCGAGCCGATTGTGGTGATGATTGGCTCCGCAAAGTCGGAAGAGAGCTAATCACCGTTGGATGCACCGATGCAGAGAAGGTGCGCTTTGTCACAGATCAACTTGATGGACCTGCAGCTTCTTGGTGGGAGAACTACACCGCCACTTATCCCATCGGTGCCATCACGTGGGATCAATTCCAGCAGGCCTTCCGCACCGCTCATGTTTCAGCTGGAGCCATGAGTGCAAGAAGCGTGAGTTCCGCAACTTACGCCAGGAAACCGCATCGTGGCACAAGACGTGGATGAGTTCAGCAAGCTAGCCCGCTATGCCCCGGATGATGTGGCCACAGATGCCGCAAAGCAGGAGAAGTTCCTTGAGGGACTCAATGACGAGCTGAGTATGCAGCTTATTGTGGCTACCTTCAACAACTACCAGGAGCTGGTAGACAAGGCCACCATACTTGAAGGCAAGCAGCAGCAGATTGAAGTCGCAAGCGGAAGTACAGCCGGGGAAGCACAACTCAGAGCTCAGCAGAAGCCCCGTTATGCACCATACTCAGGAGGGCACACCCATCACAACCATGGAGGCCATAACCATGGAGGAAATGGGAACAACCGCAACCAGGACAACAAGTCAGGCAATGGCCATGGCAATGGAAACGGTAATGGCAATCAAGCACCGTTCTGCCCCGCCCAAGGATCTGAGCCACATCACTGCTTCAAGTGCCGAAGACAGGGCACTATGCCACCGATCGCCCGGAGGCCAAGCAGAGGAATGGAAACGCAATGGAGGCTCAGCGAAGAAGCCCAATCCGTTCCCTCGTGCTCGGGTGAACCACATCGACGTGGAGGACGCCTATGATCAGCCGGATAATCGTGGTTGGTAAGTTTTTATTGAATTCACGCTCAGTTTTGGTACTCTTTGATTCTCGTGCAACGATTCATTCATATCAAGGGTAGTTGTGGAAAAGTACGGGTTGCCCACTAAAACCCTTAGAAGCCCCTTCGCCGGGCCCGCAGAGGAGAAATGATGGCAGGTTTAGGCTGTCATGCAACCTCAACATCGGGAACCATAAATTTCCGCAGACCTCATAGTGTTGGAAACCCAGACCTTGGATGTAATCCTAGGCATGGATTGGTTGACGGTTGAAGGAAACATAGATCTGTGTTCAAGAAGTCTATTCTGCTCACCACCCCGGAGCAGAAGAGGATCAAGTATGTAGCCAGGCACAGCCAGATGAAGAATCAGGTGCATTCCCTCACGGGCGTTGTTCAGGAGGAAGTGCCAGTAGTGCAAGATTTCCCCGATGTGTTTCCGGAGGAATTACCAGGAATGCCACCGGACAGGGATATTGAATTTCTGATTGAGTTATTGCCCGGCACAGCCCCAATATCCAAGAGACCCTATCGGATGCCACCGAATGAATTGAAAGAGATCAAGGATCAATTTGATGAGTTATTGGAGAAAGGATATATTCGGCCAAGCTCATCACCTTGGGGAGCCCCAGTTCTTTTGGTAGAGAAGAAGGATGGAACCTTGAGGATGGTTGTGGATTATCGTGCGTTGAACGAAGTGACCATCAAGAACAAGTACCCTCTGCCGATGATTAATGATCTGTTTGATCAGCTAGTTGGAGCCAAGGTATTCTCTAAGATCGATCTTCGATCAGGGTATCATCAGTTGAAGATCCGTGAAAAGGATATACCCAAAACCGCATTCACTACGTGTATGGTTTATATGAGTATGCCGTCATGTCATTTGGATTGACTAATGCTCCCGCATACTTCATGAATTTGATGAACAAGGTATTTATGGAATATCTGGACAAGTTTGTCGTGGTGTTCATCGATGATATATTGATTTTCTCCAAGAGCGAGAAGAGCATAAGGAACATTTGCGCCTAGTTCGAGAAACTTCGAGAACATCGCTTGTATGCCAAGTTCAGCAAATGTGAATTTTGGCTAAAGGAAGTTGGATTCCTGACATGTTATTTCAGGAGAAGGAATAGCAGTTGACCCCGCCAAGGTTGAATCTGTCACCGATTGGCGTCACCCACCTCACCAAGGAGATCCGCAGTTTTCTCGGACTCGCAGGATATTATCGGAGGTTTATTGAGAACTTCTCGAAGATTGCCAAGCCCATGACTGAGCTGTTGAAGAAAGAAGCCAAGTATGTTTGGACCAAGGAATGTGAAGCCAATTTTCAGGAATTGAAGAAACGTTTGGTTACAGCCCAAATGTTGATTTTACGGACATACACAAGGAATACCAGGTTTATTGTGACGCTTCTCGTCAAGGACTCGGAGGAGTATTAATGCAGAAGGTAAAGTTGTAGCTTATGCCTCCGCATAGCCACGACCTCACGAGATGAATTATGCCACGCATGATTTGGAGTTAGCAGCCGTAGTGCATGCACTCAAGACTGGAGACATTTCCTCATCGGAAACCGCTGTGATGTTTACACATCACAAGAGCTTGAAGTACATTTTCACGCAGAAAGAGTTAAACCTCAGCAGAGGAGATGGCTAGAGTTGATAAAGGACTATGACATGAGATTGCATTACACACCCAGTAAAGCTAATGTTGTAGCAGATGCTTTGAGCCGTAAGAGTTATGTGAATACTCTTACAGCAGGAGGATTACCCCAGGAGTTAGTCGATGACCTCAGAGATCTCCGACTGGAGATAGTTCCGAGAGGATATGTTGCAACTCTGGAAGTACAGTCCACTTTGGCCGAAAGGATTCGTGAAGCCCAGAAGTCGGACAAGGAAATTGATGAGATAAAGCAAAAGATGAATGAAGGAAAAGCTAAAGGGTTCCGTAAGGATGAACACGGAGCTATATGGTTCGAGGATCGTATTTATGTGCCCAATGATCCCGAGCTCAGAAGCTAATTCTTCAGAGGCTCATGATTCACCGTACTCGATTCACCCCTGTAACACCAAGATGTACCGGATTTGAAGGAAAGTTTCGGTGGGCAGGTATGAAGAGGATATTGCCGAGTACATAGCAAGATATGCGATGTTTGTCAACAGTAAAGGCGAACATCGAAGCCAGCAGGTTACTTCAACCTTTGCCGATTCCCGATTGGAAATGGGAGAAACTTGGAATGGATTTCATCACAGATTACCCAGACCCGCTCAGTTATGATTCCATCCGGGTAGTGGTTGATCGTTTGACCAAGGTAGCTCACTTCATTCCCGTGAAGACTACCTATACCAGTGCTAAGTTGGCCAAGATATACATGACCAGGATCGTATGTCTGCATGGAGTTCAGATAGAGGAACACAGTTTACCTCAAAGTTTTGGAAGCAGTTACATGAAACTTTGGGTACGAGGCTGGAATTCAAGACAGCTTTTCATCCGCATGATGGATGACCGAGAGAGTCAACCAGATTCGGAGGACATGTTGAGAGCTTGTGTACTAGACTATGGGTCTAGCTGGGATGATAATTTGCCATACGCAGAGTTCTCATACAACAACAGTTATCAATCCAAATCAAGATGGCCCTTTCAAGCTCTATACGGAAGGAGGTGCGTAACACCATTCATTGTGGGATAGTGTTGAGATCGATCACTTTTCGGTTCCGACCTTATCAGGATTCAAGAGAAAGTCAAGCTGATTCGGGACAGACTCAAGATAGCACATCGAGACGAAGAGTTATGCCGACAAGAAGCGCAAGGAAGTGACTTACGAAGCGGGAGACCGAGCATATCTTCGTGTGTCTCCGCTCGTGGAATCAAGAGGTTTGGTGTCAAAGGAAAGTTAGCACCCGATTCATTGGCCCCTACAAAATCCTCGAACGCCGTGGAGAAGTTGCTTACAAGTTGGAATTGCGGAAGGATTGTCCGAGTTCATGATGTTTTCCATGTTTCTCGGTGAAGAAGTGTCATGCCGACATGGCGATATTCCGTTGAGAGACACAAGGCCCTAGAGGCCATACAGCTTGACAAAGGATCTGACTTATAAGGAGAAACCCGTCCGAATTCTCGAGACTGCGAGCGAGTCACCCGCACAAGGTCATCAAGTTTTGCAAGGTCTTGTGGAGTCACCACTCCGAGGAAGAAGCCACACGGGAGCGCCAAGAAGACCTTCTTCGAGACCATCTGCACCTATTTGTTAGCCAACCCGAATCTCGAGGGCGAGATTCATCTTAAGGTGGGTAGGTTTGTAACATCCCAAATTTCCTATTTGGAATGTTTTACAATTATAGCTAAGCATCTATGCATTCTGTTTGAATTTGAGTGCCATTTGAAGTTTCAGAAGATTTTGAGTTTTGAAATTGAATTCAAACTTTGGCAAGTGGGAATCATTTCAAAAACTATGCCTGATAAATACTTGATCAAAAGTATGAGAGGAGTAAACATGACACTCCAAAAATATCAGAGGAAAGCAATGCCAAAAGTTTTGAATTCAAACTTGAGTTTTATTGGAATTTGAAAAAATGAATTTTTATAAAGTTTGGATTTTGCCTTTTGAAAATGTTCAAATGATAGGAATATTCCCTGATCATTTTGGTATATATATGTCCTATATAAAATATTTATATTTTATAAATTATCTCTGTTTTTGTTTTATTAAAAAATAAATTAAAAAAAAAAACCCCCAAAGCGCCAGCCAAAGCATCGGTCCAGCCGGCCCACCAGCGTGCCCAACCGCCCAGCCAATGAGCCACCGAGCTGCCCAGCAAGCCAACCGACCCCTCGCCCGAAACCGCCCGGCTCGGCCAACCGCCTGTCGCACCCCTCTCTCTCTCTCGCGCAGTGGACCCCACCCGTCTTCAACCCCTCGCCCACCCGCCGCGCCGCCGCCGATCGCTGGATCCCGACGGATCCGGATTCGATCCTCCCGATGCCCCCCCCGCCCAAGCCGAGGCACCCCCTATATAAACCTCCCCCCACCCCATTCTCGCCTCCGAACCCTCCTCTCCCCTCACGCCGTCGCGAGCCCGAGCTCATCTCCGCCGCCATTCGCCTCGCCGCCGTCGCCCTAGACCCCCGAGCCTCGTCGACTCCACCAAGACCCCCCTCGTCGCCAAGACCGCGGACGACTCCACCGACCTCCCCGACGACCGGAGCCATCGGCACACTCGCCACCGAGCCGCCGCCGCCGTCCAAACTCCGGTGAGCCACCGGAGCTCTTCTCCCCCGTCCGATTCGTTTTGTGCGGCTAGGATTAGAACACCCCCGAACGGGTAAGTTTTTTTTATAAAAACCCGGTTCGGCCGGTTTAGTTCCGGTTTAAATTTTAGTTAGGGTTTTATTATTAGACCGGCCCGATTCAGTTTAACCCTAGGGCCCGTTTAGCTATATTACGCGCAGTGCGTTAGTTAGGCCCATTTAGCCTTTTTTATTTTCGTTTTTTCTGTTTTAGCAGAATAGTTCCAGATTTGAAAAATCCATATATTTTATTCTACTCAATATTTTTGAGTGATTCTTTTTTTGTTGGTTTGCAAATTTTCTATAGTTTCTGCAGAAAATATATTTAGCTATGTTAAAATTAATTAAAATTGCTTTATTTTAGATTTAGTCAGAATAGTAAATCTGTTATAAAATGAGCTAGGAAAATTATTTTATATGATTCTTTTGTCCCAACTTTATTTTGACATTTCCTAACTGTAGGAATTAATTTGGGTATTTTAGGATTAATAAAAAATAGTTTTAAGCAGAATCTTGTTAATCCTAATTAATTAACTAGCTACTGTTTTCCTATTATTTTAATTAGTAAATCAATTTATTTTTCACATGTGATTGATTATTCTAGGATAGTTTCTGTCACTTTATAGGATGAACTTTTATTTATAATAAATAAAACTTTTATATTATTTTTCTTAATAGAAATTGAATTAGGCCTAATAGGAGTTTCATAATAGATTTTAAATTGATTCTTTTTGCTCCTAGTTGCTTAATGCATTCTTTTCTGTTAAGTTAACATAAATCCATGATTAGGTTATGTTAAGAAATTTTTTGTTATATAAAACTATTTCTAGTTGTTGTTTGAAGTAGGAAACCTTTGAGTTGGTTTTCTTTGAGTTTTCCTTTGAGTTTTGATTTGTTCGTTTTGGTGTGTTATGATGCTATTGCTATTGTGTTAAGTGATGATATGCTATATGCTTATTGTGATTATTGTTTGTCTCGGTAGAGTTTCCGGAGTGCGAAGCTTGCTACTACGAATCCCTAGCTTACGAGGATCATCAGCAAGGCAAGTCTTTGATCATGTTATTTTCAATACCTATGATTTTGTGCATTAGAAATTATACCACCCCACCATGCATGCAGTAGTTGAAATTTCGAAGTTATTAATCTTGAGTAGTATCATGTGGTAGGATGAACCAATCCCCTTGTTACCATGACCCCGGGACGAAGTAGTTATTTTTGCTATGCTCGAGACGGGTTTGGTTGAGAGAAATTGTAAGCAAGATGTGAGAGTCAATGATGATGAAAACCCCATGAACTACAAGATCAAGACGGACTTCGAATTCACTCATTGGGTGGAGGGCGGTTGTGACGGGCACTCGAGAACCCGGTGGTTGGCGGGATGCATGGAGAAGTGCCATGCCATCTTGCGGAAAGCTTCACCCAGCCACGAAGAGACGGATGGATGCCCCATTGACGGAAGCTTACATGCAGCCGCAAGCCATTATGGGCTCTGGCTGGGTCAACCCTAGTAGTGACGCTGGTGGACGGTACTACGAGATGTAGAAGAACGGTAGGATTGGATGGGTACCGCAGAGCGGAAGAACTCTTTGAAGACCTGTTTATTCATCCGCCTTCAAACACCATGAAGTGCGAAGACTTAAATGGAGGGAATGATTCTTGCGGGGGAAAGTGCGCAAACCTTTGCAAAGTTAAAGATCTAATCGATTAGCCGTGTCCCCGGTTACGGACAAATTGAGCCTCTGGAACTTGGTAGTATTCGGAAATCTCAACACTAAAACTAATAAATTAATTTGAGGGGTTTATGACTTAATAATTTGGGAATGAGATATTGGTTGGCGGAACCATCTCTATAACTACCAACAATTTGTAGTAATTTGCAAGCAAGTCCACTGTAGTAGGGAAAATTTTGCTTTTTTCGCAAAATGATGAAACTTAGAGCCCCACAGCCAAAATGCATATAGTGTTAGTAATTTTATTATTGTTATTCATGACTTGCCAGCTTATTCAAAAAGCTGACCTACACGGCTGCAACGTCTTATGTTGCAGAGATTTATTCCGATTAGGAGTGAGGCTACGCTCCGCGCTTGGCGATTGCCCTTTGGAGTCGGATGGACTCGCTATACTTCTACGCTTCCGCAGCTTTAGTAGTTTATTTCTCATGAGTTGGCCTTTGGCCGAATTTATTCAATTGTAATAAAGACTCTATATGAGAACCATGTAATAAATTCAGGTGTGATTGAACTTTGATTATTTCATCGATGTCTTTGTGAGTACCAAAGATGATCTTGGGATGGTATGCATACGTAGATTTGACCGATTTTGGGTCAGGTCGCTACAGGAAAGTTGCGTGTTTGATATGTTAGAAGTGTGTGGTGGACGAACGGGCTGCGTATCTGGGTTCGTCTCGTCGTGCTGAGCAACTTTCATGTTGAAAATAATTTAATCCGAGTTACGGATTAAAAGATATGATTTTCTAAAGATTTTATTAATTTCTAGAATTTAATTAATTATTTAATTTAATCCGAAAATGGAACTATGACATCAGCATGATGTCATGCTGACGTCAGCAGTCAACAGGGGTTGACTGGGTCAATCTGATGGTGGGACCCGGTTGTCATTATCTAAGACTAACTAATCAGGTTTAGTTAGTCTAACTAAAATGATTAGGTTTATTAACTACCATTAATTAGGTTAACTAATCAGGATTAATTAAGTTAATTAATTAATTAATATTTTAATTATTTTCTTTATTTATTTATTTTTTTAAATCTTTTTTTAAATTTTCGTTCTCAGGGGCGTGGGCCGTGTTTGTCATTGGCCCAGAGGGGCCTATCGGGTCGGGCGTGGTTGCTGGGGCGGAGCCCGTGAGCGCTTGGTGATTCTGGGCGTAGGGTGCGGGCGCAACCAGCGCCCACCACGCGAGGGGAGGCAAGGTCAGCCAGGGCTGTGCTTGGCGGGCGGGCGAGGCCGGGGACGGGCTGTGGTGATGCTGGCGGTGCCGGGCGCCGGACGCAAGGCTTGTCGACGAGGCGAGGTCGGGCACGCGCGCGGTCGGGCGCTGGTCATCATGATCGGGCAGAGCCGAAGCGTGCACGGTGAGTGAGGAAGACAGACAACAGGGGCGCGGCTGTGGGCGTGTTCAGGGGCACAAGGGTGGTCTTGTCGCCACGGTGGTGACGACAATGGAAGGGGCGCCAGCTGGGCAGCAATGGAGGTGGGCAGAAGGGAGGTGGCCGTAGCGGGAGGGGCCGACGGACGACCACGTCGCGGGAGGAAGAAGAAGACGGGGCACGAGGCAGCCATGGGCGCGGGCTGGCCGCAACCGTGAGTGCGAGGGAGAGAGGAGGAGTGGTCGGGGCTCACGGCGGGTCCGTAGGGAACTGGCAGCGGGCTCGTGGAGGAGTCGGGGAAGCGAGATCCGGCGACAGGGCGTCGACTCGACGCGAGGTAGCTTCGGTGCGGCGTCGGGTGAAGGCGGTAGGCGGCGGTTCCTCAGGCGCGGGCACGCCGGTGAGGTGGAGCTCCACCGCGGCAAGGGGGTCGGGCGCAACGGTCGGGGCGATGGGGTCGGAAGACGGGTGGCGCCGGCGAGAGGGCTTCGGCATCGAGAGATCGAGGGAGAGGGGGTAGACAGCGAGGTGGAGTGGGGGGGGGGGGGTTCCCCTCGATCCAGATTGGATCGGGAGGGGGAGAGGGTGTGGCGTCGTGGGGGGGAGTGGTGTGCCGGTGCCTAGGGTTCGGTGAGGAGGGGGTTATGCAGAGGGGGGCGATTGGGCCGGCCTGGGGGCCCGATGGCCAGCTGGGCCACGGCCCAGCAAGGGGTCTCCTTCTTTCTTTTTGTTTTGCTTTGCCTTTTCTTTTTTTTACTTTTCTTTTATTTATTATTTTCTGTTTTCATTTAATTTAAAATATTTATGCATTTTATAAAACTGTGTCTTCTACACCATAATTATCTATGTAATATCTAGTACAAACCGAACAATTTTATTTTAAGATTTGAAAACTTTTATTATTTACCAAATTTTGAATTTGAATTTGAATCGGTTTCGAACTAACTCGCGATTAGCAACTATAATCGAGGTGACGTGGCATCACTAGCAGAGGATCACTGTAGCTTATTTACCCGGGCGTCACAATTCTCCTCCACTACAAGAAATCTCATCCCGAGATTTAAGAGGGGAGTAAGGGGGAAAGGTCTGGTTACGAAATCCTAACGAATTTTCTCAGTCTTGGTTGCTCTTCTTGAAGATGTCGATCCATTACCTTGACATCTTCATTTCTCTACTACAGGTCATCATGGTGATGCCGCCCTTTTCTCGAGAACTCCAACGTACTTACGAATAGGTAAGGGGGTATTCCGGCAGAACGAACCTCTGCAAGGTTGACTATCTGGTAGCTAACATCGGGGAAGGTGGCGGAAAGTAACTCTCAAACTGGAACTTAAGAAAATATTGAGAGCAAAGTAAGAAGGTACCATGAGAAGTTTCAAGCGGGTAGGCAATCATTCGATGCGTGAAACAAAGTGTAAAAGGAGTCCAGAGCAATGGTAATAAATTTTGTGTCTGATACCAGAATAGATTACTAGGAAAGTGACCCCGTGAATTACATACGAAGTCAAGCACGAGGAATAACTTGGGCAACAGGGGTGTACAGAGAGTCAGGTTTCGATCTGTGAAATCAGGTTATGGGCCCACCATGTGGGTTAAACGTTGAAAGAGCGGTGACATCTTGCACGGTTATGATAGCAAGGCATGCCAGAGAATAACCTGTCAGTTATGTCGGTAACAACGTCGGTACCAAGGGCGAGGGACGAAGAGAACCATTTTCCTGCTCGTTGAACGAGGCGGGCCAATAGGCAAGGTTCTCGCCCATCGGTGGCTCTTGGAATGTCATCAACAATAAGTAAGTGGTCTTACTAATGAATTGTACACCGAGGTGTTTACAAAATCAGTGACTTATTATTGCTTAGATCATATAAACCTCAAGAAGGTTAAACAAAACAATGGAAAGGAAAATGTGATATCGGATTAAACAGAACAATGGAAATGAAAAATGTGTTTAAACACATAATTCAGGGGTATATCCTTCCCAAGGACAAGCAGCGCATGATATGCATGAAAGCATATAATGTAGAAAACCCTTTAGGTAAGGGAGAGAATAGTCATGACATTACCCATACAACGGTGTTTGATAATTGTGCAAGAAACATTTAGCTTGGGCTTCAAATGTTCTTGTTAAAATTGAGTACCACAAACATGCTTAGTAATAGCATTGGCATGGTCTTCAAGCAAAGATCAGACTTTGGATGCACAAAGGATCCATCGGGATAAACTTATTAAACAAGGCATTCAATTTCCTCATGGAAAAATGGTTAACCTTGTTAAAAAGGAAACTATAACACTTGGTCCTCCGGTCAGGTGTGCATGACATCACCTTACCGGGTCATATGCAGACCAATGTTGTGACTCTTGGAAAGTGTTCCAACCATCATATCTGACCGAGATTCAGATCTGATCGGTGTTAGGATACCCAGCACTCGTGGATGCTTGAGAAGAAAAGGTGCGACACAATTTGACGGGATGACACTGTAAGATTCTCGAGAAATGAACTATGAAGTGATTTCCGTTATCAAGAGTTCATCATTAACCCAAGGAGAGGACAAGGAGGTGGCTGATGAACTCAGCGACAATTCATCAAGATTTCCAAAGGATGGATTTCCACAATTATGTGAACAAGGAGATAACATTTGTCAGGTCAAAATGATATAATGGGATATGCTCGAGGAAAACATACATAATTAATCATTGGTTGAAAGGTGCACCCGAAATATGGGCTGGGTTGCACGGCCAATGTTAGAAGGGTGATTCAATTAACGAAAGGCTTAGAATGAACTATCACCCATTCACTTGTTGGAATCAACACAAGAACCAAGAAAGAATGGTGATGGTGAGAAGCATCACTGTACCACAAATCCTTAAGAGGTGGTGAAATTCTCACAACATTGATGACATAAGAGATGGTAATGTTCCAAGGTAAAGAAGAACAATTGCCGGATAGCAAGGAACTCAAGGTATAACACCAAACACGAACAAGCTTGTATTGGTGGGAAGGCAATAAAGTGGTTGATGACAACACAAATCAGCGAGGGCAAGGATGGTATTTCTCATCATGAATTCAATTGATATCCTGGAAGAGCTCATAAGGTTGATGATGATCATGACACATTTGTCGAGAGATTTCATGAAGATGTAATCAATCAGCAACGACATCGAGTCAAAGGAATGATGAAGCGAAAGGTTATTGGAACCATGGGTACGACACAAACTCAAAATCAAGTCTGTTCAAGGAGAAATGATATGACGAGGAAGATCACGGAAGATTTGCTTACCATCTAAATATGTGCTCCGGAAAGAGGGGCCAGGTAGCATAGTTAAAAAATTGCACGATAATGATATAGCCGATCAGGCTAGCAATGGCTTGAAGGATTAATAAACTCATAAGCAATGAAGAATACTTAGAGTTATCGAATCGAAGTGCTGAATTGATTCACTTATCAGTGTTCTCGGTTGACGACAACCCAAAACCCAGGAAAATTGGAATCAGTGAGAATTAACAGTTGATGAAGAACCCATAAGAAGTTATGTAGTTCCATGATATTCTCGCGGTACCAGAGGGTATACTCAAGGGTAGAGCGGGATAGAGGTTGGACAAGTGAAATCATTTGCAGAAGGCAAGCACTTAAACTTGTCCAAGAAATGGGATCAAAGAAGAACAATATGGTCGAAACCACGGTCGCAAAAGACCAAGCATAGATAAGAGAAGAAGTTATAACAAGGGGATTATTATTACTACGAGAAGCTTCCATGATAAGTTCCACCTCGGGTCCATGGGCATGAACACAAAGTTCAAGGTCGACTCCCACTTCTCCAAAGCATAACCTTACATTCACTTCTCGTTTCGATAATGTCATTAGTGTTGAAAGTTTTACCTGGTGAAATACCAGATGAGTATGACTCGTGAAAACTTCCGAGTTCACACATATAAAGGAAGGCATAGGTTCAACCCGTCAGGGTATCGTGGAAACATATACCACAAGCTTCAATAGTAAATACCACCAGCTCGAAAGCAGAGCATGGTTGGTCAAGCAGAGGATACAAGGTACCAAAGGCATTATGTATTAGGGGAAAGAACTCACAAGGTGATTAATTATGAAGGACACTGTCGGATAATAATCCAACAGTGGATATGGCGATCCACAATGGAGCTGATGTGAGTATCGATACCCAATCAGAGGAAGAAAGAATGCAAATGCATCGGTTTATAGAACATCTGAATAATTCAATGTTTAAATAACAAAGGGATTGTGATTTTCAAATCAAGGGATCAGAAGCAAACGCCCTGATTTAAGGATGGATAAGTTGAGTAGACTTAGGGATACCATCGATGGTAATTTGATTGGTCGAGATCCAGCTCATGTTCAAAATGACATCTGAGCCGGAAGGATAATTTAAAAGGATCAACCGATGATTGTGAACATTCACAACGTATTGAATCAACGGACTAAAAAATGATGGTGACAAAGGATGCCAATATGACTATTATACTTATGGAATTAATCATTGTCGGGGAAGCTGATCGTGACCCACAAACACCTATGGGACCGGCGGACCGAGTCCCTTTTGGTTCGGTGGGGGGCGGAGATTGCACGAAGAGCAGATTGAGGCGATGCACACGAGCAGTTTACCCAGCTTCGGAGCTCTCCGGAGAGATAATACTCCTACTGCTGCTTGTCTGATTATATTGTGTTCTTGCTAGGGAGCAATGAGAGCTACAAAACCTAGCTTGAGTGTCTCTAGTCTCGAATGAGTCGACCCTCCTCTACGTTGCGCATGGGCCTCCTTTTATAGGCTCAAGGGGTCACCAACAGGTGGCAACGTAGACAAGGGCAAAATGGGAAAATGAGTTGCGGTTGGTACAGCTACTTTGTACAGTGTATTCTACCTAACTCTGACGGCAAGGGACAAAAGCATTAAATGCCCGTCCATGTCGCCTAAACAGTGCAGAAAGGGACCGTCAGGGGCGCCACCG
Organism: Aegilops longissima; assembly: GCA_021605205.1. Taxonomy (NCBI): domain Eukaryota; kingdom Viridiplantae; phylum Streptophyta; class Magnoliopsida; order Poales; family Poaceae; genus Aegilops; species Aegilops longissima. Next base: position 295,989,408 of record CM038682.1, on the reverse strand, counting down.
CTTGCCACGATGGCACCCCTGTCAGCGCCGCTTACCGCTGCTCTCCGCTGGCTGCACAGCCTCTTGACACGCACGCCTGGAATGGCCCCATGGCGACACGTTGGTGGATGAGCTGGAGCGGAGATGAAGAGAGGTTGCCTGCCGCGGCTGAATCCTTGTCGCGCCCGGAAGCTTGTCGCTCACCAAGCCTTCCCGGCAAGCTCCTCTTGCCGGGGTCTTGTCTTCTGCGTGCCTTGAGTGGCCTTCCCGGCAAGCTCCTCTTGCCGGGGCCTTGTCTTCTTGGCTTAAATACTTTGTTCTTGAATGGCTCCAAAGGAACCACGGAGGACCTTGGCGGTCACTAGGCAGCCCTGCCGCTGGTGCTGCGTTGCCGTGCACGAAGTTCGGGATACTAGGTACCCCTACTCTAGTACACCGGCAGAGCCCTGTGCTGGGCTATACAGTGCCGAAGCGCTGTTGGGCCAGGCCCAAAAGCAATCTGCACGGCACGCGGCCTAGATCACGCCGTTACTCGCTCTGGACCCACCACGCCCCCATTTAACAGCACGCGTCGAACGTGGCGTCGTGGGAGAGATCGTGGGGGCTTTTTTAATTGGAAAAGCGAACGTCCGCCCCTCTCCCTCCTTATAAACAGGGGAATCGGGGCAGGTCACCCACCTCGCCATTTGCTGTCCCATCTTGAAACCCACCGTCGCCCCCCCTTCTTCTCTAGCTCAAGAGAGCAACGCCCGCCTCCATCGCCACTCAACGCCATCAACGCCGCCGGTCTCCTCCACCACCTCCGCCATGGCTCAAAGCCGACAAGGGAAGGGTGTGAAGTCGGCCGAGGCGCAGCTGCTCGGGCGCCGCGAAGGAGCGGCCCTCTTCCTCCCCAGCTCGACGCAAAGGAGCTGAGGGAGGGCTACTACCTCTTCTGGTCGACGGAGACGCGGGCGCATCCGCGCACGAAGGTACTCTCCACCGCCGCATCAGAGTCAGCTTCGAGCGGGTACCCCTTCTTCGCGCTCTTCTTCTATTGTGGGCTCTGCCCGCCCTTCTCTGAGTTCTTCTGCGATGTCATCAACACCTACGGGTTTCGCCTCCTTGATTTCACCCCCAACGCTGTCCTGACCATGGCGGTTTTCGCACACCTCTGCGAAAACTTTGTCGGAGTCCACCCAAACGTAGCCCTTTTCCGCCACTTCTTCATGCCCCGCGTCGAGAGAGGAGAGCCACTTGCCGGAGGGATTGCTTGGATCTCCAGGATCGGCAAGAAAGAATCCTATCTGGAAGGAGAGCTCCGCAGCAAGTGGGAGGAGTGGAGAGCCGATTGGTGTTGGATCGTTGAGGAGAACCCGCAGCCCTTCACTGCCCAGCGCCAAACTCCCATAGTGCGCGGCAACGATTGGAGCAACTTGGCGCCGGAGGATGCTAGGTTGAAGATTGCTGTGACCCGGATATTGCGCCTCAGGCTTGCCGGACTCACCGTAGGCGCAGTTGGCGCAGATTTCCTTCGCCGCAGACGCTTCCCTTGCAGGAGAGGAGGAGACCTGCTTGGGAGTTCCAAAACCCGGCGGATATCATGAGGTTGCGCCTGGGCCTCAACTGGAATTTCACCGTCTTGGAGTTGGACGCAATGCTGCTGGAGCTATTCAAGCATGACCCCGATCACCCCGAGTGGTTTATGTTGCCGAGGGGGGTCGTCCCATTGTGCAACAACTCTTCGCTCGACCGCATCCGCGCCATGATGCCCTTGTGCGATTCGCATGGGATCGCTCCAACCTGGCAAGAGCCTGCATGGACGACGTCGGCGGCAGTTCTTCGATAGCTGGTAGAAGTGCCGATCGCGCCGACGAAAGCGTAAGTGGCTCACCCGCGACACCACCGACGCCGAGATGCAGCGCATTGCCACCCGGTGGAGGAGGCGGCAGCTGCTGATTGTTGGCGGTCGGGTTCACCGTGGAGGAGGCAGAGGCAGCAGAGGCGGCAAGCCTTGCCGTCGCAGGAGCTTGCCGGCGAGGAGGAGCAGGCCGAGCCGAAGTTGAGCCGAGCGAGTCCGCCGAGGGCGCCTCCACACCTTCAAGTAGCTTGTCATGAAGCGGAGCCCGCAGTTCCACCAAGAAGGCGTCTCGCAAGGCCGGGAAGTGACGGGCGGCAGACGGGCTAACCCAACAGCAGCGCCAGGCGACGCGCTCCACCGCGGCAAGCATTGTTGCCGCGGGAGCACCCCACACCGCTACAACAACTGAGGCGGGATCTTCTCAGGCCACCGCTGCCACTCCCGCCAAGCGGCCAAGGGAACCTATTCCTCCACCTCTTCGCACCGGAGGCGAGCCGGAATTTGATCTCTCCGCGCTCAGCTCCGACGAGGAAGAAGAAGAAGAGTAAGCTTCTATGCTGTGTTTGTATTTCTTCAATTTGATTGTTTTGTCTTGTATCTGATTTGCTTCATTCTGAACTCTTTCCTTTTCAGGGCGCTGGTCCAGAGAGCGTCGAAGAGAGCCAAGACCCTGGTGGTTGTCATCGAAGATGATCCCCCCGTGGCAACAGGAGGCGCATCTGAGACCCCCTTGCCGGACCCGGCAACCCTTACTCAAAGCAGCCCCCAGCACAGCCCCTAGCGTAAGTACATGGTTTATTTCTTATGGTTAGGCGTGCATGGGTGCTCCTTCATTGCTGATATCCGACTTGTTGATTTGTGTAGGAGCAGAGCAGCCTCATCAGGAGGGCCCGGAAGCCGCTCCCGAAATACCATCTGCTTCAACTACGCCGCCAAGGGAGAATTCCCCCCCGAGGGAGCGTTCTCCAGCAAGGGATGCTTCTCCGACAGGGGAAGCCTCTCCGACAAGGGGCAGCGCCGGTGATCCCCCGGTGGTTGAAACTGCGGCCACAGATCCCATCGCAGGTAATCCCTTTGACCGAAAATTTCCCTTGGGCTCTTTTTCTTCTATTTTTCTTTTCGAACTTTTGCTTGACTGTTCTTTCTTTTTCTGATCGTCAGATCCATCTGCCGCAGAGCCGATGGAGATTGAGGTTGCCGGCGAGGAGGACGCGCGCGGCAACACTGACGACGTCGCCACCATGGAGGAAGAGGCTGGCGTCGATGGGTCCGCCGGCGAGGAGGCCGCCAAGGCCGCCGCTGCAAAGGCTGGCGAGGGGTCTGGTGATCGTACTGACGACCCTGAGGTCGCAGGAGCGCCAGGCGCTACGCCGATCGCCAATCCCTCCGCCACTGGTGCAGCGTCAGGCTCCGAAGAGCCCCAGCCCGGCGCCTATCTAAAGGCCGGCGACGGCGTCTTCATCAAGCTCCCCTGGGCGTCGAGCTCCAGGGCGCCGGTCGAAGGGGAGACCTTTGACGAAGAGCTGCTCGCCTCCACTGGGCTGTCGCTGGTTGACGCGCCAAGCAGCAGCAGTGGCGAGTCTGAGGAGGAGCAGCTGCTGAAGAAGCTGTTGTCGCTCTACCGCGCCCGACAAGCCAAGCTGGAGTCCCGGGAAGCACTTGTCGCGAGGGCGGGAGCAGACATGGAGAAGCGCGCAGAAGAGCTCCGGTGCGCCAACCAAGAAGCTCTCCGGGACGTGGCAGAAGAGCGGGGGCGACTCGCTGAAGAGCGCACAGCCTTCATCCTTGAGAAGGCTGAGGTCGAGGAGCAGCAACGGCTTGCCGGCGAGAAGCTATCTCACAAGAAGAAGGCGAAATGACGCAGCGGAAGATCAACCTTGACAGCTATGAGGAAGAGCTTGCCGCGTGCGAGCAATCACTTGGCGGAGCTCTCAAGGAAGCAAAGGACTCTGCCGCAGCTGCCGAGGCCGCCAAGAAGGAGTTGGAGACAGAAGTGACGCAGCTGGAGGCCAGTCTGCAGAAGAGCGGCGAAGAGCTTGCCGCACTGAAGCACGAGCGAGAAGGACGCCTACACTCTTGGCGAAGTTGCAGGGCCGTCTCACTGAGAGGATCAAAGAGCTCGATGCCGCCAAGGACTCAAGGCAGATCTTGAGCTGAAGCTGACCACCCCGATGGAGACGCTGGATGGCGCCAAGGAGCGGAGGTGGCCTGTTGGAGACGATCAAGACCAACGAGGAGCTGCCGACGAGTGCCACGAACGCCTGAACACCTTCAGAGAGAACATGATGCATCGGACGGAGGGTCTTGTGGATCTGCCGCCGCCATCGACAAGGAGCTTATGGAGCTGGGGATGGTGGACCTTGGGTACTCCCGACGAGCGCCCAACCCAGCGCCAAGCTCAGCCTGTTCCTCAAGGCGTGGTGGACGGCTCTCCAATGATCCGGGAAGAGATCCCAAGCAGCTGGCCAAGGAATCGCGCCAGATCTGCGAGAGCCCTCCGAAGGTGTTGATGAAGGTGGCCTTCCGCAATCCGTGCCTCAACCTCAACGGGCGTCCTCAGATCCTTGCCGCCAGATGCCGACGGCGGAGGCGCTCAAAGCCCTTGTCGCACCCATTGTGGACAAGGTGGGCAAGATCAAGCGGGTTGATGGCGACCGCGTAGACTAGGACGCCAAATTTATCTTTCCCTTGTCGCTGCTGATCATGTTTAGGAGAACAATCTATTAGATCTGCGACAAGCTATTTTTGTAATATAACTCTATCTTAGGCAATGATTGCAATGTTATTTCCTTTACTTGATTCCTTCCTTTGTATGTTTGTGCCCTACGCTTTTAGGGAACTTGTCGGCGCGGGCACCTTTGCATGAAAGATCGAAAAGGAACATCAAGACCTTCTTTGGCGATGCCGCCTCCGACAAGCAACCTTGTCGCAACTAGTTGCAGCTCACTTAAATTGTTGAGCGGACTCGAAACAAAGTAAGGGCGCAAACTAGCTACGAGTTGGTTCCTCCGCGCACAGGTTTTCCATACAAAGTACTATCGTTCGAGGAACATAACTTAAAAATTTAAAAACTGATTGCTCAAACTTTGGCAACTTAGCTTTTCTGTCGTTTGCTTCCCGGTAAGGCGAAACTTCCTCGAGCGACACTTGGCGGCCCACACCATTATCTTCTCCTTCCCCCCTGGTTAACTTGTGCGCGAGGGAACTTTCCTTTCTTTGAGAAGAAAGAAGAGAAAATAAAGTTATGGAGCCTCGTGGCTCGTTATTTCTTACCGGGTGTGGATGCTGCACAAAATGTCAGATAATACATGCAAAATGATGATGAAAGCATGAAATTGACAAGTTGTGTGCAACACATGAGCTTTACTGATGAACGGGGTCTGCGCCCGGCTTTGTACAAAGGATTACATGCAACATGGGCAAGACTTGTACAAAAGGTGGTTGCCGGAACAGGTTCCGGCAACCGCGCCCTATGGGTAAAACTTACGAAGATGCTCAATGTTCCAGGAGTTGCTCACCGGAATGCCATCTTCGGTCTCAAGGCGGACAGCGCCAGGCCTAGTGACTCGTTTCACCCGATAAGGGCCTTCCCACTTCGGCGTCAACTTGTCGGAATTCTTGGCGGACTGAACTCGCCGAAGAACAAGGTCGCCTTCCTCGAAACTTCGGCACTAACTGCGGCTATGGTAGCGGCGCAAAGCTTGCTGGTAACAAGCAGCTCAGACTGCGGCTCAAGACGGTCCTCCTCAAGGAGCAGCGTCATCTTGTCGCAGCTACTCTTGCTCAAGCTCATCATAAGCGAGTACTCGAGGTGACCCGTATAACGAGTTCCGTGGGGAGAACTGCCTCTGCTCCATAGACTAGAGCGAAGGTGTCCGCCATGGCTCGATTTGCCGTCGTCTGATCGACCAAAGAACCACCGGCAGCTGCTCAATCCAGTTTCTTCCGCACTTGTGCAGCCTGTCGAAAGTTCGGTCTTGAGTCCTCGCAGCACTTCAGCTGCTTGCCCTCTCGCTTGACCGCTGCTTCTCGGATGAGCAATGAAGCAAAGCAGACCTTGGCGCCAAGATCTTGGACGATTGCATGAAGGTGCGGCTCGTGAACTGTGTGGCGTTGTCGGTGATGATCCTGTTAGGAATCCCAAAGCGGCAAACAATTGACCAAGAACTTGATCGCCGATCGTCTTGTCACCTTCCTCATCGCTTCCACTTCCGGCCACTTTGTGAACTTGTTGATTGCAACGCATAAGTACTCAAAGCCCCGACAGCTCAGGAAAGGGGCCGAGGATGTCGAGCCCCGGACCGAAAATGGCGAGGATAAAGGAATCGTCCGGAGAGCTTGAGCTGGCTGGTGTATCTGCTTGGAATGGAACCGCACGCTTCACACTTGGTTACTTGTGCAGTTGCATCTCGGAGGGCTGTCGGCCGGAAGAAACCTTGCCGGAAAGCTTTGCGGCAAGTGCTCTTGCGCCAATGTGGTGACCACATATGCCTCCATGTATCTCGCCAACAGCTTCATCCATCTTCCGTGAATACACTTCAATTTCACAGCGTTGAGTCTTCTTACATGCAGCGTCTTGTCGACAAACCGATACATACTTGATTGCCGGGCTACTCTCTCCGCTTCTTCTTGCTCTTGGGAAGTTCTCCTGTCTCAAGGAAATGGACAATCTGCTGTGCCCATCTTTGGAGCTTGCGGCTCGACAACAAGGACTAAAGGCACATCTGCTGCTGCGGGAACATCCGCTTCTCTGGCAAGAACCTGCGGCTCAGCGGAGCTTGATGTTCCCGACAAGCTTGCCGGAGCAAAACTTGTCGGGGCGTGCGCTTCAACTAAACAAACCCTAGGGCTTGTCGGAGCAGACTGCTCCTCAACATTTTAGTGTTGATCCCGGGACCTTGGCGGCGGGCGGGTAGCTCGGCCGAAGTAGTCACCGAAATCAACTTCCTCTTCTTGTTCTGTCCAGTTGATGGTGTTACAATCGGTCGAGTCAGCTTGAGCACAAAAATCCCTGGTTCCATTGTAACTTGAGGCGGCGACTTCGACGAGCCATCGGCAATATCATTACGAGCTCTTGGAATATGTTCCATTTGTAGGCCGTCAAAGTTCTCTTCTAGCTTTCTCACCTCATCAACGTAGGCTTCCATCAATGGACTCTGATAATCTTTGTTTACTTGGCGGACGACAAGCTGCGAGTCACCCCTGACAATGAGCTTCTTGATCCCAAGGTCTACCGCAATCCTGAGACCGGCAAGCAAACCTTCATACTCTGCTGTATTGTTTGTTGCTTGCTCCTTGGGAAAGTGCATTTGAACTATGTACTTGAGGTGTTCTCCGGTGGGTGCGATAAGCAGCACGCCGGCACCAGCGCCTTGCAGCGAGAAGGCACCGTCAAAGTACATCAGCCACTCTTTACTTGCCTCCTTGACGGGGATGCTCGTCTCCGGAATTTCTTCATCTTGTGTTGGCGTCCATTCTGCTATAAACTCTGCCAATGCTCTGCTTTGGATAGTTGAAGTGCTTTCAAACTTGAGGCCAAAGCTTGACAGTTCCAGTGCCCACTCGACAATCCTGCCTGTTGCTTCTCGATTTTGCAGTATCCTCTTCAGAGGAAAGCGAGTGACAACTGTGATCTCATGTGCTTCGAAGTAATGGCGCAGCTTTCTCGGGGCCATGAGGAGGCCGAAAAGCAATTTCTGCACACCAGAGTACCTTGACCTAGCCCCCTGTAGAAGGGAACTGACAAAGTACACTGGGCGCTGCACCATCCTTTTCTGAATCTTCTTGCTCGTCTGCGCAGGTCCGTCCTTGTCGGGACCAAAGCTTGTCGGTGAAGCCCCCTGCTTATCGCTGGATGCACCTGCCTCGGTTGCCGGCTCCTCATCTGTCTCCCTCTCCGCTACTAACGCAGCACTAACTACTTGATTGGTTGCCGCTATGTACAGCAACAACCTCTCTTGTGGCCTAGGTGCGACAAGTATTGGAGTAGAGGACAGGTACCTCTTTAAGTCCTGCAGCGCAGCCTCCGCTTCGGGAGTCCATTTCATTGGACCTGCCTTTTCAAAATCTTCAAAAATGGCAGGCGCTCAGCAGAGACCTAGAGATAAACCCGCTTGAGAGCAGCCACGCAACCGGCAAGTCTTCGTACATCCTTGACGCGCTTTGATGCTTCAATCTTCTCAATGGCCTTGATCTTGTCGGGATTGGCTTCAATTCCCCGCTGAGACACGAAGAACCCGAGAAGCTTGCCGAAGGGAACTCCAAACACGCACTTCTCGGGGTTGATCTTGAGGTTGATCTTGCGCAGATTTGCAAAGGTCTCATCTAAATCTTGAAGCAGAGTTGTCCTGTCCTTGCTTTTGACCACTATGTCATCCATGTAGGCTTATACATTTCTGTGCATTTGCGGCTCAAAAGCGTCATGGACTACTCTTGCAAATGTTGAACCAGCATTCTTTAGTCCAAAAGGCATCCGTACAAAACAGTAGGTGCCACATGGGGTGATGAATGCGGTTTTCTCTTCATCCTCTTCTGCCATGAAGATTTGATGATATCCTGAGTATGCATCAAGAAATGAAAGCAAATCACATCCAGCCGTGGAGTCAACAATCTGGTCGATGCGCGGCAAGGGAAATGGGTCTTTGGGACAAGCTTTATTAACATCTGTGAAGTCAATACAAAGTCTCCATTTCCCATTTGCCTTGTGAATAACTACAGGATTGGCCAACCACGTAGGATGGAGCACTCCTCTGACAAGGCCTGCTGCTTCCAACTTCTTGATCTCTTCGCAATGAACTCTTGGCGCTCCTTGCCGCTTCGACTTTCGCTTGATGGGCGCGCGATGAGGACAGACAGCTAAGTGGTGCTCAATTACCTTCACAGGAACACCGGGGATGTCAGACGGTTGCCATGCAAACACGTCGACGTTCGTCCGCAGGAAAGCAACGAGCGCACCTTCCTATTTAGGGTCGAGAGTGGCACTGATGGTGAAGGTACTACCAGTGCCGTCCTCCTTGGCGGGCACCTTCTTGGTCTTGGTGGAGCTGCCATCGTCTTCTTGCACTTGCGGTGGAGCTCGATGGTGCGTCCTCGACGGTAGCGCAGCACCAAGAGGTGCGCTTGCCGGAGTGGGCATCAGAGCTCTTGCCGAACTTGGTCTTCTTCTTCCCTTCGGGAGCTTCAGCGGCAAGTAATTTGCTATCTGTCGCAGCTGCTGCCTCCCGGTAAATCTTGTCGGCGCAGATAAGAGCATCCTTCTTGTCGCCATGGACAGAAATGACACTTATCGGGCTGGCATCTTGAGCAAGTTGTATGCATAATGAGAGCTGGCATGAACTTGGCGAGTCTTTGGGCGGCCGAGTATCCCATTGTAAGGTAATGGAAAATCAGCGACGTCGAACGTGACCCTCTCGATCCTGAAGTTTAGCTCGCTGCCAAATGTTACCGCAACGTGATCTTCCCTTGGCTTGCTCCTTCCTGGATTGATTCCTTGGAATGTGCCGCCTCTCTTGAGCTCGTTGTCGAGGATCTGAAGCTTCGGAGCACTGCGGAGGAGATCAGGTTTAAGCCGCCCCGCCGTCAACTAGCATCTTGGTGACCTTGAGGTTGCGGATAGTTGGTGAGACCAACATCGGCAAGCACCCGACCCTTGATTATGCGATCAGGGTGGTCCTCAATATCAAAGATGATAGGCATCTTTGGACCACTTCAGAGGCTTGCGTGACTCACGGATGGTTACGCTGCATTAACCTCCGCATCCATTGCTTGAGTTGGCGGTGTGAGGTATGCAGAGAAGCACCGCCGTCAATGCAGAGGACCTCTGTAGCTTTCTGAAACTCCTGCTCATCGGTCTCGTCGTCTTCCATATCTTCATCGCCGTCGTCGTCTTCATCCTTGTCGCGGCGCGGGAGGTCTGTCTCCTTGCCGCTGCTTGGCCTTGCTTGGCGTCCTCCCCGACCGGTCGCTTCTTGCTAACTCCCCAGCACCTTCTGGGCCTTCTCCTTGTCGCGCCGCTTCGTACTCAGCCTTCTGCTGTTCAACAAGCTGCTCGACCTTCTTGCAGCTCTGGAGGTCATGGCCCTTGGTGCGGTGGATCTTGCAAGATCTTGTTTGTTGGAGCTGTCACGCTTGTCGGCGGCCGCCATAGCTTGGCGGTCGGTGTCAGCCGCAATCTCCTTGCGGAGCCACCAACCTTAGCTTTCTTGGCGGTACCACCGTTACGGACTGCTCGACAACTAGTACCTCTTTGCCCTTCTTCTTTCTGTTGTTCCGCCGCCTTGGCTCTTTTCGCCGGGCGGTCTCCTCACTATCAGATCCTGCTTCTGCATTCTCTCCTTGGAGACTTCTTCCTTCTTCAGTAGCGTGCACACTTGTCGGCCAAGGCATACAGCTCGGCGTCCTTGACTTTGCACATCGCCATCTCCTCCCTCATCCTGCGATTCGACGTTCGATGAAACGCGGCGATCATCTGCGGCAGGGTGGACATCTGGATGTTGTAGTGCACACGGCTGAATCTCTGGATGAACTTGCGCAGGGACTCTCCTTCCTTCTGGGCGAGCAGATGAAGGTCACCCTCTTGGCCATGAGGTTTGTGGCCGCCTGTGAAGGCGCCGACAAACTGATGGCATAGATCTGCCCAAGAGGATATGGATCCGTCCGGCAAGTGCATGAGCCAAGATTTGACATTGGGCTTCAGTACCAGCGGGAAGTAGTTAGCGAGGATCTTGTCGTCTCGTCCCCCTGCAGCTTGCACCGCGATGGTGTAGATGATGAGGAACTCCGACGGATGCGTCCTGCCATCGTACTTCTCTGGCACGTCTGGCTTGAAATTTTTCTTGTCGGGCCATTGGACCTGCCGCAGCTCACGAGTGAACGCAGGGCAACCTACCGCGTACGGCAAGTCACCTGGTTCCCCTGGCGCATGCACGTTGACAGAGGGTCCAGCGCGCTGGTCGGATTGACGCCGCACTTCTCTTCGGCGCTCGATGCGAGTTCGAGCGTCTTCTTGTTGCCGTTCTTGAAGAACTTGGCGCTGATCACGGCGAGCTCGTGGATCCGATGAAGCGGTAGAGTCGCTGTCGAGGTGTATCCGACGAGTCGGCGATCTTGGCCTTCGGGATGGAAAGTGCATGGTGGTTGCACCCCCACAGGTATCGTCGCCACCGGCTCGTGCCTTGTCGTCTCGCCGCGGCAGCGATGTGCTTGGTTGCCGCGGAACGTCGCCGTTGGCAAAGCCGATGAGACTCTGGATGGTGGCCCTCCATTCGTCGACCTTGTCTGCCGTTGGAGGGTAATCCAGGAGCAGTTGAGCTCGCGCTAAACCTTCTGCTTGAGTGGTGGGTGGTAATGGTGAACGGTGCGAGGAGTGGGATATGCTCGGACTTCTAAATATGTTAGAAGGAGCAGTATCCCGTCCAGGCGATCGTGCCCCACTCGCACCAGCCTGTTGGCGCGCGAGCTGTTCTTGGCGCCCCGGATCCACCAGCTCGATCTTGGCCCAACGAATGCATGGCGCTGCGAGCACCATGACGCTGTCGGTCTCACGCCTCCTGAGATGGACGCGGTACGTGTACGGACGCCGAGGTTTGCGCCGCCTTGTCCTTGGACTTAGCAGCGACACGGGCTCCCTCGTCGACGTCCGTTCTTCCGCCGGCGTCTTCCCCACCACTCGTCGGCTCCGGTGGTGGCGGGTTCGACGCGGACGGCTCTGCTGCCGCCGAAGCCTTCTTCTTCGGTGGCATGTTGGTGAAGATGATGAAGATGTTGCTCGTGTGAACGCCGGATCAGGTTCACACAGCCTCGACGCCCCCTACCTAGTGCGCCAAAGATGTCGGGGAAGCTGATCGTGACCCACGAACACCTATGGGACCGGCGGACCGAGTCCCTTTTGGTTCGGTGGGGGGCGGAGATTGCACGAAGAGCAGATCGAGGCGATGCACAGCAGTTTACCCAGCTTCGGAGATCTCCGGAGATAATACTCCTCTGCTGCTTGTCCGATTATATTGTGTTCTTGCTAGGGAGCAATGAGAGCTACAAAACCTAGCTTGAGTGTCTCTAGTCTCGAATGAGTCGACCCTCCTCTACGTTGCGCATGGGCCTCCTTTTATAGGCTCAAGGGGTCACCAACAGGTGGCAACGTAGACAAGGGCAAAATGAGAAAATGAGTTGCGGTTGGTACAACTACTTTGTACAGTGTATTCTACCTAACTCTGACGGCAAGGGACAAAAGCATTAAATGCCCGTCCATGTCGCCTAAACAGTGCGAAAAAGGACCTTGAGCGCCACCGCTGCCACGATGGCACCCTGTCGGCGCCGCTTACCGCTGCTCTCCGCTGGCTGCCTGACCTCTTGACACCTGCGCTGGAATGGCCCCATGGCGACACGTTGGTGGATGAGCTGGAGCGGAGATGAGAGAGGTTGCTGCGCGGCAAGCACCTTGCCGCGGCTGAATCCTGTCGCCGGAAGCTTGTCGCTCACCAAGCCTTCCGCAAGCTCCTCTTGCCGGGTCTTGTCTTCTGCGGGCCTTGAGTGGCCTTCCGGCAAGCTCCTCTTGCGGGGCCTTGTCTTCTTGGCTTAAATACTTTGTTCTTGAATGGATCCAAAGGAACCACGGAGGACCTTGGCGGTCACTAGGCAGCCCCGCTGGGTGTCTTCGCTGCCCGCTGAAGTTCGGGATACTAGGGTACCCCTACTCTAGTACACCGACAATCATAATGAAAGCAAAAAAGAAATTCCAGAGCAATAGGTTGCTGAGGATTTTTGGAATACCGAATGGTATTTCGAAGACTTTTGTGTAACACATGATCAACTGGGGGATGAGCGGATACTCGATAAGTGCAATAATTAACCGTAGGGGTATTCAGGTGACAAAGAACAGCAAGGCAGTAAGCTCAAAGGATTATCGAAACAACGACGAGTTTTTCAGGTTATCTTTTAATAACAAGACCAACTGGGGATGAATGTAAGAATAACAACTGCAAGTAGTTATCCATAAGGGTTTGCGGTGGAAGGGGAATTGCAACGCGATGAACACAAGTTCTCGGGTTTACAGCGGAGAGTATCTTCAGGGTCTTCTGGTGCAGCAGACGATCATCAGTAATAAGGGGCTCTCCGGGTGAAAGTGATAACGAGATCCTAATGTTAGATTTAGTAAACTTCATTTAACCCGAATAGAGGAGAGATCAGAGTCCCAGAGTAAAGGTCGAGGAGTAAAAGATCCTACTACCACCCAATGGCGGCGTGCCCGTAAGACACACAGCCATGTTAGTAAAAGTTTGCAATGTCTAGATTCAACTTCGCCAAGGAGTTGGAAGGGGATTCCTACAGGCGGTTGGCTCGATACCAACTTGTGGCGCCCGATTCAATCAGTACACTAATCATACACGCAAACGCGTGTGCGATCAAGATCGAGGACTCACGGAAGATATCACAACACAACTCTAAAAATAAAATAGGTCATACAAGCATCATAATACAAGCCGGGGCCTCGAGGGCTCGAATACAAGTGCTCGATCATAGGCGAAGTCAGCGGAAGCAACAATATCTGAGTATGGACATAAGTTAAACAAGTTTCCATAAGATGGCTAGCACAAACTGGGATCTGAGATAGAAAGAGGCGCAGACCTCCTGCAGGATCCTCCTAACTACTCCTGGTAAATCGTCGTGGGCTGCACGTAGTAGTAGGCACCTCCGTGTAGTAGTCGTCATCGACGGTGGCGTCTGCTCTGGGCTCCATCGTCTGTTGCAGCAACCGGGCAAAGAGAGGGGAAAAGGGGAACAAGGCAACCGTGAGTGCTCATCCAAAGTACTCGCAAGCAAGGAGCTACACTACATATGCATGGATATATGTGTAAAGGGCCATATCGAGTGACTGAGCTGCAGAATGCCGTAAAAAGAGGGGGTAGCTAATCCGTCGAAGACTACGCTCGCAGCCTCCGTCTTGCAACATGTAGAAGAGAGCAGGTGAAGTCCTCCAAGTAGCATCACATAGCAATAATCCTACCGGCGATCCTCCTCGTAACCACGAGAGAGAGCGACCACCGGGTTGTATCCGCACTTGGAAGGGTGTGTTTTATTAAGTATCCGGTTCTAGTTGTCATAAGGTCAAGGTACAACTCCAAGTCGCCCTGTTACGAAGATCACGGCTATTGAATAGATTAAACTTCCTGTAGGGTGCACCACATAACCCAACACGCTTGATCCCATTTGGCCGGACACACTTTCTCGGTCATGCCCGCCGCAGAAGATCAACACGCCGCAGCCCCACCTAGGCACAATAGAGAGGCCAGACGCCGGTCTAAACCTAAGTGCACAGGGAAGTGCCCATCGCCCATCGCACACTGCATGTTGCATGGGCGGCCGGAAGCGCACCTAGCCTAACGGTGTTCGGTCCAATCCGGCGCGCCGCTCGATCGTGGCGTCACGAAGTGCCGGTGATACCACGATGTCGGGATACCCATAACTACTCCCACGTAGATGGTTAGTGCGTATAGACCAAATGGCCGACCGAGATCAAATACCAAGATCTCGTTAAGCGTGTTAAGTATCCGCATGAACGCCGACCAGGCCAGGCCCACCTCTCACCAGTAGTCTCAACCTGCCTGCAATAAACCATACAAAGTAACGATCGGGGCCGTGGGAACCCGGCCCACCTCTAGGGATGGAGCCACCGTCCTTTCAGCCCCCATCTCCTAACGATATCACAGAGTAATGTAACAAATGTAAAGTATATAGTATATGCCCGTGATCACCTCCAAGTGATCTCAGCCCAATAGTATAGCATGGCGCACGGACAAGAGTGTAGGGCCCTTGATGGAACACTAGCATCCTATACTAAGCGAGAGGATAGCGGTAAAGGTAACAACAAGAATAGCAAGGACAAGCTATGCATCGGGATAGGAATAATGGAAAGCGGTAACATGCTACACTACTCTAATGCAAGCAAGTATAGAGTAGAATAGGCGATATCTGGTGATCAAGGGGGGCTTGCCGGTTGCTCTGGCAAGGAGGGATAAATCAACACCGTAGTCGAATGGGGGTCGCCGGCAGTCTCGGGGTCTCTAGAAAGAAGAAATGTGAGGGGGAACACAATAAATAACAGAGCAATCAAAGTATCACAAAGCTTAACATGGCAATACGCGGTGCTAGAGGTGACCTAATCTTGTAGGAGGTGATCTTGGTGAAGGGGAAACATCAGGGCAAGTATCCCCGTGTTCCGTGTTTCAGACGAGATGAACCAAGGGGAAAGTTGTGTGTTTGATATGTTAGGAGTGTGTGGTGGACCCGAGCGGGCTGCGTGCAGGTTCGTCTCGTCGTCTTTGTGCAACTTTCATGTTGAAAATAATTTAATCCGAGTTACGGATTAAAAGATATGATTTACTAAAGATTTTATTAATTTCTAGAATTTAATTAATTATTTAATTTAATCCAAAAATGGAACTATGACATCATCATGATGTCATGCTGACGTCAGCAGTCAATAGGGGTTGACTGGGTCAATCTGATGGTGGGACCCGGTTGTCATTGTCTAAGACTAACTAATCAGGTTTAGTTACTCTAACTAAAATGATTAGGTTTATTAACTACAATTAATTAGGTTAACTAATCAGGATTAATTAAGTTAATTAATTCTTTAATTAATTAATTAATATTTTAATTATTTTATTTATTTATTTATTTATTTAAATCTTTTTTTTAATTTTCGTTCTCGGGTGGGCCCGTTTGTCGTGGCCCGAGGGGCCTGTCGGGTCAGGCGTGGTTCTTGGGGCGAGCCCCGTGAGCGTCTTGGTGATTCTGTTACGGGCGCAGGGTGCGGGCGCCCAGCGCGCACCACGCGAGGGGAGGCGAGGCGGCCAGGCTGTGCCCGCGGCGGCGAGGCCTGCGGGACGGGCTGTGGTGATGCGGGCGGTGCCGGGCGCCGGACGGCGCAGGTCTTGGCCGACGAGGCGAGGTCGGGCACGCGTGCGGTCAGGTGCTGGTCATCTGCGGTCGGGCAGAGCGAGCGCAGCGTCTTGTGTGAGTGAGGAAGACAGAACAAAGCGCGCGGCTGTGGGCGTGTTCGAGGGCACGAGGGTGGTCTTGCGCACGGTGGTGTGTGACGAGGCGAAGGGCGCCCGCAATGGGCAGCAACTGCAGTGGCAGATGTGGCGGGGGCCGGCGGACGACGGCGTCGCGGGAGGAAGAAGAAGATGGGGCACGAGGCAGCCATGGGCGCGGGCTGGCCGCAACCGTGAGTGCGAGGGAGAGAGGAGGAGTGGTCGGGGCTCACGGCGGGTCCGTAGGGAACTGGCAGCGTGCTCGTGGAGGAGTCGGGGAAGCGAGATCCGGCGACAGGGCGTCGACTCGACGCGAGGTAGCTTCGGTGCGGCGTCGGGCGAGGGCGGTAGGCGGCGGTTCCTCGGGCGCGGGCACGCCGGTGAGGTGGAGCTCCACCGCGGCAAGGGGGTCGGGCGCGACGGTCGGGCGACGGGTCGGAAGACAGGTGGCGCCCGTGAGAGGGCCGGCATCGAGAGATCGAGGAGAGGGGTAGACAGCGAGGTGGAGTGGGGGGTTTCCCTCGATCCAGATTGGATTGGGAGGGGAGAGGTGTGGCGTCGTGGGGGGAGTTGTGTGTCGGTGCCTAGGGTTCGGTGGGGAGGGGTGCAGAGGGGGGGCGATGGGCGGCATGGGGCTCGGGGCCAGTGGGCCACGGCCCAGCAAGGGTCTCCTTCTTTCTTTTTGTTTTTGCTTTGCCTTTTCTTTTCTTTTTACTTTTCTTTTATTTATTATTTTCTGTTTCCATTTAATTTCAAATATTTATGGATTTTATAAAACTGTGTCTTCTACACCATAATTATCTATGTAATATCTAGTACAAACCGAACAATTTTATTTTAAGGTTTGAAAACTTTTATTATTTACCAAATTTTGAATTTGAATTTGAATCGGTTTCGAACTAACTCGAGATTAGCAACTATAATCGAGGTGACGTGGCATCACTAGCAGAGGATCACTGTAACTTAATTACCCGGGCGTCACAGTTGTTCAAAGAAATTTTTTATCTATTTCATTTCTTTCATGCATATGCATATCATTTTCATGGTCTAGCAAATATTGTTCTAGTGGGTCTGTAGGAGGCACGGCAATAGAAGCAAGACCAATTATTTCATCCTTACTAGGCAATTCTTTCTTATAATGTTTTCTACTAAACTTAGAAAAATTAAACTCATGAGATTTATCACCAAAACTAACACTGACGATTTGTTTCTCGCAATCTATTTTAGCATTAACGGTATTCAAGAAAGGTCTACCAAATAATGGGACAAAAGTCATCTTGTGGGGAACAAAGAACTAGAAAATCAGTAGGATATTTTATTTTCCCACACCAGACTTCAACATCTCTAACAATCCCAAGAGGTGTGATGGTGTCTCTATTAGCAAGCTTAATAGTAACATCTGTGTCTTCTATTTCAGCGGGTGTTATGTCATTCATAATTTCTTGATATAAGGTAAAGGGAATAGCACTCATGCTAGCACCTAAGTCACATAAACCATGGTAACAGCGATCTCCTATTTTAACTGAGACAACATGCATGCCAACAACAGGTCTATGTTTATCTTTTTCATCTGGTTTGGCAATTCTAGCAGCTTCATCACAGAAGTAAATAACATGCCCATCTATATTTTATACCAAGAGATTTTTAATCATAGCAACACTAGGTTCTACCTTGATTTGTTCAGTAGGTTTAGGTGCTCTAATATAGGTTTTATTGACCACAGTTGAAACCTTAGCATGTTCCTTTATCCTAACAGGAAAAGGTGGTTTTTCAATATAAGCAGTAGGCACAACCAGATCAACATTATAAATAATAGTTTCATTTTTAACCACAATCGGTTCTTTAATTTCTTCTTTAATAGGTGGGTGATAATTAAACCACTTATCTTTAGGGAGATCAACATGAGTATCAAATGATTAAAAAAAGAGGCTACTATCTCAGAGTCAAGTCCATATTTAGTGCTAAACTTTTGAAAAGCATCGGTACTCATAAAATATTTAACACAATCAAACTTAAGCTTAATACCTGATCCTTTACCTTCGTCGAGTTCCCAATCTTCAGAGTTGCATTTAATTCTTTCTAAAAGATCCCACCTGAATTCAATAGTCTTCTTCATAAAAGAACCCGTACAAGAAGTGTCGAGCATGGATTGATCATCACGAGAAAGCCGAGCATAAAAACTCTGAATGATAATTTCTCTTGAGAGCTCATGATTGGGGCATGAATATAACATTGACTTAAGCCTCCCCCAAGCTAGAGCGATAATTTCTCCTTCACGAGGCCAAAAAATATATAATAATTTTGATCATGATGAACTACATGCATAGGATAATTTTTTTTGGTGAAATTACGATTTCAAACGATTCCAACTCCAAGATCCAAGCCTATACCATGCTAATGATTTTCCCTTCAAAGATAAAGGGACAACCTTCTTCTTAGCTTCATCTCTGGGTAAACTTGCAAGCTTAAATAATCCACAAATTTCATCCACATACATCAAGTGCATATCAGGATGTTCGGTTCCATCTCCTGCATAAGGATTAGCTAGCAGTTGTTCTATCATACCCGAAGGAATTTCATAACCAATATTTTCAGTAGGTGCAATAGGTTGAGGGGCAAATAATTGTGGTCCCGGTCGAGGTGAAGATACCTCGAACAAACCCCTCAAAGGATTTTTCTCCGTAGTAACAAGTCACGATAAATTTCAGCACTTAGTAATAATTTTTATTACCAATTTCCACTTACCAAGAGCGCTTCACTCCCCGACAACGGCGCCAGAAAAGAGCCTTGATGACCCACAAGTATAGGGGATCAATCTTAGTCCTTTCAATAAGTAAGAGTGTCAAACTCAACGAGGAGCAGAAGGAAATGACAAGTTGTTTTCAGCAAGGTGTTCTCTGAAATTATAAGTAACAAGTAGTTTGATAGCAAGATAATTTATAACGAGCAAGTAACGGTAATGGTAACAAGTGCAGCAAGATAGCCCAATCCTTTTGAGGCAAAGGACAGACCAAAATGGTCTCTTATGATAAGCAAAACGTTCTTGAGGGTATACGGGAATTTCATCTAGTCTCTTTCATCATGTTGATTTGATTCATGTTCACTACTTTGATAATTTGATGTGTGTGTTGACCGGTGCTTAGGTGTTGGTCTTACTTGAACAAACCTCCTACTTATGATTAACCCCCTCGCAAGCATCCGCAACTACGAGAAAAGTGTTAAGATAAAATCTAACCATAGCATTAAACTTTTGGATCCAAATCAATCCCTTACGAAGTAGTGCATAAACTAGGGTTTAAGCTTCCGTCACTCTCGCAACCCATCATCTAATAACTACTCCACAATGCATTCCCTTAGGCCCTCATAAGGTGAAGTGTCATGTAGTCGACGTTTACATGACACCACTAAGGGAATAACAACATACATACCATCAAAATATCGAACACATATCAAGTTCACATGATTACTTGCAATAAGATTTCTCCCGTGGCCTCAAGAACAAAAGTAACTACTCACAAATGATAATCATGCTCAAGGTCAGAGGGGTATTAAATAGCATAATGGATCTGAACATATAATCTTCCACCAAATAAACCATATAGTAATCAACTACAAGATGTAATCAACACTACTAGTTACCCCAAAGCACCAATCTAAGGTTCCGGTACAAAGATTGAACACAAGAATGAACTAGGGTTCGAGAGGAGATGGTGTTGTTGAAGATGTTGATGGAGATTGCCCTCGCCAAGATGGGAGAGTTTGTTGGTGATGATGATGATGATGATTCCTGTCACATCCCAGTTAGACCATGCATTAGGGTGTGCATCATGTTTAAATTTCATTTGAATTTGAAATGGGAAGGCAGAAACCCCAGAACACCCCCTTAATTCAACTAGGGTTTACTAAAAATTATTTCAATGAACCTGAAATGCCCTTCAAAATGCTCATCATCTTTGCTTTGGTTCAGAGCCTATGTCAAAGGTGTTTCTAGGTCATCCAAAGGTCCTTGGATTAATTCACAAGTTTTTGAAATTGAGCATTTCAAATTATATAAAATATTTTAAATGTCCAAAAATTTCTAAACCAAAATGTTTCATGTTGGAAATATTTCAACAATGGACCAGGAGCATTTTGGTGAATTTTAAAACTGTTTTGGTATTTTAGAAAACTCCACAAAGATGCAGAAAATTAGAAAAAGATAAAAAAACAGAAAGACTTACCTGGCGCCTCCCTACCCGGCCCACCTGCTGCCCAGCCCAAGAGTGCCTGGCCAACAGCTGCTTGGCTCGGCCAGCAGCAGCCAGTGCTTCGGCGGCGGCAGGCCGCATGGGTGCCACGCACCTGGTCGCCGCCTCGCCGCTCCTCTCGCCAGCTGCCGCTGAGGATCACCTCCTCCCTCTCCCCCGAACCCCCTGGACACCTCCTCTCCTCCCCGGTCCCTCTCCATCGTGCTCCCCCGCCTTGGCCGATGCCGCCGCCGCCGCACCATCGCCGTAGCCGTGCTCCCCGTCGTCCGTGCTCCTCCTCACCATGTCCAGGAGCTCCGCCGCACTCCACTACCCCTAACCAGCCGAGCCCCGCTCGCTCTAGTGCACCGAGTCCACCCCACCGACCTCGACCGAGTTCGCCGTCGCCGGAGATCCCTTTCAACGCCGCCGTCGCTCCGGTTCGTCCCAGACCTCGACGAGAGCTTCTACACGTCGCCCGTGAGCCCATCTACCTTCCCTTCCCTCTCTCTCGCGCCCTCGAGCAGCGTAGCCACCGAACCACGCTCACCCGCACCCGCCGTCGTGGAGCTCGTCGCCGACGTGCTCCCGGTCACTCTCCGGCCACCCCATGGTGTCCATCACACTCACCGCACCCCATGGGGTCTACCCATGCACTCCCCGCACCTCACCGACCCCTCTAACCCCAAACTCATCATTGGACGAACCCCGGCGGCCGCCTAGCTCGTCGCCGGCGCCAACTCCGGCCACCCCGACCCCAACCGGCTCCACCAATAGCCGCGGCTTGCACCCAGCTATCCGTAGCCACCCTCCGCGACTCATTTGGTCGCCGGAATCGCCAAAAGCACTCCCTCCGCCGTGTCGGGCTCGCCGGCGGCTAGTCGCCGGTGTAGCCGACGTGGACCTTGACCACGTGGGCCCTCGTTGACCCCGACGAGTCACTGACAGATGGGGCCCAGCCCTGCTAACTAAATAGGTTTAGATTTAATTAAACATTAGTTAAGCTTAATTACCACGACACGCGGGACCCTTTGTCGGGTTTGACCTGGACGTCCCGTTGACCTCGACGTCATCTTCGACGCATGGCCGACGATTAATCTAATTTCTGGATTTATTCTAATACAGAAATTCGAATATAATTCAAATTTCAAATGCTTATAACTTTTAATCAGAACTCCAAATGCAAAGATTTATATATGAAAATGATCAGAAAAATCCATTCTATCCATTGGTACAGGTTTCATGCATGTTAAATCAAGTTAACCTTGCTGTTTAACCAGAATAAGATAATGCACCTTTAGGGTTATTTCAAATGAGCTATCATTTGAATCCTTGGTTCAAATGAGTTCATCCTCTATTATTTCAGCTTGCATTAGGCCAACACACATCCATATTGCCATGTCATAGCATGCATCATATTGTTGCATATTGTCATGTGTGTTTACTTTCGGTATGCTTTTCGTGATAGGTTACGCCCGAGGATAACCTCGACTATCCATCCGAAGGCGTTACTCTACCCCGTTCCATCGTGCAAGCAACTCATTGATCATTCCGATACAAACCCATGTTCTCGCTTCGCTCTCGCATCTGCATTAAGACAACGCGATTCAAACTGTTGTGTGCTGCGGTAGTTGAACCCACTTCCTTTGCATGACTGTCATTGCCACAAGAATTAGATGAAACCCACTAGTATGTGTAGGAGTTGATTGAGCCATGTTTGTGATTCCTACCATGCTATGCTTGCTATGCTTAGAGTTGTGTCAGTCCGGCTCATCGGGATGATGAACTGGAGTGAAAGGTTGTGTTGGTTCGAGAGTGAAAGTGTTGAACACGTTTTGGTAAAGGTATCGATGACAGGCCATGTAGGAGTACATGGTGGGTTGTTTCATTGAAGCCGATCCTAAGAACTGAGATCTGTGTTTGTGATTCATGAGATAGTTACTACCACACATTGGGCCCGAAACCAATGGACCCTCTCGGCTTCTTAACCACCCTTGTTCTTAGTCCGGGAGTTGCAAGTAGTTTCTGGTGTTTGTAGCATGCTGGGGGCCGCACGCAACGCTGACCTTAGGGGTGGGTTGTGTTGCGGTAGGCACGTGGTCTGTGTACCGAAAGTGCCCGTTTGGTATCTCGGGAACCCTGCACACATCGTTCGGGCTGTATGGGAAACCTCGGCGGACTCCTGGATGGAACCCGAATAGGCGATAAACCTGGACTAGGGACTTGAGTGTTTAGGTAGGCTGTGGCCGACACCCACGTTGGGCTTCCGCTTGAAGGTTGCCGAGTACATGTCGTGTAAACGGCGGTAAGTGGTGAGAGTGTGTGTGAAGAAGTACACCCCTGCAGGGTTTGATATGATCTATTCGAATAGCCGTGTCCACGGAGAAGGACTTCTGGGTTACCTATATCAGTTCATAGACAAGTAAATGGATACTACTAAAAGCCTCAAGATAAGTGTGAGTATCGTGGATGGCCCTCTCGTGGGATGATGAGAGAGGATCCACGGTGGAGTATTGTGATGTTGATTAGTGGACTCGTGTACGACAAATGCTTTACAAAGTGGTGTCACGTAGGATAGCTTAGCCAAGAGTCAAAGCTGGCTTGCTGCAAATAACTCCACCACCTTCTTGAGAATGTGCATGTATGATAGGATTCTGTGGTAAGACTTGCTGAGTACCTCCGTACTCATGTTTGCTTAATTAATGTTTTCAGAGGACAACACTACCCCCTCCGATGGATTCTATGTAGATATCGACTTGACGAGTGAACTAGCCACCGGTGGCGATCTAAGACTTGTGAAGGGCCATTGTAGATAGAAAGGCTCCAACAAGCTTTCTTTCTTTCTAGAGTCTCGTACTCAGGCTAGTTTGCTTCGCATGTGCTTGTATGATTGTATGACTTGAGTGTTGGGTCATGTGACCCCTACCTGTATAAATATGTTATGTATGGCTCCTCGAGCCTCTTAAATAAAGTACTTTGAGTTGTAGAGTTTTGTTGTGATGCCTTGTTGTATTTACTCATATCGGGCATATTAGTGTATGATTGAAATGCTTGGTATGAGTGGGATCCGACAAACTAGTTGTTTATCCTTGGCAGCCTCTCATATGGGGAAATGTAGTCTCGTGCTTACGGCGATAGTAGTCCGCTACAGCCCGGTTCACCGAGTCCTGCTAGCCCAGCTCTACTGCTTGGACACTTGATGGCGGCATGTGTTTCACTTCGTTCCTATATGTCCGTCCCTTCGGGAAATGTCGCGGTGGTATTCGGAGTCCTGCCTAGCCTGCTACAGCCCGGGATACCGGAGTCCTGTTAGCCCAGTGCTACAGCCCGAATATATACGTTGATGACCGACATGCTCGATGTGATTCATGTATGCCTGTCCCCATAGGTTAGCGCCGCTTTGGGTTCACGACTAGCCATG
This sequence comes from Aegilops longissima, assembly GCA_021605205.1. NCBI lineage: Eukaryota > Viridiplantae > Streptophyta > Magnoliopsida > Poales > Poaceae > Aegilops > Aegilops longissima. Next base: position 295,965,909 of record CM038682.1, on the reverse strand, counting down.
TCGGCCCGGGTTCTTTGTCATGTGGATGCTAGCGACACCATCATATACGTGAGCCAAAAGACGCAAACGGTCCCGGGCCATGGTAAGGCGACACCCGTGGGAATACCGTGCGTGAGGCCACAAAGTGATATGAGGTGTTACCGGCTAGGTCGATGTGACTTGGGATCGGGTCCCGACAGCATTGGCATCGAGCGGGGCTGCTGTAGGTTCGCTAAGCCAAACTGGTGAAGTTGAGTCTAGAAATGCTTTAGTTATATGTAGGGAATTGATTGTGGAGGAACGTAAGGCTCTTTTACTCCTTTACCTTATGCCCTCGATCCGAGTCATCCTCTTCTCATTCGACGTGGGTATAGGACTAGGCTCTCTTCTCTCTATCAGGTTCACGTGTTACTAATCCGTAGTAACTTGTAGGATTGTTGGTTACATCCTCAGTTCAGTGCTACTAAATTTATAGTATGCTATCGTTGAACCGAACCTTGATATGATGTTATTGAGTGGTTTTGCAATCTGTTTTGAATGTCTCAAATCTGATTTTGAGCATTTACAGATGTTATGCTCCCGATTTTCCTAGAAATTCTAATGTCTTTGCATTGTGGCTGTGCTTTCAGATGGCCACCCGTCCCCAGAACCAAGTGGTTCGCCTGACCCGTTGCATTGGTGTGTGTGGTCACACGGCAATGCTGGTTCGGGTGATGATTGAGTCTGGTTATCGATGGTATCCTGAATATACCGTCGAGGAGCAGTTTAGGATTTCAACCAAAGCCAATATCTATGCACGGTCCGGATTTATCCATCTTATCCGGAGCTCTTGAACCACTTCTTGTTCTTATGGGCTTGGAATCACTATGGAATGTCCGTGCAAGATGCAGCCTATTCTATGATGACTATTATTCGAGCGTAACTGCCTTGTTGGGCAACACCGATTTCCGCTACATGCCGGCATCCTCCACGGGCGCATGGCTACCTTGAGGTTTGTACAGCGATGCATCCCATGAGGACTCACTCCTTCGCACTACTCTTGAGATCTTTGGAGGACAAGGACCGTGAGAACCGGGCCTTGCGCATGGAGCTTTTAATGCCCGCTCGATCCACTGGCTACTCTAACTCGGTTTGCACCTCCGTGCAAGCGGATTTATGGACATGAGGGACTTGTACCCTGTGCGGGCGAGTCTGCCAGACTTTATGGAGTGGCGTGAGGTTGGAGGCATCACTCCTCCTCGTGGGCCTCGTCTGCCACCGTTTGTTGGACCACGGCCACATCCGATTCCTTATGGTCCACAGGCCCCACAGGATTGTCTGTTCCCGGATGATCATGTTCCACTTCCAGGCTTGGGTGGTGACTTCTATGAGGACTACTATGGAGCTGCCTGAGTTAGTAGTAGTATTCCTAGTATGGTAGTAGTTGTATTTCCACCGTCCTGCGTGACTTGTGGAATATGACTTAGTGTGTATCGTTCCGGAAGTGTGGAAAAATAATGTATAGGAGTTGGAATGCTTCCGATGAGATGTAACGCCTTTTCTTATAGTTGTACTCCGTCAGGCTTGTACTAAACTATGAATGGTGTGTATGACCGTTGGTATATATATATGGCAGCTTTATATTACCATGTCATACGGATGAACATCTTTGCATTCCATGCTATCCATTACCTTCCGCACTTCCTTGTTAAATTCTGCCATCCTGGTTTAAACCTTTGCTTTGTTCCCTAGGATGGTCAACACCCGCAACACTCCTGCTGCTCCGGAGCAGGGAGAAGCTAGTGCAGCCAGAAATGTGAATCTGCCGCAACCGCCATCTTTGGCCGAGGTTATCTTTGGAAGCGAACGCAATAAGCGTGAAACCAATCGCCATCTTTGAGCGGATTGAACAAAACACCGCACGCCAGCCAAGAAATGATGTGGTTTCACTCAATGACTTCGTCAAGCTGTATCCCCCAAAGTTCAAATATTCCGTCGAGCCTCTCGACGCGGATGATTGGCTTCACAGCATCCACCACAAGCTGCGATCTGCCAACGTGGCTAAGGCTGACAAGGTTACTTTTGCTGCTTATCATCTTGAAGGCCATGCTAGTCTCTGGTGGGAGAATTATGAGGCTATGCGTCCGGTTGGACAAGTTACAACTTGGGCTGAATTCAGTGCCGCCTTCCGTGAGCATCATATCCCGAAGGTCTTATGGATCATAAAAGGAGGAATTCTGCAGTTTCACCCAAGGTAGGTCGACAAAGGATGCCTACAGCCGTGAATTTGGGAGGTTAGCACGTTATGCTCGAAGAAGTTTCTACCGATGCCAAGAAGAGGCAAGGTTCCGCAAGGGACTTAGCCCGAGCTACGCCGAGACCTTCCTCTGCATGAGTGCACCTCTTTTCCGAAGCTAGTCAATAAGGCTATCAGCGCCGAAACTGGGCAGACTGATTTTGAGGCTTCACGCAAGCACATCCGTGACTCTGGATCTTCATCCGCTCGATCCCGAAGCGCCGGGTTTGGGTTCCAAATACTGCTCTACCACCCAGGTTCACCCCGAGGCCATCTTTTGAGGCGCCTCGCCCCAACCAGCAGTATGTTCCGCCCAAGACTTATGGAGACCCCACTGCTAATGCTTCTCCACGCCCAAATGTGATAACTTGCTTCAAGTGTGGAGAGACGGGCCACTACATCCGTGAGTGTCCCCAAAACAACCCCAGTCAAGTTGGAAAGTCTGTTGGCCGTGGCAAGCCAGCAGGAAAGGTGCCCTATGCTAAACCAGTTGCCACCGCTCGTGGCCATGTCAACTATGTTTCTGCTGAAGAAACCTATGAGGATCCCAACGTCGTCCTCGGTACGCTCCTTGTTAATTGCCATCCGGCAACTGTTCTTTTTGATACTGGAGCATCTCATTCATTTATTTCTGAGAGCTATGCTCGACTGCACAACACCACATTCTGTGACATGCATACCTCCATGGAAATTCAAACTCCTGGTTCTAGATGGCAAACCTCTAGAATAAGTCATGGGAATGAAATTCTTGTCGATGATTAGTCTTTCTTGCATCTCTAATAGCTCTCAAGTCCTCGGACATAAACATCATCTTGGGTATGGACTGGATGTCAGCCCATTATGCTAAGATTGATTGCTCTACTAGAACTGTTCAACTCACCCATCCTTCGGGCAAGACAGTGAATGTTTTAACCCGAGTGTCTAAGTGCCAGCTTTACTCCTTAAATGCCAACCCTCTTCCAGACCTCGAAGATATTCCGGTAGTCCGTGATTTCCCGGATGTCTTTCCAGAGGAACTGCCAGGTGTTCCACCTGACAGGGATGTCGAGTTCGTGATAGATCTTGTTCCCGGAACCGTCCCAATCTCTAGGAGACCTTATAAGATGGCACCCCTAGAACTAGCTGAACTTAAGAAACAACTCGATGAGTCCTTGCAAAAAGGTTTCATCCGTCCTAGTTCATCTCCATGGGCTTGCCCCGTCCTTTTCGTCAAGAAGAAGGATGGTACGGATCGGATGGTTGAAGATTACCGACCTGTCAATTTGGTCACCATCAAGAACAAGTATCCGCTCCCCAGGATCAACGATCTGTATGATCAGCTCGCTGGATCCTCAGTCTTTTCCAAGATGGATTTGATGTTGGGCTACCATCAAATCAAAATCAAGAACGGGGACATTCCTAAAACGGCCTTTGTTACTCGTTATGGCCAATACGAGTACACCATCATGTCCTTCGGTTTAACCAATGCTCCAGCCACCTTCTCTCGGTTAATGAACTCAATCTTCATGGAGTATTAGGATAAATTCGTCGTGGTATACCTCGATGATATACTCATCTACTCCAAGAATGAGGAAGAACATGCCGAACATCTAAGGCTAGTATTGATGAAACTTCGAGAGCACCGCCTTTATGCCAAATTCTCTAAGTGTGAATTCTGGTTACCGTAGTGACCTACCTAGGCCATGTAATCTCTGGTAAGGGCATTGCTGTCAATCCCGAAGCGAAGTTCAAGCCGTCCTTGATTGGACTCCACCGAATCGGTCAAGCAAGTTCGGAGTTTCCTCGGTTTAGCGAGCTATTGCCGCCGCTTCCGAGAATTTCTCTAAAGTTGCTAAACCTCTAACGAAGTCCTCAAGAAAGATAAAAGTTGAATGGACGCCCAAGGCGAGTTCAGCTTTCGAGAACTGAAAAGGCGCTCGACATCTGCTCCGTACTTGTTCCACCAGATTTCTCTAAGGACTTTATTATCTATTGCGACGCCTCGCGATAAGGACTAGGTTGCATACTCATGCAAGATCGTCATGTGATTGCCTACGCTTCTTGACAGTTGCGTCCACATGAGGATAACTATCCCACACACAATCTAGAGCTTGCAGCAGTGGTTCATGCACTCAAAACTTGGCGACATTACCTTCTTGGTAATCGTTGCGAAATCTACACTGATCACCAAAGTCTGAAATATATCTTCACCCAACCGGATTTGAATCTCAGGCAAAGACGTTGGGTCGAGTTGATTACAGATTACGACTTAGGAATATCTTACACCCCAGGCAAAGCCAATGTCATGGCCGACGCCCTAAGTCGGAAATCTTATTGTAACAACCTGATGTTACAACAAAGTCAACCATTTCTCCACGAGGAATTTCGTAAGCTTAATCTCCACATTGTTCCTCGAGGATTCCTTTCTACCCGGTGGCGAAACCTACCTTACGGATCAGATCATCAAAGCACGGAAGGTAGATCCGGAATCTCCCGTGTCGGGAGAAACATCAAGAAAGGAGTCGCAGATTGTTTCTCCATTGATGAACAAGGTGTCGTGTTCTTTGGAGACCGTCTAGTGGTCCCCAAGGTGCGCAACTGAGGCGATTGATCCTTAAGGAAGCTCATGACTCTCCTCTCACCATTCATCCGGTAGTACTAAAATGTATCAAGACCTCGCCGGAGGTTTTGGTGGACTAGGATGAAGAGGGAAATCGCTCAATACATTGCTAATTGCGACGCGTCGTCGTCGAGTTAAGCGAGCATCAACGGCCTGCTGGTACCCTTCAACCCTTGGAAATTCCTGAATGGAAATGGGATAAAATCGGTATGGATTTCATTACCGGGTTTCCCAGGACCAAGAGAGGGAATAATGCTATCTTCGTTGTCGTCGATCGTCTTTCCAAAGTAGCCCACTTCCTACCCGTTCGTGAGAGTATAACCGCTAGCCAGCTAGCTGATTTGTACATCTCACGAATAGTGTCTCTCCATGGTGTTCCATTAGAGATTAACTCAGACCGTGGAAGTCTCTTCACCCCTTGATTTTGGGAAAGTTTCCAAAACGCTATGGGAACTCGTCTCTCCTTTAGCACCGCTTTCCATCCTCAATCAAGTGGTCAAGTAGAACGAGTCAACCAAATCCTAGAGGATATGCTTCGAGCTTCTGTCATCTCTTTCGGCATGAATTGGGAGAAATGCCTTCCATTCGCCGAGTTCGCTTATAACAATAGTTATCAAGCCAGCTGGGCAAAGCCCCTTCAAGTTCTTTATGGACGGAAATGTCGAACGCCTCTTAGCTGGTCGAAACCGGAGAGAGACAACTCTTTGCCCGGATATGATTCAGGAAGCGAAGAGCAGGTTCGCATTATTCGTGAGAAATTGAAAACAGCCCAATCTCGTCAAAAGAGCCAATATGATCGCAAGCATAAGCCTATGGCTTATGAAATTGGCGAAGGCTTACCTCCGGTTACCCTTTGAAGGAACCCATCGATTGATATCAAAGGCAAGTTGGCTCCTCGTTACATTGGACCCTTTCGCATTCTTGCCAAGCGAGGAGAAGTTGCCTACCAATTGGAACTACCTCCGCATCTTTCGAGTCCATGATGTCTTCCACGTTTCCCAACTCAGCGTTGCTTCTCGGATCCTATCCGTGGAGTGGACCAATAAACGCTTGATCTCCAAGATAACCTCACCTATCGAGAATATCCCATTCGTATTCTCGATCAAGCCGAGCGTACCACTCGGCGTCGAATATCAAGTTTCTAAAGGTTCAATGGTCAAACCATTACGAGCAAGAAGCAACTTGGGAAAGGGAGGATCGTCTTCGACTTGAGTATCCCACCTTTTTATAGCAGATCCTAAATCTCGGGACGAGATTCTTTTGAGTGGGGTGAGTTGTCACATCCAGTTAGACCATGCATTAGGGTGTGCATCATGTTTAAATTTCATTTGAATTTGAAATGGGAAGGCAGAAACCCCAGAACACCCCCTTAATTCAACTAGGGTTTACTAAAATTATTTCAATGAACCTGAAATGCCCTTCAAAATGCTCATCATCTTTGCTTTGGTTGAGCCTATGTCAAAGGTGGTGCATCATTTTCTAGGTCATCAAAGGTCCTTGGATTAATTCACAAGTTTTTGAACTTGAGCATTTCAAATTATATAAAATATTTTAAATGTCCAAAATTTCTAAACCAAAATGTTTCATGTTGGAAATATTTCAACAATGGACCAGGAGCATTTTGGTGAATTTTAAAACTGTTTTGGTATTTTAGAAAACTCCACAAAGATGCAGAAAATTAGAAAAGATAAAAACAGAAAGACTTACAGGCGCCTCCCTACCGGCCCACTGCTGCCCAGCCCAAACAGCAAGGCCATGCAGCTGCTTGGCTCGGCCAGACAGTAGCCAGTGCTTTCGGCGGCGGGCACCGCATGGGTGCCACGCACCTGGTCGCCGCCTCGCCGCTCCTCTCGCCAGTTGCCGCTGAGGATCACCTCCTCCCTCTCCCCCGAACCCCCTGGACACCTCCTCTCCTCCCCGGTCCCTCTCCATCGTGCTCCCCCGCCTTGGCCGACGCCGCCGCCGCCGCACCATCGCCGTAGCCGTGCTCCCCGCCGTCCGTGCTCCTCCTCACCATGTCCAGGAGCTCCGCCGCACTCCACTACCCCTAACCAGCCGAGCCCCGCTCGCTCTAGTGCACCGAGTCCACCGCACCGACCTCGACCGAGTTCGCCGTCGCCGGAGATCCCTTTCAACGCCGCCGTCGCTCCGGTTCGTCCCCGACCTCGACGAGAGCTTCTACGCGTCGCCCGTGAGCCCATCTACCTTCCCTTCCTCTCTCTCGCGCCCTCGGCAGCGTAGCCACGAACCACGCTCACCCGCACCCCGCCGTGGAGCTCGTCGCCGGCGTGCTCCGGTCACTCTCCGCCACCCATGGTGTCCATCACACTCACCGCACCCCATGGGGTCTACCCATGCACTCCCGCGCCTCACCGACCCTCTAACCCCAAACTCATCGTTGGGCCGAACCCGCGGCCGCCTAGCTCGTCGACGGCGCCAACTCCGGCCACCCCGACCCCAACCGGCTCCACCAATAGCCGCGGCTTGCACCCAGCTATCCGTAGCCACCCTCCGCGACTCATTTGGTCGCCGGAATCGCCAAAAGCACTCCCTCCGCCGCGTCGGGCTCGCCGGCGGCTAGTCGCCGGTGTAGCCGACGTGGACCTTGACCACGTGGGCCCTCGTTGACCCCGACGAGTCACTGACAGATGGGGCCCAGCCCTGCTAACTAAATAGGTTTAGATTTAATTAAACATTAGTTAAGCTAATTACCCTGACATGCGGGACCCATTGTCGGGTTTGACCTGGACGTCCCGTTGACTTCGACGTCATGTTGACGATGGTCGACGCATTAATCTAATTTCGGATTTATTCTAATACTGATAAATTCAGAATATAATTCAAATTTCAAATGCTTATAACTTTTAATCAGTAACTCCACATGCAAAGATTTATATATGAAAATGATCAGAAAAATCCATTCTATCCATTGGTACAGGTTTCATGCATGTTAAATCAAGTTAACCTTGCTGTTTAACCAGAATAAGATAATGCACCTTTAGGGTTATTTCAAATGAGCTATCATTTGAATCCTTGGTTCAAATGAGTTCATCCTCTATTATTTCAGCTTGCATTAGGCCAACACACATCCATATTGCCATGTCATAGCATGCATCATATTGTTGCATATTGTCATGTGTGTTTACTTTCGGTATGCTTTTCGTGATAGGTTACGCCTCGAGGATAACCTCGACTATCCATCAGAAGGCGTTACTCTACCCCGTTCCATCGGTCAAGCAACTCATTGATCATTCCGATACAAACCCATGTTCTCGCTTCGCTCTCGTTCGTGCATTAAGACAACGCGATTCAAACTGTTGTGTGCTGCGGTAGTTGAACCCACTTCCTTTGCATGACTGTTATTGCCACGGTAACTAGATGAAACCCACTAGTATGTGTAGGAGTTGATTGAGCCATGTTTGTGATTCCTACCATGCTATGCTTGCTATGCTTAGAGTTGTGTCAGTCGGCTCATCGGGATGATGAACTGGAGTGAAAGGTTGTGTTGGTTCGAGAGTGAAAGTGTTGAACACGTTTTGGTAAAGGTATCGATGAGAGGCCATGTAGGAGTACATGGTGGGTTGTTTCATTGAAGCCGATCCTAAGAACTGAGATCTGTGTTTGTGATCCATGAGATAGTTACTACCACACATTGGGCCCGAAACCAATGGACCCTCTCGGCTTCTTAACCACCCTTGTTCTTAGTCCGGAGTTGCAAGTAGTTTCGGTGTTTGTAGCATCTTTGGGGCCGCACGCAACACCTGACCTTAGGGGTGGGTTGTGTTGCGGTAGGCACGGGTCGTGTACCGAGAGTGCCGTTTGGTATCTCGGGAACCCTGCACACATCGTTCGGGGCTGTATGGGAAACCTCGGCGGACTCCCTACGGATGGAACCGAATAGGCGATAAACCTGGACTAGGGACTTGAGTGTTTAGGTAGGTGTGGCCGACACCCACGTTGGGCTTCCGCTGAAGGTTGCAGTACATGTCATGTAAACGCGGTAAGTGGTGAGTGTGTGTGAAGAAGTACACCCTGCAGGTTTGATATGATCTATTGAATAGCCGTGTCCACGGAGAAGGACTTCTGGGTTACCTATATCAGTTCATAGACAAGTAAATGGATACTACTAAAAGCCTCAAGATAAGTGTGAGTATCGTGGATGGCCCTCTCTTGGGATGATGAGAGAGGATCCACGGTGGAGTATTGTGATGTTGATTAGCGGACTCGTGTACGACAAATGCTTTACAAAGTGGTGTCACGTAGGATAGCTTAGCCAAGAGTCAAAGCTGGCTTGCTGCAAATAACTCCACCACCTTCTTGAGAATGTGCATGTATGATAGGATTCTGTGGTAAGACTTGCTGAGTACCTCCGTACTCATGTTTGCTTAATTAATGTTTTCAGAGGACAACACTACCCCCTCCGATGGATTCTATGTAGATATCGACTTCGACGAGTGAACTAGCCACCCAGGTGGCGATCTAAGACTTGTGAAGGGCCATTGTAGATAGAAAGGCTCCAACAAGCTTTCTTTCTTTCTAGAGTCTGTACTCAGGCTAGTTTGCTTCCGCATGTGCTTGTATGATTGTATGACTTGAGTGTTGGGTCATGTGACCCCTACCTGTATAAATATGTTATGTATGGCTCCTCGGAGCCTCTTAAATAAAGTACTTTGAGTTGTAGAGTTTTGTTGTGATGCCTTGTTGTATTTACTCATATCGGGCATATTGCGTGTATGATTGAAATGCTTGGTATGAGTGGGATCCGACAAACTAGTTGTTTATCCTTGGCAGCCTCTCATATGGGGAAATGTAGTCTCGTGCTTACGGCGATAGTAGTCTGCTACTGCCCGGTTCACGAGTCCTGCTAGCCCAGCACTCTTGCTTGGACACTTGACTGGCGGCATGTGTTTCACTTCGTTCCTATGTACATCCCTTCGGGAAATGTCACTTGGTGGTATTCGAGTCTGCCTAGCTCTGCTACAGCCGGGATACCGGAGTCCTGTTAGCCCAGTGCTACAGCCCGAATATATACGTTGATGACCGACCTGGGGGGCCCTCTGGTAGTTATTTGCTCCAATAATTCATATATATTCCATAAAAATCTCTGTGAAGTTTCAGCTCATTTGGAGTTGTGCGAGAATAGGTGGCTGATGTAGCTTTTTCAGTCCGTAATTCCACTGCGGTATTCTCCCTCCTTGTGTGAACCTTGCATATTATGAGAGAAAAGGCATTATAATTACTCCATAAAGCATTATTATGCATAAAAACATTATAAATAATAGTAGGAAAACATGATGCAAAATGGACGTATCAGAGATCATTGGAAGTAAAGGAATAGGAGGGAGGGGCCGATTCTTTTCCTTTTCCACCATCTATCATTAGTTGCAAACGTTTTTGCTGACTCCCCGGTTCGTGTCGAGGCTGGGTGCGTAACTAATGGACTGCCTATTGTTTCCCTTGTGCTCCTTCCCATTTTGCATCTTTGCAGAGCAAACATGGATATGCGAGCACAGTCTCCCCAGGAGACCTGAATGGGAGGGGCAACCAAGGGTGGGAGAGAAGATGTTATGCGTAATTAAATGTACACCCCGGCAAGAGGGGAGCCTAGACAAAAGCTAAGTTGGCATGCTTGTTATCTTTTCTTCAGAGCTTGCACTTGCACATCCCTCAGACAACCAAGGTTTCGTATGGCAAGTCCTTTGTAAGATGGAACCTTACAATATATGTCTGCGCCCTTGCTTTGTTTCGAGCCTGCTCGACAAAGTGGGTGGCAGTGCCAAGGAGTGTTAAGGAAAAACCCACCGGCAGCGTGTCCTTGCCATTTGAATGCTAAGGACCCGTTCCTCAAAGAAATCACGGCAGTATGCTGTTGGCAGGCAACCAAAATACGCAAACAAAACTACCATATGAATACCAATGGGTAAACACAAGAGGGATAGCGTGCGTTGGTATAATAAACATCAGTCTGATGAGCATTAAAACAAGAACAGTGCGAAACCTAAAAACGAGATACATATTGTGTCTTATTACAGGGCACCACGGCAAAAAGAATGACTTAAGGCTAGACCCGATAACCTCTGAGAACTCTTGGAAATGAGAGAACCTTGTCGGCAAGGGGGTCGGCCTTCTCTGCACCAGCAGAAGTATCGGCACTTGGCGGCAGCCTCTTGAAGCCATCTGCGAGGTTGAGGTGTGGGTGGAAGAAGGCAAGGTTGCTCAAAACCAGGAAGAGGGCATCACGAGCAAGCTTCCGGGATTCGTCAGCGAAGCCAGCATCCTTGTCGTCCTCGTACATCTTCAACCCTTTAATCAAGACTTTGAAGAAAAGCGTTTAGCTTGACACTTGGGACTTCGTGCTTGCCGACGGAGAAGGCCCAACTCTCCATATCCATCTTTGCGATCTGAGCAGTGAGGCATTCAGCTATATCTACCATGCTCTTGATCCAGAGGTCACGCTGCTGAATTTGGTTCTCAAGCTTCTCTTTTGCGTCCTTTTGGAGAGTCCTGGCCATGTTCAGATCCGCCGTTAGCAACTTCTCGCGGCAACCGGCAGACTCAATTTCCTTCTCCAAGGAGCCAAGCCTGGCCTTCATGTTATAAATGGCACCTTGGCAATATCAAGGTCCTGGCTCTTGGAGGAAAGCAGTGCTTGCAGATCTTTCAGGGTGGACCCTGCTTTTAACACTTCCTCCTTGAGACCCGTGATCTCCTTGCTACTCCCGGCAAGGTCCTCTGTCAGCTTGTTCAGTTGATTTTCAAAGTTGGTCTTGGCGGCAGAAGCGGCAACTAGCTCATTGGTAACTTTCGTCAGTTGGACAGATGATTCGAGGGTGAGTGTGGTAAGCGTTGCCTTGTGCATGTCCTCCAAATCCTTGGTACGCTACTGGACAAGAGCCTCCAGTTCCTCATCTTTGCCGCGGAGGGTGGCTTCGAGGTTTCCCTCCCGTGCGGAGATATCCTTTTCCTTGGCGTTTAGAAGCGCTTCGCGCTCCGCCAAGCAAACCTCCTGGGCAGTAATATCCTCCTTGGCCATGGTCAGCACCTCCTCTTGCTGCATGATGGAGTGGGATTGCTTCCTGTACAACTCATGCAGCTCATTACCCTTGTCTGTCAGCTTCCTGTCCATGAGGGCGGCAGAGTCACGCTGCTCCTTGACTGCTTGCGCCTTGAGATTGTACCTGTGTTGGAAATCTTTGAGCCCTGTAGCCATGGATTCCAGGAAAGCCAAATCTTTGGCATCATCAGCAGAATCTCCAACTTCTTCAACTCTATGAGACAGCGACGCAAGTATGTGTTTGATTTCTTCATCAAAGTCTGCGTCTACTTGGATGAGCTTGAAGCAACGGATCCAAATTGGGTGAGAACTAGCGCCAACTTGCTTGGGGAAGGTTGCGGGGCCACAGCCAAGGAAAAATGCAAGGGAAGGGGCCCCATAGTTTGGAGGGTGGCCTTCTCCTCGACAATTCCTTCTGGGCCAGATATGTTGTCGGGGTTTTCCCTACTCCTCCCAAGGACTCCTGGATATGCCCGGTAGTCTATTCGTGACCTTTCGCAGCAGCAATCTTGGTTTCTTCCTTGGTAGCACTCTTCCCAATGTTGGCCAGGTCTTCCAAGAGCTTGGTTTCTTCAATCAGCGGAGCTACAAGTAAAAAACAACAGATAGGATGATAAGAAGTTAGGCACTAATAAATCAAGACCATGAGATGAACAATTCAGGCGAGTAGAAACAAAGGCAAGAGGATTAATCGATGGTGTTTGCTGTGAGGGGGCATCCCCCACCCCGGAAACGTCAGTTGCCGGGGTGCAGTCCGGGTCCACTCCTTCGGCGGTTGTGACCTCATCGCGAGCAGACCCCCTCCATGGAGGCCATTGCCGGTGATTCCTCCGCTTGGACTTTGGTTGGGGTGTACCCTTCTTGGTAGGACCCGCCCTAATGGATCTCACTCCCTCCCTTGGCGGGAGACGAAGCATGTTCCTCAGCATCTCTCCGGGCACGCAAAATCTGCCATGTCTTTGCACTGGAGGCTGTGCTGGGGGCTGTGAAGGAAATATGCCCTAGAGGCAATAATAAAGTAGTTATTTATATTTCCTTATATCATGATAAATGTTTATTATTCATGCTACAATTGTATTAACCGAAAACTTAGTACATGTGTGAATACATAGACAAAACAGAGTGTCCCTAGTATGCCTCTACTTGACTAGCTCGTTAATCAAAGATGGTTAAGTTTCCTGACCATAGACATGTGTTATCATTTGATCAACGGGGCCACATCATTAGAGAATGATGTGATGGACAAGATCCATCCGTTAGCTTAGCATAATGATTGTTTAGTTTTATTGTTATTGCTTTCATCATGACTTATACATGTTCCTCTGACTATGAGATTATGCAACTCCCGAATACCGTAGGAACACCTTGTGTGCTATCAAACGTCACAACGTAACTGGGTGATTATAAAGATGCTCTATAGGTGTCTCCGATGGTGTTTGTTGAGTTGGCATAGATCGAGATTAGGATTTGTCACTCCGTGTATCGGAGAGGTATCTCTGGGCCCTCTCGGTAATGCACATCATTATAAGCCTTGCAAGCAATGTGACTAATGAGTTAGTTGCGGGATGTTGCATTACGGAACGAGTAAAGAGACTTGCCGGTAATGAGATTGAACAAGGTATGATGATACCGACGATCGAATCTCGGGCAAGTAACATACTGATGACAAAGGGAATAACATCTGCTGTTATGCGGTTTGACCGATAAAGATCTTCGTAGAATATGTAGGAGCCAATATGGGCATCCAGGTTCTATTATTGGTTATTGACCGGAGATGTGTCTCGGTCATGTCTACATAGTTCTCGAACCCGTAGGGTCCGCACGCTTAACGTTCGATGACGATTTGTATCACGAGTTATGTGATTTGATGACCAAAGTTTGTTCGGAGTCCCGAATGAGATCACGGACATGACGAGGAGTCTCGAAATGGTCGAGATGTAAAGATCGATATATTGGAAGGCTATATTTGGACATCGGAAAGGTTTTGAGTGGTTCGGGTGTTTTTTGGAGTACGGGATAGTTACGGGAATTCACTGGGGGAAGTATTGGGCCTTCATGGGCCTTAGTGGAAAGGAGAGAAGGGCCACAAGGGGAGGCTGCGCCCGCCCCCATGGGCTGGTACGAATTCAACTAGGGAGGGGGCGCCCCCCCCCCTCTTTCCATCTCCCTCTCCTACTCCTTCCCTCTCTCCCCTCTTGGAAAAGGAAGGGGACTCCGACTAGGATTGGGAATCCTAGTTGGACTCCCCCTATAGGTGCGCCCCTCCTAGGCGGGCCTCCTCTTCCCCCTCCTTTATATATGTGGGCAGGGGGCACCCCAGAGGCACTCCAAGATTTGTCTTAGCCGTGTGCAGTGCCTCCCCTCCACAGTTACACACCTCAGTCATATCGTCGTAGTGCTTAGGCGAAGCCCTGCGCCGGTAACTTCACCATCACCGTCGCCACGCCATCGTGCTGACGGAACTCTCCCTCGTCCTCAACTGGATCAAGAGCTCGAGGGACGTCATCGTGCTGAACATGTGTTGAACACGGAGGTGCCGTACGTTCGGTACTTGTATCGGTTGGATCGTGAAGACGTTCCACTACATCAATCGCGTTACTAAACGCTTCCGCTTACGGTCTACGAGGGTACGTGGACAAACTCTCCCGTCTCGTTGCTATGCATCTGCTAGATAGATCTTGCGTGATCGTAGGATTTTTTTTGAAATACTGCCTTCCCCAACAGTGGCATCTGAGCCAGGTCTATGCGTAGATGTTATATGCACGAGTAGAATACAACGAGTTTTTGACTATAATAGTCATACTGCTTACCAGCATGTCTTCAGCGGTATTGTTGGATGAAGCGGCCCGGACCGACATTACATGACCGCGTTCATGAGACTGGTTCTACCGACGTGCTTCGCACACAGGTGGCTAGCGGGTGTCTGTTTCTCCAACTTTAGTTGAATCGAGTTTGACTACGCCCGGTCCTTGTTGAAGGTTAAAACATCACACTTGATGAAAAATCGTTGTGGTTTTGATGTGTAGGTAAGAACGGTTCTTGCTAGAAGCCCATAGCAGCCACGTAAAACTTGCAGCAACAAAGTAGAGGACGTCTACCTTGTTTTTGCAGGGCTTGCTGTGATGTGATATGGTCAAGACGTGATGATATATAAATTGTTGTATGAGATGATCATGTTTTGTAACAGTTATCGGCAACTAGCAGGAGCCATATGGTTGTCGCTTTATTGTATGAAATGCAATCGCCATGTAATTGCTTTACTTTATCACTAAGCGGTAGCGATAGTCGTAGAAGAAATAGTTGGCGAGACGACAACGATGATACGATGGAGATCAAGGTGTCAAGCCGGTGACTATGGTGACCATGACGGTGCTTTGGAGATGGAGATCAAAGGCACAAGATGATGATGGCCATATCATATCACTTATATTGATTGCATGTGATGTTTATCCTTTATGCATCTTATTTTGCTTAGTACGGCAATAGCATTATAAGATGATCTCTCACTAAATTTCAAGGTACAAGTGTTCTCCCTGAGCATGCACCCTTGCGACAGTTCGTCGTGCCGAGACACCACGTGATGATCGGGTGTGATAAGCTCTATGTTCACATACAACGGGTGCAAGCCAGTTTTGCACACGCAGAATACTCGAGTTAAACTTGAGACGAGCCTATCATATGCATATATGGCCTCGGAACACTAAGACCGAAAGGTCGAGCGTGAATCATATAGTAGATATGATCAACATAGTGATGTTCACCATTGAAAACTACTCCATCTCACGTGATGATCGGACATGGTTTAGTTGATATGGATCACGTGATCACTTAGATGATTAGAGGGATGACTATCTAAGTGGGAGTTCTTAAGTAATATGATTAATTGAACTTTAATTTATCATGAAATTTGTACCTGATAGTATTTTTCATGTCTATGTTGTTGTAGATCAATTGCTCGCGTATAGCTTCCCTGTTTTATTTATGATATGTTCCTAGAGAAAACTAAGTTGAAAGTTGATAGTAGCAATGATGTGGACTAGGTTCGTTATCTGAGGATTATCCTCATTGCTGCACAAAAGAATTATGTCCTTGGTGCACCACTAGGTGACAGAACTATTGCAGGAGCAAATGCAGACGTTATGAACGTTTGATAAGCTCGGTATGATGACTACTTGATAGTTTAGTGCACCATGCTTTATGGCTTAGAACTGGGACTTCAAAAATGTTTTGAAACGACATGGAGCATATGAGATGTTCCAAGAGTTGAAATTGGTATTTCAGACTCATGCCCGAGTCGAGAGGTATGAGACCTCTGACAAGTATTTTTTTCCTACAAGATGGAGGAGAATAGCTCAACCAGTGAGCATGTGCTCAGAATGTCTGAGTACTAGAATCACTTGAATCAAGTGGGAGTTAATCTTCCAGATAAGATAGTGATTGACAGAGTTCTCTAGTCACTATCACCAAGTTACAGGAACTTCATGATGAACTATAATATGCAAGGGATGACGAAAACGATTCCCCGAGCTCTTCGCGATGCTGAAATCGGCGAAGGTAGAAATCAAGAAAAACATCAAGTGTTGATGGTTGAAAAGACCACTAGTTTCAAGTAAAAGTGAAAGGGAAAGAGAGGGAACTTCAAGAAGAACAGCAAGCAAGTTGCTTCTCCCATGAAGAAACCCAAAGCTAGACCTAAGCCTGAAGCTGGGTGCTTCTACTGCAAAGAGAATGGTCACTGGAAGCAGAACTACCCCAAATAATTGGCGGATAAGAAGGATGGCAAAGTGAACAAAAGTATATATGATATACTTGTTATTGATGTGTACTTTACTAGTGTTCATAATAGCCCCTGGGTGTTTGATACTGGTTCAGTTGCTATGATTAGTATCTTGAAACAGGAGTTGCAAAACGAACAAAAGACTAGTTGAGGGCAAGGTGACGATGTGTGTTGGAAATGATTCCAAGGTTGATAAGATCACCATCGCATACTCCCTCAACCTTTGTGATTAGTATTGGAATTAAATCAATGTTGTTTGGTGTTTGTGTTGAGCATAAATATGATTGGACCATGTCTATTGCGATACGGTTATTCACTTAAAGTCAGGGGATAATTGTTGTTCTGTTTACATGAATAAAACCTTCTATGGTCTTACATCCAATGTATATGGTTTACTGAATCTCGATCACAGTGATACACATAATATTGATGCCAAAAGATACAAAGTTAATAAAGATATTGCAACTTATTTTGTGGCACTGCCGTTTAGGTCATATTGGTGTAAAGCGCATGAAGAAACTCCATGCTAATGGGATTTTTGGAATCACTTGATGCTTGCGAACCATGCCTCATAGGGAAGAAGACTAAAGACTTTGTTCTTTGGAACAATGGAGCGAGCCACTAACTTATTGGAAATAATACATACTGATGTATGCGGTCCAATGATTGTTGAGGCTCGCGGCGAGTATCGTTATTTTCTGACCTTCACAAATGATTTAAGCAGATATGTGTATATCTACTTAATGAAACACAAGTCTGAAACATTTGAAAAGTTCAAAGAAATTCAGAGTGAAGTGGAGAATCATCGTAACAAGAAAATAAAGTTTCTACGATCTGATCACGGAGGCGAATATTTGAGTTACGAGTTTGGCCTTCAATTAAAACAATGTGGAATAGTTTCACAAACTCATGCCACCTGGAACACCATAGCATAATGGTGTGTCCGAACATCGTAACCGTACTTTATTAGATATGGTACGATTTATGATGTCTCTTACTGATTTACCACTATCGTTTTGGGGTTATGCATTAGAGACAGCTACATTCACGTTAAATAGGGCACCGTCTAAAAATCCATTGAGACGACACCGTATGAACTATGGTTTAGCAAGAAACCTAAGCTGTCATTTCTTAAAGTTTGGTGTTGTGATGCTTGTGTGAAAAAGTTTCAGCCTGATAAGCTCAAACCCAAATCGAAGAAGTGCGTCTTCATAGGATACCCAAAAGAAACTGTTGGGTACACCTTCTATCGCTGATCCGAAGGCAAGATCTTTGTTTCTAAGAGTGGATCCTTTCTAGAGAAGGAGTTTCTCTCAAAATAAGTGAGTGGGAGGAAAGTAGAACTTGATGAGGTAATTGTACCTGCTCCCTTATTGGAAAGTAGTTCATCACAGAAATCAGTTCCAGTGATTCCTACACCAATTAGCGAGGAAGCTAATGATGATGATCATGAAACTTCTGATCAAGTTACTACCGAACCTCATAGGTCAACAAGAGTAAGATCCGCACCAGAGTGGTATGGTAATACTGTTCTGGAGGTCATGTTACTTGACCATGACGAACCTAAAAACTATGAGCAAGCGATGATGAGCCCAGATTCCACAAAATGCCTTGAGGCCATGAAATCTGAGATGGGATCCATGTATGAGAACAACGTGTGGACTTTGGCTGACTTGCCCGATGATCGGCAAGCCATTGAAAATAAATGGACCTTCAAGAGGAAGACGGACGCTGATAGTAGTGTTACTATCTACAAAGCTTGACTTGTCGAAAAGGTTTTTTGACAAGTTCAAGATGTTTGACTATGATGAGATTTTATCACTCGTATTGATGCTTAAAGTCTGTCCGAATCATGTTAGCAATTGCCACATTTCATGAAATCTGACAAATGGATATCAAAACTGCATTTCGTAATGGATTTATTAAAGAAGAGTTGTATATGATACAACTAGAAGGTTTTGTCAATCCTAAAGGTGCTAACAAAATGTGCAAGCTCCAGTGATCCATCTATGGACTGGTGCAAGCATCTTGGAGTTGGAATATACACTTTGATGAGTTGATCAAAGCATATAGTTTTATACAGACTTGCGGTGAAGCCTGTATTTACAAGAAAGTGAGAGGGAGCACTACAACCTTTCTGATAAGTATATGTGAATGACATATTGTTGATCGGAAATGATGTAGAATTTTCTGGAAAGCATAAAGGAGTGTTTGAAAGGAGTTTTTCAAAGAAGGACCTCGGTGAAGCTGCTTACATATTGGGCATCAAGATCTATGGAGATAGATCAAGACCCTTGATAAGATTTTTCAATGAGTACATACCTTGACAATATTTTTGAAGTAGTTCAAAATGGAACAGTCAAAGAAGGAGTTATTGCCTGTATTGCAAGGTGTAAAGTTGAGTAAGACTCAAAACACGACCACGGCAGAAAATAGAAAGAGTATGCAAGTCATTCCCTATGCCTCAGCCATAGGTTCTATAAAGTATGTAATGTTGTGTACCAAACCTATTGTGTACCTTGCCATGAGTTTGGCAAGGGGGTACGATATTGATCTAGGAGTGGATCACTTGACAGCGGTCAAAATTATCCTTAGAAGACTAAGGAGATATTTCTCGGTTATGGAGGTGATAAAGAGATCGTCGTAAAGAGTTACGCTGATGCAAGATTTTACACCGATACGGATGACTCTTAGTCTCAATCTGGATACATATTGAAAGTGGGAGCAATTAGCTAGAGTAACTCCATGCAGAGCATTGTAGACATAGAAAATTTTCAAAATACATACGGCTCTGAATGTGACAGACTCATTGACTAAGCTTCTCTCACAAGCAAAACATGATCACACCTTAGTACTCTTTGGGTATTAATCACATAACGATGTGAACTAGATTATTGACTCTAGTAAAACCCTTTGGGTATTAGTTACATGGCAATGTGAACTAATCACATGGTGATGTGACCTATTGGTGTTAAATCACATGGCGATGTGAACTAGATTATTGAATCTAGTGCAAGTGGGAGATTGAAGGTCATATGCCCTAGAGGCAATAATAAAGTTGTTATTTATATTTCCTTATATCATGATAAATGTTTATTATTCATGCTAGAATTGTATTAACCGGAAACTTAGTACATGTGTGAATACATAGACAAAATAGAGTTTCCCTAGTATGCCTCTACTTGACTAGCTCATTAATCAAAGATGGTTAAGTTTCCTGACCATAGACATGTGTTGTCATTTGATCAACGGGGTCACATCATTAGAGAATGATGTGATGGACAAGATCCATCTATTAGCTTAGCATAATGATCACTTAGTTTTATTGCTATTGCTTTCATCATGACTTATACATGTTCCTCTGGCTATGAGATTATGCAACTCCCGAATACCGGAGGAACACCTTGTGTGCTATCAAATGTCACAACATAACTGGGTGATTATAAAGATGCTCTACAGGTGTCTCCGATGGTGTTTGTTGAGTTGGATAGATCGAGATTAGGATTTGTCACTCCGTGTATCGGAGAGGTATCTCTAGGCCCTCTCGGTAATGCACATCATTATAAGCCTTGCAAGCAATGTGACTAATGAGTTAGTTGCAGGATGTTGCATTATGGAACGAGTAAAGAGACTTGTCGGTAACGAGATTGAACAAGGTATGATGATACCGACGATCGAACCTCGGGCATGTAACATACCGATGACAAAGGGAATAACGTATGTTGTTATGCGGTTTGACCGATAAAGATCTCCGTAGAATATGTAGGAGCCAATATGATCATCCAGGTTCCGCTATTGGTTATTGACCGGAGATGTGTCTCGGTCATGTCTACATAGTTCTCGAACCCGTAGGGTCCGTACGCTTAACGTTCGATGACGATTTGTATCATGAGTTATGTGATTTGATGACCAAAGTTTGTTCGGAGTCCTGGAAGAGATCATCGATATGACGAGGAGTCTCGAAATGGTCGAGACGTAAAGATCGATATATTGGAAGGCTATATTCGGACATCGGAAAGGTTCTGAGTGGTTCGGGTGTTTTTTGGAGTATGGGAGAGTGACGGGAATTTGCCGGGGGAAGTATTGGGCCTTCATGGGCCTTAGTGGAAAGGAGAGAAGGGCCAAAAGGGGAGGCTGCCCCCCATGGGCTGGTCCAAATTGGACTAGGGAGGCGGCGCCCCCCCCTCTTTCCATCTCCCTCTCCTACTCCTTCCCTCTCTCCCCTCTTGGAAAAGGAAGGGGACTCCAACTAGGATTGGGAATCCTAGTTGGACTCCCCCTATAGGCGCGCCCCTCCTAGGCCGGCCTCCTCTTCCCCCCTCCTTATATACGTGGACAGAGGGCACCACAAAGGCACTCCAAGATTTGTCTTAGTCGTGTGCGGTACCCCCCTCCACAGTTACACACCTCGGTCATATCGTCATAGCGCTTAGGCGAAGCCCTACGCCGGTAACTTCATCATCACCGTCACCACGCCGTCGTGCTGACGGAACTCTCCCTCGTCCTCAACTGGATCAAGAGATCAAGGGACGTCATCGTGCTGAACGTGTGCTGAACACGGAGGTATCGTATGTTCGGTACTTGGATCGGTTGGATCATGAAGACGTTCCACTACATCAACCGCGTTACTAAACGCTTCTGCTTTCGGTCTATGAGGGTACATGGACACACTCTCTCGTATCGTTGCTATGCATCTCCTAGATAGATCTTGCGTGATTGTAGGATTTTTTTTTGAAATACTACGTTCCCCAACAGGCTGGGCACCAGGTCCCCTGTCCTAGCCCCCACCAGACCTGAGCTCGCTAAAAGTCGTGATGCCGCCGCATGCTTGGTTCATTTGGCCCATTGAGCGAGAGGTTCCTCGTCTCTACCAAGTCAACAACGGCAAGATTAAATCAACAAGCAAATGCAGAATGCCTCAACAAAGAGTTTAATAGTTTTGCTTACTCTGGGTCCACAAGCATGGTGCCCAACGTGTACCCCGCAGGTGGTGGGGTCGCTCTGCCCCTTTTCAGGGTTGGAGCAGCATAACTTCTTGGCAGTCTTGAACTCATTGGTGGGGCCAAGGTCTCTGGCGGAAACGAGCTTTGCGAAGAAGCTGGGCTTGACTAGGGGCTATGATCGACTCTAGTAACCGCACGTCACTTGGCGGGTGGAGTCTTGGACTCTGACGGGTGGGTGGATTAGCGGCGTACCACCTCTAGCTTGTCGCCCTTAGAGGTGATCTTCTTCACGCTCTTTGTGACCGATGAGGAAGTAGGAGTCGCTGTTCCCCGGCTGGGCCACTTGCGAGGGCGTTGACCTGGATCTGTCCCTTGGGCTTGAGGACACATTGCAAGCCATTCCCCCTCCTCCTCGGGTTGCGCTGCCTCCTTAGCCCCGCCTCCTTCTTGGGCCTCTACTGTCGTGGTATGATGAATTCCAGCCCCGTCAGGGTCAAGCTTGGCAACCTCCTCCGCGTCGTGCTCCTCGCTCCCTTCATCAGAAGAACCCTCACCTTCAACATCTTCCTCTTCCTCCTCTTCTTCGGGCCTCGTTTTTTTAGCGGCACGGAGTGCTCTGTCCTTCGCGATCCGCTTCGCAATGAACTCTGCCTCTGCTTTCGAGGTGCACTTGATGAGATCGTTCTCCACCCTGGAAGCCCTTTCTTCCTAGCGAGAGACCCAGTCCATCTCTGCATCCAGTTCAGGCAATTGCCAGTCAGCCTCAACTCCATAGGTGTTGCAATCAGGCATCCATTGCAGGATTGGCCCAAGGCGGAGTTAAGGTACAGAGGAACAATCTTTGCTGGCAGATGGAACGGCCCAAGGTTACCGAATATCTGTCCACACAACCAGCCATGGCTATATATCAACAAGTTGTTGGCAGGGCCTGGGTACAGACGCATCCTGTCAGCAGAATTCTCGTATTTCCAGGCAAACCTGTCCCTTTTCTCTAGCGGTGCGATGCGTCGCCGGAGGAAGTCAGCCCCCACATGCTCAACAGTTAGCCCGACAGCTTTGAGGCAGGAAATCCTATTAAGCGCCGGGCGGAGCCTGCCATCAGTGAGGCCCAACTTGCTCCAGTCGCTGCCGCACGCGACACATTCATTCAGCGCCGCGCAGAACTCCGGAGCATCCTTGTCCTGGATCCAACACCAATCCGCCCTCCATTCCTCCCACCTGTTGCGTTGTTGGCCAGGGAGGTAATCCCATTCATCCTTCTTGCCCCGGGGAATCCAGCTTATGTTTCCCGAGCAGTGAGA
Organism: Aegilops longissima; assembly: GCA_021605205.1. Taxonomy (NCBI): domain Eukaryota; kingdom Viridiplantae; phylum Streptophyta; class Magnoliopsida; order Poales; family Poaceae; genus Aegilops; species Aegilops longissima. The sequence continues at coordinate 295,942,981 of CM038682.1, read as the reverse complement.
TTTGTCTTCAATTCGTGGGATGAAGAAGTGTCTAAACAAGTCCACATTGGGGGCAACTCCAACAAAGTTCTCGCACAGATGGGTGAATATTTCCATGCATGCCATTGCATTGGGCGTGAAATCCATAAGATATAATTCGTACACCATCATCATGGTACAAAAGAAATCTGAGAAGGGGGAGGTGAGGCTGCAGAGGAAGTACGCGGAGAAAAAGCGGTATGCGTTCGACGGAACCTTGTCCCCCTCCGGCAGAACCACGGGCTCCCCAGGCCCTTTCAGAACTTCCCTTCCCCACATATATGCATAACTCGTGATCAAGGTATTTCCATCCAAGTTCAACGGAAGAAGACCACGTCTTCTTGTCGTTTCCTGTCCAGCTCCTCCGCCCTTTTCTTCCTCCCCTCCGCTATGGCATCTTTTGCGGCAGCCACTCGCTTCCCCTTCGTGGCGCCCGTCTTCTGCCCCATCTCTTGGGCTCACAAGATGGACAAAAGATCTCACGGAGTTTTGGGGGTGGATGTTGGCGATGGGAGCAGTTGCTTGGCTTGAGGAAGAAGATGAAGGGAGGAGAGACAGATATGAATGAGCAGCGCCCCTTCACGATTGCCTTTTTATTGGGAACAGGTGTGGGGGCTGGCTCTTCGTATCCATCTCGTAAAGTTACCGTTTTTCCAAGCGCACTACCCATTAACTACTACTGTTCCACAACCCCACGACCTGCGGTAATTATGTGGAGTGGACATTGGATTGACTAGTCATCATAACAACAACTGCATGGGCAGCATTTCTTCGACACGTGTATGTGCACTGTTTGGGGCCTAAACCAACGTGCCCAGCGATACGTTTGGCTCAGGCCCGGGGGCTTTTGTCGAGGTACACAAACAGGGATGTTTACTCCCACTGACTTGTGCACGGATGAGGAACCTTCGCCCCGGCAGCCAAGGCTTGACGAAGGAATGGCTACCCCAAACTACAACACAAGGCCAAGCCAGAGAGGCCACTCTTCGTAAGACCAAGGAGAGGATCAAGAAAACCAAACCAACATAACGCCACCTTGGGAAGGCCTCCCCTGCCGGGCAGGTGTCGGTGTACAAAAGTAGGGGTCCCTTTTTGTACCCCTTTACTTGTGCGCGGGCAGTCACAGCCCCACTCCCCTGGCCACGCTTGGCGGGGCAGAGGAAGCAAAGACACAAGACGACCAGAGCAATGCCAAGCCAAAAACACGAAGAGCAGAAGGGCGAGTGAACTCCCCCGGCAAGGCCCTTGCCAGGGCGGCCTCCACAGCCCCGGCAAGAACCTTGCCGGGGCAACTTGCCCAACGCCAGCAGGGCTGCCACCCTTGAGCCTGAGAGTTCCGACGCCCTCAACCACATTGGAACCAAAGCTCAAGAGGCGCCTCCGTGGTGGCATGTAGATCTTTGTGAAGAGCAAGAACATGCAAGATTAGATGAGAATCAGAAGACGAAGATCCCCCCGGCAATACCCTTTCCGGGGACGCCCACGACGCCGCGGCAAGACTCTTACTGAAGACATCCGCGGGGCCACAGCCAGGCCCCCACCATCCAAGACTCCACCCCTGTTTTCCACACAGCTGCCAGCCCACCAACTAGGCGAGCACCTGCGTTGCAACGTGTGGCCTCCAGGCCAACTCAGCAAGCACCTGCGTGGTGGCATGCAGATCTTCATGAAGACTCTGCCACCGCACCAACTCAGCACCAAGCCAGCCAGTGTGGCACTACACGCCTCGTCGGCTCGGACACGCGTCGAAGCCAGGCGAGGCGACGACAGCTGGGACGAGCTTCCTTTCCGTCCCCAATAAAGCATGAAGGACATGTTGGCAGCGCATTAAATGTGTTTGTCCTATGGTGCCAGGAGATAGACTCGACTACTGTACAACTTTCCACCTCCTGTGTGCCACTGTGGCAGCCCCTTTTGACTACAAAAGGAGGCCCGCGGCGTACTGAGGAAGGATTCGGACTTTTTGGACCTTGCATGCTTTGTAGTTATTCCAAGAACACCAGATAAACATAAACCAGCAGGAGTAGGGTGTTACGCATCACTTGCGGCCCGAACCTGGATAATCCCCCCCCCCCCCGTGTTGATCTTCTAATCCCGCTCTTTCCACAGCCCCGCGCCCGCCAACCGTAGCAAAAGGGATTCTACGTGATCCCGTAGGTGTCGTTTCCCCCGACATCTTTGGCGCGCCAGGTAGGGGGTGGCGAGCTAAGAAAATCCGGTTTGGAGGTTAGCACACCGACTTCATCATCACCATGGCCTCCAAGAGAAAGGGGACCACAGCGATCGGCTCGTCCGGGGGCCGGCCCGTCCATGCTAGCGTGAGCAGGCGGTGGGTGGCCACGGATGGGGCCGGAGACGTGGCCCGCGAACATCCACGACATTCTAGCTATCAGAGCCAGGCGAGCGGCGTCGTCTGAATCCTAGACGACGAGCCGCACGCCGCTGGGTCCGGGGGCAGGTTAGTGCTACCCACGGGCGGCGGGGAGCCTCTACGGCACCCCAGCTGGCACCCGCGTCGCGCCCTTCCCAGGCCGTGCATGATGAGCAACACTGCTATGTCGTAGCCCCGGGCACCCCGCGGAAAGAGCCCTGTGCACCACTCGCAGGACGAACCAGGCCGGTGTGCACGCTTGGACGCCGGTGCAGGCGGCGTGCGACCGCGAGACCGTGACAGATCCCCTTCTAACCCCGTTAGAAGTCGGAGCGTGTCACCGTCTACGCAGATCTCGCCGCCGCCTACACCAGCAGAAGCGCTGGCACACGTGCTGCTGCTCCTCGACTTCCCCCCTGCTGCGGAGAAGCTCGACGAGTGGAGGGCCACCATCCGAAGCCTTGTCAGCTTCGCCAACAAACACGACCCGGTGCATGCCGGCGGTGGGGGGACCAGAGACGCTGCAACCACGGTGCACTCCCCCCCTCCCGCAGCCGCGACAACAGCCACCGGCCCGTCGAGCCGATGTCTGTGACAACGTTTCCACAGCATCGTCCGACCCGCGAACCCGCCGTGACCAACGGCAAGTCCTTTGGGAATGGGCCCAGGAAGATGCTCGAACTACCATCGAACGACGACGGGAGACACGCCATCAGTCAGATCGGCGTGCGGGGCCTTCTATGGACCACCCGGCGCCGGGGGGCCCCGGCGACCTGCCTTACGAGGTGGGTTGTCCAGCCTTTACCCGAGAGTTGCGGCAGTTCCAGTGGCCCTCCCACCGCATGTTCAAGCCCAATGTTGGCAAGAATTACAATGGGAAGACCCGACCATCAGAGTTCCTCGGCATCTACACCATTGCGATGCAAGCTGCTGGAGCTCGCGACGACAAGGTGCTCGCCAATTACTTCCCGTTGGCACTCAAACCCAACGTCATGTCATGGTTGATGCACTTGCCAGTGTATTCCATTTCTTCTTGGTCGGATTTGTGTCATGAGTTTGTGGGTGCCTTCACTGGAGGCCACCAAGCTCATGGCCAGGCAAGTGATTTGCATATCATCCCCCAGAAAGAAGGTGAAAACATGCGCAAGTACATACAAAGGTTCAGCCAGGTGCAATACAACATCCCAGATGTTCATCCCGCCGCTATCATCAGCGCATTCCATCAGAATGTGCGCAACCGCAAGATGCGTGAAGAGTTAGCGATGAACAAGGCCAAAGACGTGGCCGAACTTTACGTTCTGGCCGATAGATGTGCTCGAGCTGAAGAGGGGAGGAAGTACCCCAGCGAAGACGCCGGTGCGGAAACCGACTCCACAGACAAAGACACCGCCGCCCCGACAAAGAAGGGTCGGCGCCGCAACAGGAAGTGCAAGGGTAAGATTGTGCTTGCCGTTGAGGGATCCGGCGAGCCCGGCGCCGCCAAAAAGGCCATGGCTGACGACCCCGGCAAGGAGGTTGCCGGGTGTGCCGCCTGTTTGGCCCTGGCGGCCGCCGGCAAGCCAGGAGGCTCCTACAAGCAGTACTGCAAGATCCACCGTACCAAGGGCCATGACCTCCAGAACTACCGACAGGTTGAGCTGCTTGCAGAAAAGCAGAAGGCTGAATATGAAAGGCGGGACAAGGAGAAGGGTCAGGATGGTGCTGAGGGGTCCGGCAAGAAGGGTGGCAGCCAAGGGGGTCGTCGCGGCAAAGATAACCAACAAGAGAGGCCCGCTCGGGGCTGCGACAAGAAAGAGGAAGATGATGATCACAACGAGGACGACGAGTCCGGCGAGCACGAGTTCCAGAAGGCTACAGAGGCCATGTGCGTCGACGGTGGTGCCTCGTTGCACACCTCACATCGCCAGTTGAAGCAGTGGGCGCGTGAGGTCACAGCGATGGAGCCGTCGTTCGATGCCCACAAGCCACTGAAGTGGTCCCGCACGCCCATTGTTTTCGACACCGAGGATCACCCTGATCGCACAACTGCGGTGGGTTTTTGCCATTGTTGGTTTCAGCAACAATACGCAACCTCAAGGTGACCAAAGTGCTGGTTGATGGTGGGGCCGGTCTGAATTTGATCTCTCCCGCTGTGATCAAGAAGCTGCAGATTCCTGATGGAGATCTCGAGGAGACGGGCACGTTCCAAGGGGTCAACCCGGGAAGGAGTCAGCCAAAAGGTAAAATCACGTTGCCCGTTACGTTCGGGGGCGAGCTGAATTATAGGATAGAGAAGATCGTTTTTGATGTTGCCGAGATCCCCCCGCCGTACAACGGGATCCTTGGTCGCCTAGCGCTGGCCAAGTTCATGGCGGCGTCACACTACGCCTACAACACATTGAAGATGCCGGGGCCGCTGGCCATCATCACCGTCCCCTCTGACAAGAAAGATGCGCTCATCTGCACCGACCAACTCTACCGAGAGGCAGTTGCAGCAGCTGCCGCCAGGGCACTTGGTCCTTCCGCTAAAGCCCCGGGAAGGAAGAAGGCCGGCAAGACCTCTTGCACCCACTCCGGCAAGCGCACCTCTTCGGGGTGTTGTGCTCCCATTGAGGACGTGCCAGAGAGCTCCACCGGCAAGAGCAAGAAGTCCAAGGCTGCACCACCAGAAACCAAGAAAGTGTCCGTCAAGGTGGACGGCATGGGCGGGGCTTTCACTATAAGCTCCACCCTCAACAGCAAATAGGAAAGCGCGCTCTTCGTCTTCCTCCGGGCGAATGTCGATGTATTTGCATGGCAAGCATCTAACATCCCCGGCGTTCCCAGGGAGGTGATTGAGCACCATCTTGCTATCTATCCTCACGCGCGGCCCGTCAAGGAGAAGGTCAGGAAGCAAGCTTTGGAGCAACAAGAGTTCATCATTGAAGAGATCAGGAAGTTGGAGGCGGCAGGCCTGGTAAGAGGAGTACTCCACCCCACGTGGTTGGCCAATCCGGTGGTGGTGCGTAAGGCAAATGGGAAGTGGAGGCTGTGTATTGACTACACATACATCAATAAATCCTATCCAAAGGATCCTTTACCTCTGCCACGCATCGACTAGATTGTAGACTCCCCTGCTGGGTGTGACCTGCTGTCATTCCTCGATGACTATTCAGGATACCACCAGATCTTCATGATGAAGGAAGATGAAGACAAGACCGCATTCATCACCCCATGTGGTACTTATTGTTTTGTATGAATGCCTTTCGGGTTGAAGAGCGCTAGTTCAACATTTGCCCGAGCAATCCAGATTGGTCTTGAGCCCCAGCTACATAGAAATATGGAAGCTTACATGGATGACATAGTGGTCAAAACCAAGGACAGGGCCATGCTCGTGCAAGATTTAGAAGAAACATTCGCAAATCTGCGCAAGATCAACCTCAAGCTCAACGCAGAGAAGTGCGTGTTCGGTGTCCCCTCCGGCAAACTTCTCGGGTTCTTTGTGTCTCAACGCGGAATCGAAGCAAATCTCGACAAGATCAAGGCGATCGAGCAGATTGAGGCACCGAAACGGGTTAAAGACGTCCGTAGACTCGCCGGCTGCATTGCTGCCCTGAGTAGGTTCATCTCCAAATCTGCTGAGCGCGCCCTCCCCTTTTCAAAGTTTTGAAAAAGGCGGGTCTAGTAAAATGAACTTCGGAGGCAGAGGCAGCACTGCAAGATTTGAAGAGGTACCTCTCCTCCACGCCAATACTAGTCGCGTCTAAACCACGGGAGCCGTTGTTGTTGTACTTAGCAGCAACAACTCAAGTGGCAGTGTTGCGCTGGTGGCATAGAGGGAACTTGAGGGAGAAGCAGCAGTTGCAGCAAAGCCATCGGATGGCGAGCCGGGGTCCTACCCGGCAGAGCCTGACACCAGCAAACCAGAACCCCGGCAAGGCCCGGTCCCGGCGAGGCAGAGTCTGAGCGGATGGGCGAAGTGGGGCAGAAGAAGAAGATGGTGCAGCCCCCAGTGTATTTTGTCAGTCCCCCTATTGCAGGGGGATAGGTCAAGACATTTGGGAATGCAAAAGCTACTTTTCGGCCTCCTCATGGCCTCGAGAAAGATGCACCACTATTTCCAAACGCACGAGATCACCGTCGTCACCCACCTCCCTTTGCAACGGATTTTGCAGAACCCAGATGCGACAGGGAGGATTGTGGAGTGGGCATTGGGGCTGTCGAGCTTTGGCCTCAGGTTTGAAAGTGCTTCAACAATCAAGAGTCGAGCTTTGGCAGAGTTCATAGCAGAGTGGACCGCAACGCCCGACGAGGAGATTCAAGAGACCACCCTTCCCGGCAAGGAGACGAGCAATGAGTGGATTATCTACTTTGACGGAGCTTTCTCACTCCAAGGTGTTGGTGCTGGCGTGCTACTCGTCGCACCCACCGGAGAACACCTCAAGTACATAATTCAGATGCACTTTCCCTGGGAAAAATCAATGAACAATACGGTGGAGTATGAGGGGTTGCTTGCCGGTCTCAGGATCGCGGCAGACCTCGGAATCAAGAACCTCATCCTCAGAGGTGATTCGTAGCTCGTCATCAAGCAAGTTAACAAGGATTACCAGAGCCCGTTGATGGAGGCCTACATGAATGAAGTGAGGAAGGTGGAAGAACGTTTCGACGTCCTATAGGCAGAACATGTTCCCCGAGCGGAGAACAACATTGCCGACAAACTGTCGAAACGCGCTGCCCTCAAGTTGCCTGTGGGACCAGGTACCTTTGTACTTCAGTTAATACAACCATCCGTAGAGCCATCAGCAGGGCAGAACTAGCGAAGGAAGACAAGCCCCGGCAAGTACCTTCCCGCTGAGCCCCCAGGAGGCGCTGGCAAGGAGGTTACCGGGTACCCCAAGCTTGCCGAGGGGCAACTACCTCCGACAGGGCCCCAAGCCCTGACCATAGAGGCAGCTGCTCCTACGGCCGTAGATGTGCCTTTGGTCCTTGCCGTCAAGCCCCAGGCTCCGGCATGGGCGCAGCCCACTGTCCGTTTCCTCCAAACTGGAGAGCTCCCCGAGGAGTAGGAAGAAGCAGAGAAGTAGCCCGCCGGTCCAACATGTACCAGTTTGTGGATGATACCCTGTACAGAAGGAGGCTAAACGGTGTGAGGCTGAAGTGCATTCCTCAAGAGGATGGACTAGAGCTGTTGGCGGAGATACATGGAGGTATATGTGGCTCCCACAAAGGGTCAAGGGCCTTTGCCGGCAAGGCATTCTGGCAAGGTTTCTTCTGGCCCACAGCCCTCCAGGATGCAGCTGCGCTAGTAACCAAGTGTGAAGCGTGTTAGTTCCATTCGAAGAAGCTTCATCAACCAGCTCAAGCCCTTCAAACAATCCCTCTCTCCTGGCCATTTTCGGTCTGGGGGCTCGACATACTGGGCCCTTTCCCCCGTGCTGTCGGGGGCTTTGAGTACTTGTACGTCGCAATCGACAAGTTCACAAAGTGGCCCGAAGTGGAAGTAGTGAGGAAGGTGACATCACAGTTAGCCGTCAAGTTCTTCAAGGGGCTAGTTTGCCGTTTTGGTGTGCCGAACAGGGTCATCACCGACAACGGCACGCAGTTCACAAGCCGCACCTTCATGCAATACATCCAGGACCTCGGTAGCAAGGTATGTTTCGCTTCAGTGGCACACCACAGAGAAACGGCCAGGCGGAGAGGGAAAATGTTGAAGTACTGCGAGGCCTGAGGATAAAGACTTTTGACAGGCTGCACAAGTGTGCAAGGCACTAGATTGATGAGTTGCCGGCGGTTCTTTGGTCGATCAGAACGACGCCAAGTCGAGCCACCGGCCAGACACCCTTTGCCCTGGTATACGGGGCAAAAGCAGTTCTCCCAACGGAACTCACATACGAGTCACCTCGAGTGCTCGCTTATGACGAGCTTGAGCAAGAGCAGTTGAGGCAAGATGACGCGACGCTCCTTGAGGAAGATCGTCTTCGGCGGTCAGGCGAGCTGCACGCTATCAAAGAAGCCTTGCGCCGCTACCATAGCCGCAAGGTTATGCCTGAAGTCTTGAGGAAGGCGACCTTATTCTTCGGTGCATTCAGTTAGCTAAGAATTCCAACAAGTTGACGCCAAAGTGGGAAGGCCCTTATCGGGTAATACGAGTCACCAGGCCTGGCACAGTCCGCCTGGAGACCAAAGATGGTATCCCAGTGAGAAACTCCTGGAACATCGAACATCTTCATAAGTTTTACCCGTGAGGCGCGGTTGTCGGGCCTCCCGGCGAACCACCTTTTGTACAAGCCTTGCTGACAAGGCATGTAACCCTTTGTACAGAGCCAGGCGCAAACCCTGAGCATAAAAATATGAAGCATTGGCGCCCTAAGTTTTAGCATGCATGCTAGGTTAAGTCTCCCTTTGGTAGGATTGATAGTGCTCAGCGGCAACTAACCCCTAGCATAGCGGTCGGGTGTGTGTCTTTCCGTCCTTTCCAGTCCTTTCTTTGGTTCGCAGGCTGCACAGGCGTTTCTGCCAAGCCATTTAAGGGCAGGGAGACGAATCGACATCCTCGACCCCGGCAAGCCATTGTCGGGGGCTGCAGATTCAAGTATTCAACTACGGCAAGCAATGGTTGCTGGGGGCTGCAGATTCAGATAAGTCTTTTATCCCCTGTTATGCATTTCCGTATGGAACCGGGACGTACGAAGCCTCGTTTATTCCTAGGCCACCATGCTCCCCCTTTCCTGTGCCCAAGAACTATTCTCTGGGCCGGAACTTGGTTGTAGTTGTGGTGACAAGGAAGCAAACGAAGGGCCTATTCCTACTTCGCCCCTGCCTCCGCCAAGAGGGTGAGTATAGTCATGCTATGAAGTGAGGGGACGGCAAGGCCTGTTGTTGGGCAATAATGTTTATCTTAGGGATAACAAGGATTCATTCCTTGGCATGGGCCTCGCTCATGCACAAAGAACCCGGCAAGCACCCTTTTTCATTAATATGTTTCAAACAGGTACAGTTCATACGGAATGTAAACATGAGCAAGGGGGTTACAAGGTTTAAATCTAACAAGTGCCTGCAGGCTTAAAAACTAAAAAAGATAAGTGCCCCGTGATCTCCGTTCTTGCCCCTTTCCTCCCAGGTGCGGCAGGTGAAGGCAAAAAGGAGGCGACGGGGAACGCGACGATGGAGAGCTTGATGAGGAAGACCCTCGGCAGGGCGCATGGCCGAGGGAGGAGGGCCGCGCGGTCAGTTAGAGTCGGCGTCCTCCCACTTGACGCCCTCGTTGTCACTATCGCTGTCCTCCTCGTCACTCCCGCTTGAGGAGGAGTCTTCGTCATCGGAGGAGCTCTCCACGCAACACCTTAGGCGAGTTCCCAAGTGCCCAAAGGCCTTGACGGAGAGTAGGCTGTTCTCCATTAATTTGAAGTGGAGAACGAGCCCCTCCGACAGGCTGTGGGCACGAGCGAAGGTCTTCCATCCACGACAAAGATACATGACGTGAGGGGCGGGGAAGTCGACGTTGACCCGCATGCTGCCATTCCCGCAGCCCCTCATATGTAGCCTTAAAGCATGTGGAGGGTCGAGCTCCATCTCCCAAGTGAACGGAGTAGGGAGAAGAAGACCACGGCGCACTGACCTGTGCAGCCTGATGAAGAATCTGCGGGGCTGGTCTTCGACATGGCCCTCCATTGGGGGAGGGGCCACTGGCGGAGGCGAGGCTGGTGCGCTGCCCCGTCCTCCTCTTCCCCGAGCGCCACAACAGCCTCGGTCTCGCCCCTCCCCCTTCCTCTCACGGCCGGCTCCGCCGCCGCGAGCTCTTGGGAAGGAGAGGCACGCTGTCGAGCAGAGAACCTAGTTGCCGCCATCGCAGTGCCAGCGCGCCCTCTGGCTGTAGCAGAAGGAGGGAAGGAGCCAAGGTGGAAGGAGATGAATGATGAAGGATTGACGGGTGCCATCCCCCTCCCCTTCTTATAAAGGGGCGGGGCCGGGGCTCGGCTGCCCCACTTAGCCAATTCGGCCGTCAGGGACGCAGGGAATCGAGAACGACCTGCTGCTCCAATCAGCAACGACCCAGTTTCCCGCCTCGCCATTTAAGGCCCGTGCCCCTCGCGTCCACCGCCTACCATCTTCGAGGCATGGGGAACACGTGGCGAGCAAGCCAAAATCGAGAAGACAAGTGAAGCGACTGTTTTCCACCCCGTGATCGTGGGGCACGAGCGCCTTTAAGGCCACGACTCGAGTCCACTTAGTAAATGAGCCGCGCCCCTGCGTTTTCCCCTTTTGTTGGGGAAGGCGCGAGCCGCCTCTTTACCATGATGTGACGCATGCGTGCAGCAACCGCCCCACGCACTACCCCCACGTCACGCAATCAATGTGGGTGATGGGGAAGCGCAACGAGCGAGGGAGTTACTGCGGTAAAACTCCACAAGACGCTACCACAAGACAGCCTGGGCTGGCCCAATAACGCCCCGCGCTTATATGTGGCCCAGGCCCGGGGGCTCCTGTCGGTGTACAAAAGTAGGGGTCCCTTTTTGTACCCCTTTACTTGTGCGCGGGTAGTCACAGCCCCACGCCCTGGCCATGCTTGGCGAGGCAGAGGAAGCAAAGACACAGGACGACCAGAGCAACGCCAAGCAAGAAACACGAAGAGCAGAAGGGCGAGGTGAACTCCCCCGGCAAGGCCCTTGCCGGGGCGGCCTCCACAGCCCCGGCAAGAACCTTGCCAGGGCAACTTGCCCAACGCCAGCAGGGCTGCCACCCTTGAGCCTGAGAGTTCCGACACCCTCAACCACATTAGAACCAAAGCTCGGGAGGCGCCTCCGTGGTGGCATGCAGATCTTTGTGAAGACCAAGAACATGCAAGATTAGATGAGAATCATAAGACGAAGATCCTCGACAAGATCCTTGCCGAGGATACCCATGAGACCCCCCGGCAATACCCTTGTCGGGGACGCCCACGATGTCGCGGCAAGACCCTTGCCCGGGCCCCGGCAAGACTCTTGCCGAAGACATCCGCGGGGCCACAGCCAGGCCCCCACCAGCCAAGACTCCACCACCGTTTTCCACACAGCTGCCAGCCTAACAACTAGGCGAGCACCTGCGTGGCAACGAGCGGCCTCCAGGCCAACTCAGCAAGCACCTGTGTGGTGGCATGCAGATCTTCGTGCAGACTCTGCCACCGCACCAACTCAGCAGCCAGCAAGCCAGTGTGGAACTACACGCCTCGTCGGCTCGGACGCTCGTCGAAGCCAGGCGAGGAGGCGACAGCTGGGACGAGCTTCCTTCCCGTCCCTAATAAAGCATGAAGGACACGTCGGCAGTGCATTAAATGCGTTTGTCCTACGGTGCCAGGAGATAGACTCGACTACTGTACAACTTTCCACCTCCTGTGTGCCACTTTGGCAGCCCCTTTTGACTATAAAAGGAGGCCCGTGGCATACTGAGGAAGGATTCGTACTTTTTGGACCCTGCATGCTTTGTAGATAGTCCAAGAACACCAGATAAACATAAACCAGCAGGAGTAGGGTGTTACGCATCACTTGCGGCCCGAACCTGGATAATCCCCCCGTGTTGATCTTCTAATCTCGCTCTTTCCACAGCCTCGCACCCGCCAACCATAGCAAAAGGGATTATACGTGATCCCGTAGGTGTCATTTCCCCCGACAGCAGGAGAGCCCGGCCAGGTCGGGACCACCCCAAGGGCAAGTCCAAGATTACCCCGGCAGGCTTGCCGGGGCTGCCAAGGGCAAAAAATCCCGCCAAAGCACCACCGCACAGCAACGCCAATCACTTGTCCATGCGGTGTCGAGCCCCCAGGTAATTAAGTGGCTTTCACTAAACACATGGAAGCATAATGGAAAGCGGATCATTTCTAGTTGACGACATCCAGAGGCGTGTCAAGGTGATAAGCTGAGGATGATTAAGCGGCACGTCAGGCTTGCCGGGTTTCACCCTCAGCACGACACCTAGCAATGCATTTAATGCATTTTATCCTAACTATCAGAGTTAGGTATGATAGCACTGTTAGCTATCTAATCATTAGATAATGACTATTTTGCCACTGTGGTTACCCCTTGAGCTATAAAAGGAGGACCAAGGAAAACTAGTAAAGGATTTGAACCCCCTCATACTTGTACGCGCATAGCTGCTCCCCCGAGGCCACCTTGCTGGGTTTGAGCGATGCGTCTTGTTTGATCGTCCACATCCAATCTACCAAAGGCAGGAGTAGGGTTTTACGCCTCACGGCGGCCCGAACCTGGGTAAAATTGCCAGTGTCATCATCATTGTGCTGCTCCATGGCTTCCACTCTTTGTGCAATGTGACCACCCCCTTTGCTGAACCACAAAGGGGCCCATGATCCCATAGGTGATCGTGCTCTCCCACGACATACGTGTACGCGCTTCTCCGTCCCCATGACGATGATCCAAAGTCTGGAAACATGGATGCTTGGTTGGATGTATCTCTACTCCTAATGTCTTAATCCATACGCCGTTCAATGGTTTCGTTGGTATCCCCCCAAGCGATCGATATATGCCCAACCAAGCGATCTCCCTCCCACCGATTTTCCCCTCCCTCCAAAAACCAACACCGGTTTTAATTCGTCACCAGACCCACACGTCCCATGCCAAAGAAAAAACCAAACCTAATATTCCATCTTTCCATCGCACCCTTCCATATAAGAGGCCAATCAAATCATATCGAAGGGTGGGTTTAAGACCTTCCATCCAAAACATATCACATCAGAAAAAACTTCCATAAACAACAACAATGAAATCACATCGCAATGAAATCTTTTCACTATTTCCATCACAATCAAACATATACCGATCAAACACAGTCTTTCCATAAATCCACCTTTTTCAAATCTCTCCTGAAGGGGCAGTACGTACCTCGTTTCGTTCGTTTGCTAGCCTCCCTCCCCATCGATCGATCCACCTCGTCCTCTCGCCACCAATTTTTTTGACAATGCCCCACCTCCCATTTATGTTTTTAGTTATTTATCATTGTTCTTTTTCCGAACATACCAAATTAACCGACCATCTCACATATCTCAAACGATCCCGTCCTCAACCGAATCACAACTTTCTATCTTGAAAAAGAATCGTAACTTTCCTCTCGTGGCATAGACATTCCCTACCAATGGAACGATGACGCACGGGGACTTTTTCCGCTTGAGACTGTTTCTGCACATAACTTCGACATACTGATACGTCTCCGTCGTATCTACTTTTCCAAACACTTTTGCCCTTGTTTTGGACTCTAACTTACATGATTTGAATGGAACTAACCCGGACAGATGTTGTTTCAGCAGAATTGCCATGATGTTGTTTTATGTGCAGAAAACAGAAGTTCTCGGAATGACCTGAAACTCCACGGAACATCTTATAAAAAATCCTCGCCAAAGATGAAGACCAGGGGGCCCACACCCTCTCCACGAGGGTGGGGGCGCCCCCTGATACGTCTCCAACCTATCTATAATTTTTTATTGCTCCATGCTATATTATCTACTGTTTTGGACTATATTGGGCTTTATTTTCCACTTTTATATTATTTTTGGGACTAACCTATTAACCGGAGGCCCAAATTGAATTGCTGTTTTTTGCCTATTTGGTGTTTCGAGAAATGAATATCAAACGGAGTCCAAACGGAATGAAACCTTCGGAATGTGATTTTCTCACCAAACGTGATCCAGAGACTTGGACCCTACTCCAAGGAACAAAAGAGGCGGTCACGAGTGTGGGGCGCCTCTAGGCGCGCCCGCCTCATGGGCCCCTCAAGCTCCACCGACGCATTCTTCCTCCTATATATACCTACGCACCCCAAACGATCGTAAGGGGAGCCAAAACCTAATTCCACCGCCGCAACTTTCTCAGATCCGCGAGATCCCATCTTGGGGCCTATTCCGAGTTCACGGAGAGGGTCGCCATCACGGAGGGCTTCTACATCATCATAGCCTCCGATGAAGTGTGAGTAGTTTACCTCAGAGCTTCGGGTCCATAGTTAGTAGCTAGATGGCTTCTTCTCTCTTTTTGGATCTCAATACAATGTTCTCCCCCTCTCTCGTGGAGATCTATTCGATGTAATCTTCTTTTTGCGGTGTGTTTGTTGAGACCGAGGAATTGTGGGTTTATGATCAAGTCTATCTATGAATAATATTTGAATCTTCTCTGAATTCTTTTATGTATGATTGGTTATCTTTGCAATTCTCTTCGAATTATTAGTTTGGTTTGGCCTACTAGATTGGTTTTTCTTGCAATGGGAGAAGTGCTTAGCTTTGGGTTCAATCTTGTGGTGTCCTTTCCCAATGACAAGGGGAAGCAAGGCACGTATTGTATTGTTGCCATCGAGGATAACAAGATGGGGTTTTTATCATACTGCATGAAACTATCCCTCTACATCATGTCATCTTGCTTAAGGCGTTACTCTATTTTTAACTTAATACTCTTGATGCATGCTGGATAGCGGTCGATGAGTGGAGTAATAGTAGTAGATGCAGGCAGGAGTCGGTCTACTTGTCTCAGACGTGATGCCTATATACATGATCATACCTAGATATTCTCATAACTATGCTCAATTCTGTCAATTGCTCAACAGTAATTTGTTCACCCACCGTAGAATACTTATGCTCTTGAGAGAAGCCCATAGTGAAACCTATGGCCCCCGGGTCTATTCCCATCATATCAATCTCCATCACTTTATATTTGCTTTGCTTTTACTTTGCCTTTTACTTTTTATTTTACATCTCTATACCCAAAAATACCAAAAATATTATCTATCATCTCTACCAGATCTCACTCTTGTAAGTGACCGTGAAGGGATTGACAACCCCTAATCGCGTTGGTTGCGAGGAGTTGTTGTTTTTGTGTAGGTATGAGGAACTCGAGCATAGCCTCCTACTTGATTGATACCTTGGTTCTCAAAAACTGAGGGAAATACTTACGCTACTTTGCTGCATCATCCTCTCCTCTTCGGGAAAATCCAACGCAGTGCTCAAGAGGTAGCAGCCCCCCCCCTAGGGCGCACCCCCCTACCTCATGGGCCCCCTGGAGACCTTCCGACGCCAACTCCAACTCTATATATTTGCTTTCGGGGAGAAAAAAATAGAGGAGAAGAAATCATTGCGTTTTACGATATGGAGCTGCCGCCAAGCCCTAAAACCTCTCGGGAGGGCTGATCTGGAGTCCGTTCGGGGCTTCGGAGAGGGGGATTCGTCGCCGTCGTCATCATCAACCATCCTCCATCACCAATTTCATGATGCTCACCATCGTTCGTGAGTAATTCCATCATAGGCTTGCTGGACGGTGATGGGTTGGATGAGAACTATCATGTAATCAACTTAGTTTTGTTAGGGTTTGATCCCTAGTATCCACTATGTTCTGAGATTGATGTTGCTATGACTTTGCTATGCTTAATGCTTGTCACTAGGGCCCGAGTGCCATGATTTCAGATTTGAACCTATTATGTTTTCATGAATATATGTGTGTTCTTGATCCTATCTTGCAAGTCTATAGTTACCTACTATGTGTTATGATCCGGCAACCCTGAAGTGACAATAATCGGGACCACTCCCGGTGATGACCATAGTTTGAGGTGTTCATGTATTCACTATGTGCTAATGCTTTGTTCCGGTTCTCTATTAAAAGGAGGCCTTAATATCCCTTAGTTTCCATTAGGACCCCGCTGCCACGGGAGGGTAGGACAAAAGATGTCATGCAAGTTCTTTTCCATAAGCACGTATGACTATATTCGGAATACATGCCTACATTACATAGATGAATTGGAGCTAGTTCTATGTCACCCTATGTTATGACTGTTACATGATGAACCGCATCCGGCATAATTATCCATCACCGATCCAATGCCTACGAGTTTTCCATCTACTGGTTTACGCTTATTTAATTTCCCGTTGCTACTGTTACAATCACTACAAAACACCAAAAATATTGCTTTTAATTTCATTGCTCTTTTGTTACCGTTACCACTACTATCATATTACTTTGCTACTAAATACCTTGCTACAGATATTAAGTTATCCAGGTGTGGCTGAATTGACAACTCAGTTGCTAATACTTGAGAATATTCTTTGGCTCCCCTTGTGTCGAATCAATAAATTTGGGTTGAATACTCTACCCTCAAAAGCCGTTGCGATCCCCTACACTTGTGGGTTATCAAGAACAATTTTTGGCGCCATTGCCGGGGATCATAGCTCTATTCTTTGAGTCACTTGGGATTTATATCTGCTGGACACTATGAAGAACTTGAAAGACGAGAAAACAAAAATTTATCCCTCAACTACGAGGGGAGATAAGGAACTGCCATCTAGCTCTGCACATGATTCACCTTCTGTTATGAGTAAGCTTGCCACACCTAAACCTGCTTCTGCTATTCGTTCTGATATGTCGCATGTTATTGATGATGCCACTTCTGCTATGCGTGATATTTATGATGAAACTACTTCTATGCTTGATACTACTGTGCCCCTTAGTGAATTTCTTGATGAACAAATTGCTAGGGCTAGGGAGAAAGAAATTATTGAAACTGATAATAATGATGAAAGTGATGATGAGGATAGGCCTGTTATTCCTGAAGGTTATATTTTTGATATGGAATCTTCTGCCGCTATTTTAGCTTGCAAAGATAATCATGAACTTAAGAGGGTATTAATTAAATGGAACAAGGAAGTATACAACTTTGTGCAAATTAAAGAAGAGAGTCTCCCACAAGCTTGGGGGAGGCTTCTCAAGTTACTTAATGCTTTGCCTGATCATCCTCTTAAGAAAAATGAAATACTTGATATCTTTTATAATGGACTAACCGATGCTTCCAGAGATTACCTGGATAGTTGTGCTGGTTCTCTTTTCAGGGAAAGAACACCGGATGAAGCTGAAATTTTATTAAATAATATGTTGACAAATGAAAATAATTGGGCACCTCCTGAGCCAACTCCTGCTCCAATTACTGAGCCTATTCCTAAACCAACTCCGAAGAAGAGAGGTGTTCTATTTCTCAGTCCTGAAGATATGCAAGAGGCAAAGAAATCTATGAAATAAAAAGGTATTAAAGCTGAAGATGTTAAGAATTTACCTCCTATTGAAAAAATACATGGTCTTAATCTACCGCCTGTTGAAGAAACATATGATCTTGATCCATTACCTATTGAAGAACCTCCTGATCCCGATAACCCGACACAGGTAGTAAAGGTAAATTCTCTCTATAGATATGATAAAGCTGAAGTCCCTCCTACTAAAATTGCTAGTCAGTGCTTGGATGAGTTTTATAACTTTATGTTTAAGCAAGAATACTTCAATGCTTATTTTGGTAGACAACTAAAACAAAATGCTTATATGATTAAACACTTGGGTGATTATATAGCTAATATTAGAGGTGAACTTAAACTTGTTAGCAAACATGCTTCTATGGTTACCACTCAAGTAGAACAAGTACTTAAAGCTCAAAAAGAATTGCTTGATGAAATGAATAGTAAGAAAAATGATTATGTTGTTAGAGTGGCTACTAGAACTGGTAGAATGACTCAGGAACCTTTGTATCCTGAAGGCCACCCGAAGAGAATTGAGCAAAATTCTCAGAGAAATAATATTGATGCACCTAGTTCTTCTAAAAGGAAGAAAAAGAAAAATGATAGGACCTTGCAAACTTCTAGTGAACCTATTGCTGAAACACCTGAGAATCCAAATGATATCTCTATGTCTGATGCTGAAACACAATCTGGTAATGAACATGAACCTAGTGAAAATGTTAATGATGATGTTCATGATGATGCTCAGCCTAGTAATGATAATGATGTAGAAGTTGAACCTACTGTTGATCTTGATAACCCACAATCAAAGAATCAACGTTATGATAAGAGAGACTTTGTTGCTAGGAAACATGGTAAAGAAAGAGAACCATGGGTTCAGAAACCCATGCCGTTTCCTCCCAAACCATCCAAGAAAAAGGATGATGAGGATTTTGAGCGCTTTGCTTTGAAATGATTAGACCTATCTTTTTGCGTATGCGATTAACTGATATGCTCAAAACAAATCCTTATGCTAAGTATATGAAGGATATTGTTACTAATAAAAGAAAGATATCGGAAGCTGAAATTTCCACCATGCTTGCTAATTACACTTTTAAGGGTGGAATACCAAAGAAACTTGGAGATCCAGGAGTACCTACTATACCATGCTCCATTAAAAGAAACTATGTTAAAACTGCTTTATGTGATCTTGGAGCCGGTGTTAGTGTTATGCCTCTCTCTTTATATCGTAGACTTGACTTGAATAAGTTGACACCTACTGAAATATCTTTGCAAATGGCTGATAAATCAACTGCTATACCTGTCGGTATTTGTGAGGATGTGCCTGTTGTAGTTGCAAATGTTACTATTTTAACGGACTTTGTTATTCTTGATATTCCTGAGGATGATAGTATGTCTATTATTCTTGGAAGACCTTTTCTGAATACTGCAGGGGCTGTTATTGATTGCAACAAAGGAAATGTCACTTTTCATGTTAATGGTAATGAGCATACGGTACACTTTCCGAGGAAACAACCTCAAGTTCATAGTATCAACTCTATTGGAAAAGTTCCATCGATTATATTTGGAGGTTTTGAATTTCCTCTTCCTATTGTCAAGAAGAAATATGATATTCTTATTATAGGGGATGTGCATATCCCCGTTGAGGTAACATAGTGTTATTCGAAATTTCTCCTGTTTCATGTTATTCGGAATGAGTTTATTAACAAGACTTGATCAACCTTGTTAGTGGATTCCTTTTGATGAGCATGAGACGGATGAAACTAGAAGCACAAACTTCTGTACCCTCTTTATACTTTCTGTTATTTAGTTGAAATAAAGTAAAAATATTATTTTTTTTGTCTGTTTCCTGATTTATCCATGCAATATAAAAATACCCCGAAAATAAAAGTCCTCCAAATGCCATGCCAATTTAATATGATTTTTTCGGGAATATTTGAGGATTTATAGTGCAAAAATCACCGCGGGGGGAGCTGCCACCTAGTCATGAGGGTGGAGGGCGCGCCCTACCCCCCAGGGCGCGCCCCCTGCCTCATGGGCCCACGGTGGCCCTCCTCCACTTACTCCTGCACCCATCCTCTTATTCTTCCTCCCACAAACACGAATATCTGGTTCAAGCACGAGTTCTAGCTCACTTTGCTGCGATTTTCGATCTCCTTGCTCAAAGCACCTCTCGCAAAAACTGCTTGGGGAGATTGTTCCTTGATATGTGACTCCTACATTGGTCCAATTAGTTTTTGTTCTAGTGCTTTATTCATTGCAAATTTGTGCTGCATAGGTGACCATGTTCTCGAGCTTGCATGTCAAATTTATATGGTTCCAAGTAGTTCTAATGCTTGATATAGGCTCTAGGCACTTGTATGAGTAGTTGCTATCAATTTTGTTGAGCTTTGTTCACTTTTGTTTGAAGTTACTAAAAATTTCAGAAATTTTTCAGAGAAAACAATATGCTTAGGAAGATGTTCCAAGGTGGTTCTTCAAGGAAGCAAGGCCCTAGGCTTGCAATGCGTGCTGCCGATGAGGAGACCCCAAGGGACGCTCCAGTGCGGCCCTGTGAATGGCCGTCGGAAAATTTCATGGATCGAGCGGGAATCAAAGAAGAATTTAACGCATATTTACGTAACGCCGATCTTGTGGACTTTGAGGCAGACAAATGCCCCCAGTACCATCAACTCACTAGCTCATTTGTGAGGAGGTTTGAATTTTCATCTTCGCATAATTCTCCTTCAGTCATGTTTGATCTTTATGACAAATCTTATACCATGGACTTAGAGGATTTTACTTTTGCTTGCAAACTTCCACAATGGGGTAGCACTATTGATCCCCGTAAATCTGAATTTTGAGACTTTCTTGCTGGTATAACTGTAGGGGAATCTAGAGATATAACGCAAGCTACCATAGGGAGCATTCACTTTCCTGCTATACATTATTTTGCTCTCTTCATAGGTAGGTGCATAAATGCTAAGGATGAAGCATGTCACATGTGTGTCCCTGACCTTAGCATTCTCAGGAGTGCTGCGTTAGGAGACCAATCTTATCATATGGGAGCCATTGTTGCTCGTAGGTTGCATCACAATAGATATAATGGAGATTTCTTTGGAGGAATTTATGCACCCGCTTAGCTAATTTTCTTGAAGTGGACGTTCGTGAGGGTGATATGGAGTTGCCTCCTATTTATTTAGATTTTAGTTCTATAGTCTCCCACCAGTTTGTCGAGAGGACTGAATCACCTCTCCAGTATCGACTAATCTTTAACAAACGGCATGTTGTCCGTATTACTCTCCATGCTCCTGCCTTCTTTGATTCTCAAACAAAAGGAAGATATACCATTACCAGAGAGGAGGCAGATGAGTACGAGAGGAGAGCAGAGGCAGCCCGCTGCCACGCTGCTGCTCAGGAGGCGATAGTCGCTGGGTCTCAGTACGACCCCAGCTACACCTACGGGTATCCGCCAGGCTACCCCTGGCAATAAACCAACTTAGGCCAAAAGCCTAAGCTTGGGGGAGTACGTATTTCTCACCGACATTACATTTATGTTCACACATACTCATTGTTAGATGTCGGTGCTCATACTCTTTCACTGTAATATCCATGTTAGTTTATTTTCTTTTTCCTACTTTCTTCATGTGTGTTTGTCAAACCTTAATAAAAAAATTAGTAGTAGTTTACTTTTCTTGTTGTAGTGGTAATAATTAAAAAGAAAACCCAAAAATATTTCCCGTTCTTATTTTGCTTGTTGGGAGCTTTCCCGTGTAAATAGTTTTATTTCTTTTCTTCTCTTTGGGGGTCGATAGGAGAAGACCATAATTAAATTGTTGAAGTGGCTCTTATATGCATTATTGATTGATTTAACAAAGAGCCCATATTACCTTGTCTTCTCCTGTTTATTGAGTGCTCGCAGATTCCACCTTAGTCCAATGCACGTGCACTCTTATTATTTTCACACCGTTCGGTCATGCAAGTGAAAGGCAATTATAATGATATATGATGGACTGACTGAGATGGGAAAAGCTGGTATGAACTCGACCTCTCTTGTTTTTGTAAATATGATGAGTTCATCATTCTTGATTCAGCTTATTATGAATAAACCTGTTTGCAATGACAATTAGAGATCATAGTTGCTTATGCCATGCTTGATTAGCTATGAGTTATAATTGTTTACCTTGCGTGCCAACATGCTATCGAAATGGTTGTGATGTGGTATGATGGGGTGGTAGTCTCCTTTGAATGATTTAAGTGACTTGACTTGGCACATGTTCACGCATGTAGTTGAAACAAATCAACATAGCCTTCACGATATTTATGTTCATGGTGGATTATATCCTACTCATGCTTGCATCCAATGTTTATTAATTTTAATGCATGTACATGACTGTTGTCGCTCTCTAGTTGGTCCCTTCCCAGTCTTTTGCTAGCCTTCACTTGTACTAAGCAGGAATACTGCTTGTGCATCCAATCCCTTAAACCCCAAAGTTATTCCATATGAGTCCACTATACCTTCCTATATGCGGTATCTACCTGCCGTTCCAAGTAAATTTGTATGTGCCAAACTCTAAACCTTAAAATAAACATTCTATTTTGTATGCTCGAATAGCTCATGTATCAACTAGGGTTGCCCTTTTCTTCCATGTTAGGCGGGTTATTCTCAAGAGGAGTGGACTCCGCTCCTCACTCACGAGAAAATGGCTGGTCACAGGGATGCCCAGTCCCATGCTTTATGCAAACTAAATCAAAATAATTGCAAACAAAACTCCCCCTGGGACCTGATGTTTGTTGGAGGCACTCGTTGTTTCAAGCAAGCCATGGATTGATGCTTGTTTGTGGAGGGGGAGTATAGACTTTACCATTCTGTTTGGGAACCGCCTATAATGTGTGTAGCATGGAAGATATCGCCATCAATTAGTTGTTATGTTGACAATGGAACTATACCGCTCAAAATATTATTTATCTCTATTTCAAAACCGAGCTCTGGCACCTCTAAAAATCCGTGCTTCCCTCTGCGAAGGGCCTATCTATTTACTTTTATGTTGAGTCATCACCCTCTTATCAAAAGCACTAGCTGGAGAGCGCAGCTGTCATTTGCATTCATTACTGTTAATCTATATTGGGTATGACTATGATTGGATCTCTTTTACCATGAATTACAATGTCTAGTCAGTCCTTGATCTTTAAAGGTGCTCTGCATTTATGTTTTATGGTCTCGTAAAGGGCTAGCGAGATACCATCTGTTATATCATAATATGATTGTTTTGAGAAAGTGTTGTCATCCGAGATTTATTATTATCGCTCGCTAGTTGATTATGCTATTGATATGAGTAAACATGAGACCTGAGAATTATTGCAAATGTGGTTAGTTATGATCTTTGTTGAAAACTTGAATGCTGGCTTGACATATTTACAACAACAAGAGCAAACAGAGTTTGTAAAAGTTTTTCTTTTTCTCTTCCAGTTTGTCAACTGAATTGCTTGAGGACAAGCAAGGGTTTAAGCTTGGGGGAGTTGATACGTCTCCGTCGTATATACTTTTCCAAACACTTTTGCCCTTGTTTTGGACTCTAACTTACATGATTTTAATGGAACTAACCCGGACTGACGCTGTTTTCAGCAGAATTGCCATGTTGTTGTTTTATGTGCAGAAAACAAAAGTTCTCGGAATGACCTGTAACTCCACGGAACATCTTATAAAAAATAATAAAAAATCCTCGCCAAAGATGAAGACCAGGGGGCCCACACCCTGTCCATGAGGGTGCCCCCCCCCTAGGGCGCGCCCCCTACCTCGTGGGCCCCCTGGAGACCTTCCGACGCCAACTCCAACTCTATATGTTTGCTTTCGGGGAGAAAAATAGAGGAGAAGAAATTATTGCGTTTTACGATACGGAGCCGCCGCGAAGCCCTAAAACCTCTCGGGAGGGCTGATCTGGAGTCTGTTCGGGGCTCCGGAGAGGGGGATTCGTCGCCGTCGTCATCATCAACCATCCTCCATCACCAATTTCATGATGCTCACCGCCTTGCGTGAGTAATTCCAACGTAGGCTTGCTGGACGGTGATGGGTTGGATGAGATCTATCATGTAATCAAGTTAGTTTTGTTAGGGTTTGATCCCTAGTATCCACTATGTTCTGAGATTGATGTTCCTATGACTTTGCTATGCTTAATGCTTGTCACTAGGGCCCGAGTGCCATGATTTCAGATCTGAACCTATTATGTTTTCATGAATATATTTGTGTTCTTGATCCTATCTTGCAAGTCTATAGTCACCTACTATGTGTTATGATCCGCAACCCAAGTGACAATAATCGGGACCACTCCGGTGATGACCATAGTTTGAGGAGTTCATGTATTCACTATGTGCTAATGCTTCGTTCTGGTTCTCTATTAAAAGGAGGCCTTAATATCCCTTAGTTTCCATTAGGACCCCGCTGCCACGGGAGGGTAGGACAAAAGATGTCATGCAAGTTCTTTTCCATAAGCATGTATGACTATATTCGGAATACATGCCTACATTACATTGATGAATTGGAGCTAGTTCTATGTCACCCTATGTTATGACTATTACATGATGAACCGCATCCGGCATAATTATCCATCACCGATCCAATGCCTACGAGTTTTCCATCTACTGGTTTACGCTTATTTACTTTCCCGTTGCTACTGTTACAATCACTACAAAACACCAAAAATATTGCTTTTACTTTCATTGCTCTTTTGTTACCGTTACCACTACTATCATATTACTTTGCTACTAAATACCTTGCTACAGATATTAAGTTATCCAGGTGTGGCTGAATTGACAACTCAGTTGCTAATACTTGAGAATATTCTTTGGCTCCCCTTGTGTCGAATCAATAAATTTGGGTTGAATACTCTACCCTTGAAAGCTGTTGCGATCCCCTACACTTGTGGGTTATCACATACCATCACGACAGATTTCTGATCGGGGGCTGTCTGTGGATGTAGCAGTTCGGGATTGACTCCCATCGCGCCTCTGCCTAGCCGCCGACCAGCTCCACGGCACACAACACCCCTGCCAGCGAACTAGCTCTACTGCATACCCCGCGCTCACCACTCGTGCGATATAGCGTCCCACCGTCCTCTATCTAGTTCGATTTCTGATGGGTCTGGTGCTCCCACGGCACCCCGACCTACAAGCTCCTTGTCACGATTGTTTCATAGCCTCCTACACCTACGTGCAGCTGATGGTGCATCGCTACACGCCTACAGCGCACGAATGATAGGTTGGACACGCAACTCTTGCATCTTTCATCATACGCATACATTACTAATCTGATCAATTGTCCAATCAGATCACGGTTGATTTTTTTCTCAAAATATCTGAACAGCTAGATTTGTCTTGTCTTATAACAATATGCATTAGTCCAGGAACAAGAATGGCGAGTAAATAATACACGCATTTGTAACCATGACACTTGAGGAGAGAAGGGACACAAAGGAATTGGTGGTAGCGCTGATGAATGGACAGTAAGGAATTGGTGCTGTCAACACTAAGGAAGACAAATCATGCACCTTCCATTTTATGAATGAATCGGCCCATATAAAAATATAATACAAGTTTATCTAAATATTGTCCAGGGTAATTTAGCAGATATCAGACAATCACAACCATCGAATTTAATAGAGCATGTGGATCCGTAAGAAATCCTGGTAGTATTTATTCATATGTCAAATCAGCTTTGTATTGTTTCTATTGTGCTTCCTTAGCGAAGCACGGGCAATGTGTTGCAATAATAACAATGGGTAGTGTGTAGTATGCGAATATTACAACATATTAATTAGAGGAAAAAAGGTGTGTACACGATTCAATGCAAATACTACAGCATAGTAGTTTGAGTACTATCAGGTCAGGTTATATTAGAGTTATAATTTCAGTAATGTTAGGAGATGTTATATTGGTGAGATAAATTGACAACGTTGATTTGTAGATAATTTTGTAGTTTAAGTAGTCCATTGTCTGCTATTATGCGAAGCATGACAAGGCTTGTTTTCTTCAAACCTTTCCTAAACTCTACCAATAGGCCTACCCTCTTTTTTACCTTTTGGTGCAGGCTTCCTTGATTGACATAAGTATGAGCAAAAGCTACTTCAGAACACGGTTTAGTTTTAGAGGAAAGATATCAAAGTTCAGACATCTTGCAATGTTATTCACAGTCTGTCCATTCCATTAAAATTTCAGGATGGATCTTAATTCCTCAAGAATGATGTGGTTCTCGAGTCTACCGTTAATCTCTTTTGTCGTAGTTGTTTGACCAACTTACTGGTTGCTCCTTCTCATTTTCTATGATGTTTCTCAGTCCTAAGTATTTGCTTAGTCCAAATTGGAGTTACTTTGTTTACACTCATTTTATCGTGTCAGATCACCAATGGTGACAACAGAGTCATGGCGGTGGTGTCAACCGTGTTACTGCAGTGGCTGCAGGTGATTGTAGTTCAGCCTGAGACCAAGAAGCACCATCCTGCATGTTTTCATTTTTTCCGTTCCAAGTATTGTAAGTGCCAAATTTATTTATGTTGTTTTGTACAAATTGTAAGCATAAATATTCAAAGTTTATTGGTTATGTAAAGCAGTAGGAGCACACGCTATAAAAAATACTTCACTCTTTAACACATGTACTAATGAGATTGATTATTTCGTACATCTTTAAATGACATGATGGCACTTAGGGACTGATAACACTCATGCAAAAAAGTTACTTTCAAATAGAGTTGCCGAAAAGTAACCCTAATTAAATTTATTAGTATATTCTGATGCAATGTACCTCATGAAATGTTTGTAGCTAAACATGTACTCCTACCTTGAATGTTTTAGATGATTTGTTAGAAGGCCATACAAGAGAATGTGATTAAGAAAGAAATTAATGCCTTCTTTGATACTATATATTGTGTAGCTAAATATATTTGTATCCAAGGCTATGAGTTGTTTACTGATGCATGGTTCTGCCTTCCTAGGCATATCTAAATTTTTTTCATTCATATAGAACATAAGAAAAGGAATGATCTGGAGGCTATAGGCTATGGCTGTGCCTATTTCTCTCTTAATTTGAAGGTTTGTTAGTTTGCTTGTAGATCTGCAGTGCTGGATACGTTAAAACTAGGTTAGATTATCTGACATTCTTATGTTCTTGTAATTTGAAGGAAGTCTTAGTGACCGCAAAAGGATTTCCTAATTTTACATTTTGCTAAAACACATTAGATGGACAAAATCAGAATGATCCTTCTAAATTTTGTTGTATAGTTAAGTTGTTGTCTGTCAGATTCACTAGGCATGCTCTAGCCATATCACTTTTGTCACTTCGATTAAATAACGACATACACATTGAGTTAAAATGAATAATTAGTTTCACCATCTAATTTTATTTTCTTGTTTTTGTCGCGGGAAAGTACATTCACTACTCACACATTTACTAGTTGCTCCTTCAAAATTACATACAGTGATTAGTTGGGGAAGCTCGCTTCCTCTTCCACATGTGCGCGGTCTGTACTTTGATGTACACTCGTGAAAATGATGAATCCGAGAAGGTTCACTGATTTTGTATGAATTGCAGTGTCACTACCCTTCTTACCTATTGTGTTTATTTGATTGGAGAGTTTCTGGCTGATGAGTTGTGTAGGGTCGACACGAGCAGACAACCTTATTGTGCCTTATAAGGTCCGATGGCGGTGATCGGATAACTCTAGCAAGCGCTGGGCATTCATGTACCGGGAACAACAAGGTATTTATTTCCCTCGAACTCACTTTGCCATGTTCCTGTATATTAACTCATTATTGTAATCTTAATTTGTATGCATGTGCTTATTGTTAAAGAATGGGCCGGCCACTTCACAACCATTTGTAAATTGATGGCCACATAAGGCTCTGAGGCTCTAGGAAAGTTATCGTAAAAGAAGGCTATGAGCAAGTTTTAGGGACAGGTCTTTCACAATTTATCACGCATGTAATTCATCCTGATATTTGATGATTGTATGTGTGTGTGCTTAGGCTTTCTCTTTGATTGGTGGTCAAATATGAGGTTTCTTGTCATAGTTTACAGATAATTTGAGAAGACGTATTTCTGTTTGGGACTTACATGAGTTGCTTTGAAGGCTATGCACGCTGATCCAATATATATTGCATAGACTACTCAAAGTCAGATTGGACGAAGGCTCACAATTTGGTATAGAAAATGGTATGTGTAGCATGTTATTATTTCCCTTTCTCCTTTTTTCTGTCAAGAATGAAATATTATGTGGTGTGGCCTCACAACGCATCAGTGTAGAAGCTATCTACAAAGAATTTTGTAATCTGATGTGTTTTATTCTGTCAACATATCAAGTTTATATGTATGTTTTGTGTGCTATTTAAATTGTCGTTAACATGAAATTCTTCCTATAGGTCAAGGATAAATCTCAAATGTTGAACATTTTGAAAAGTAGCCAACAACATAGATTACGGTAAGTATGATGGAAAGCACAATATACAGTGACACTTGTCAAGATAGAGTAGGATTAGGACAAGATGCTAGCTAGATGGGGGATATGAATGATAGACATGATCAAGATGTTCATGCCACAACAGGTTGATGTGGAGAGAAACTGAGGTATGGATGGTGTGGAGAGACACTGAAAGAATAATTAGGAATATATATATGGCGGGAAAAAAGAAAGAAATCAGCAGGAAGACATAACAACCAACAGTGGTAGCTATGTTGGTCCCTCTTAACCTTGTTATTACATGAATTAGTTATATATGCAGTGTTTGGTTTTAACAGGATGTATGATCTACCCCGCAAAAAAAAGGATGTATGATCTATTTGATTCTTATTACACAAGATATGTGGAATAGTAGAAATCCTTAAGAGCATTAACAACATAATGTGAGGAGCATTAACAAGATGTGTGGAACAGTACAAATCTTTGCTCTTTTTACATGCTTAATGCAACTCTAAACTAATACTCGGTAGGTATGTTTCAAATTTATAATTACACCAAGTGCACAATTTAACAATTTTTATTAGATGATGCCTAACCCATTGGCCTACGGGGTTGTTTTAATATTGGGAAATGAAGGAACTTTGCCATGAGTTATGTTCATTGTGGTCCCTTAAAACTAAAATATTACTTAACCGTAAAATAATTTGACTGCATGTTACACTAGAAAATGATGGCTGCATCCATCCTAAAAAATGGTCACAATGGATTCTTCATATTATGATTATTTGGCGGACAAATGAATGGGATTGTCCCATTTATTGTCAACAATATGGGGAGCCTGGATTGTCCAGCAAGTTGAATTATGAGGAGCCCGTTGGGCGCCTGTTTGATGTCCGAACATGCCCGGACATATGAGTGAGAAATGAGCTTTGATGTTTGTCGGATTTCGGGTTCCGGCAGACCCTTGAGGTTCGAACACTGGGGTGCGCGCGGAGATCCAACCCTCCACCGTCTCGCACCTCGCCGAATCGCTAGGACCTAAACTACTAAACGGAACAGCACAAGAGACACGAGATTTATACTGGTTCGGGCCACCATTGTGGTGTAATACCCTACTCCAGTGTGTGGTGTGGTGGATTGCCTCTCGGGCTGATGAGGAACAATACAAGGAAGAACAGCCTCACGAGGGTCTGTTCTTGGCGGGTGCGATGAACTGCTAAGTGGGGTTCAGTCGCTCTAGCTATTGGTTTCTTGATGAGGATTCGGATCTAGCTCCCCCCTACCCTGTGGGTGGCTAGTCCTATTTATAGGCGAAGGCCCTGGGCCTCTTCCCAAATATTGAGCGGGAAGGGAACCAACAATTGGCCATTTTGAAGGGGAACAGCGGGTACACTTATCCTGACTAAAGTTGGTCCTCGCCTGCCAAAGGCTCTGGTGGTGACGCCTGCTTGGGCTCCACGATGACTCCCTTCCAGCCGTTGGGCTGGTCTTGGTCTTGTTGCATCAAACGGATGCCTTTGCTTGATGCTCTCGCTGCGCTTGCTCCCTTTGCACCAAAGAGGAAAGGAGGACATCTGCTGGCTGGCGCCTCGATCGGGCGCCCTTGGTAAATCATGGCTTGCGTCATGGGCACCTCGCGAGGTACCCGCCTTGAACTCTCCGCCTCCTCATGAGCCAGCCTGACGAGGCCGTGCCTGAGGAAGCTCCTTGCCGTCCGCCCCGCGAGGCTTGGCCCCTCGCGAGGGTCTTAAGCTTGCATTGATGAAGATGGGCCGCGCTGGGCCTCCTTCGAGCCACGCCGCAGGCCGCAGGCAGGCAAGTCTGGGGACCCCCGTTCCCAGAACACCGACAATGTTAAATACGATCTTAATCATTTGTTTGATTCATGTAAATGCATTGTAGCCCGTAGCAACGCGTGGGCATTCTGCTCGTGGGGATAATATTCCAGTGTGGTACCGACAAAAGCACATCAATGGAATATGAGGCAGGACGACATGGTATTATTGTGATGCATGCGTGGGGCACCATCCTCTGTACTACGTCGCGGTCGTCGGGCTTGTACTCCCAAGGTACGTTGTGCCACACGCAATATCCTTTCTCTTGTCGCGCCACTAGCGGGATGACAAGGATGTGGCTGGCCTCATTGGGCTTCTCCTCCTCAGGCCAGTGGGAGACTTGCAAGGTCATGATCTGCGTCAATGGCCCAACCGACGGTGACGTTGGCTATGGTGGAGACGATCAGGCCTATGAGTCGTAGATGATTGGCATCCGACGTGGCCCGTGCCGGCGAAAGTTGACGATGCACGACGACATGGCATCAGCGGAGGTGGATCTTGGGAGGCATGAAGGGAGACGATAGGTAAGGGAAAGCGAGGTGTGATAAGATCGACAACGACGCAGCAGCCAAGCGCTGGGTTTTGATGTGATGACGTGGGAGGGTGATCGCATCTTCTTCTGTCAGGAGTCCTGCACCCAGGGAAGAAAAGGATTGTGTCCCAATTTTAATGGGGGAGATGTGCATGCGTTAACTAAAACTACGGTAGGAGCTATTGCATGCTAATTTTTTTTCTTCGCATAATTAAAGGGAGACAACAAGGTAAGGAATAAATCGGTGGGATGTACCTATTCGATCGATGGGGTGCACAGTAACAAATGAATGAGCGACGACCTACATACTGAGACTTTAGGACTAGAGATGATGGATGCACATAAGGCATACACTACCAAAATAAAGTGGTCTATGTGTCCATTTGATTCTGAGAGTAGTTTGCATGCTCATATGTACCCTTCATGAGAGAAAGCGTGAGGTCTTCGATTATTTAGATGGGAAAATATCGTCTAGATCTGCTAGTTAGTTGATGGAAAGCTTCATAGGCCTAGTTTTTAGTGCTCTTGTTAGCGTCAGACTCTAATTAAATCGGCTCATGCAGAAAAAAGGCATATGAAGCACCGACGATTACTTTTGCATACAGAACACAATATCCCGGGCTTGGATGGGGAACTGGAAAAAACTAACAGGAAATCAATCCTAGCATTATTGTTGGCGCTTGCTTGTGAGCCCTAAGAATCCATGAACAGACAATGTTCTTAAGCAAGGGACATGCCCGAGCTATCAATAATTAACAGTTTACGGAAGCCTATTGTTCAAATCTAAATAGTCAAGTTGCAAAGAATTGTATTAAAAACAATTAGATTGCCCAATAAGTGTTTTCCAATTATTTAATAACTATTGTTTTAGGAAACTGTATTTTCTCTTCTCCTACAAAACTAACTATCTGAAATAATTTATCCATCTATAACATCAAATTACACGAACTTAGTAGTAGTTTTTTCTAGGTTAACTGGGTTTGTTCGTACCTCCACTTTATGATCAGAACCAGCAAAAAGAGCACTGACCAAGGAAAGGTTGTCCAGGAAAAATGTTTGACCATTGAAAACCAAAATCGATTCTCTCAGATATGAGAGAGTTGACACATGAACCTAATTTAAAAGGTGAGTTTCCATGCACCTATCGATTGACGTCCTTGAATGTAAGATTTGAGATCCCATCTTGTGTTCCAAGTCATGTGGCTAAACCTCTACCTCTTCTCCTCCAGCCATCCTCCATTTCCTTCCTCCTGCGGTTCTGCGAGAGTTGGCATCCACAAGCTAGGTCTCCTCCCAGCACAGCTCCTCCTGGGTGAAGGAAATATGCCCTAGAGGCAATAATAACGTTGTTATTTTATATTTCCTTATTCATGATAAATCTTTATTATTCATGCTAGAATTGTATTGATCGGAAACCTAAATACATGTGTGAATACATAGACAAACACTATGTCCCTAGTGAGCCTCTACTTGACTAGCTCGTTGGTCAAAGATGGTTAAGGTTTCCTGACCATGGACATGAGTTGTCATTTGATAACGGGATCACATCATTAGGAGAGTGATGTGATGGACAAGAGCCATCCGTTAGCTTAGCATTATGATCATTCAGTTTTATTGCTATTGCTTTCTTCATGTCAAATACATATTCCTTCGACTATGAGATTATGCAACTCCCAGATACCAGAGGAATACCTTATGTGCTATCAAACGTCACAACGTAATTGGGTGATTATAAAGATGCTCTACAGGTATCTCCGAAGGTGTTTGTTGAGAGTTGGCATATATCGATATTAGGATTTGTCACTCCGAGTATCGGAGAGGTATCTCTGGGGCCCTCTCGGTAATACACATCATAAGGTTGCAAGCAAACGACTAAGGAGTTGGTAGTGAGGTGATGTATTACGGAACGAGTAAAAAGACTTGCTGGTAACGAGATTGAACTAGGTATGAAGATACCGACGATCGAATCTCGGGCAAGTAACATATCGATGGACAAAGGGAATTATGTATGTTATCATAACGGTTCGATTGATAAATATCTTCGTAGAATATGTAGGAGCCAATATGAGCATCCAGGTTCCGCTATTGGTTATTGACCGGAGAGTTGTCTCGGTCATGTCTACATAGTTCTCGAACTCGTAGGGTCCGCACGCTTAACGTTCGATGATGATATTTTATATGAGTTATGTGGTTTGGTGACCGAATGTTGTTTGGAGTCCCGGATGAGATCACAGACACGACGAGGAGTCTCGAAATGGTCGAGAGGTAAAGATTGATATATAGAACGATAGTATTCGGACACAGGAAATGTTCTGGAGGGTACCGGGTACATATCGGGTCACCGGAAGGGGTTCCGGGCACCCCTGGCAAAAGATATGGGCCTTATGGGCCAAGAGGAGAAACGAACCAGCCATCAAGGACTAGTGCACCGCCCTAGGAGGAACCCAAGTAGGATTCTGGCCTCTCCCCTGTCCCTCCCACCTATGTATATGTGGGGGGCTCCCCTAGCACACACCAGACAATTGCCTAGTTGTGTGTGGCGCGCCCCTCCATAGTTTACACCCTCGGTCATATCTTCGTGGTGCTTAGGCCAAGCCTTGCAAGGATCACTTCACCATCACCGTCACAACGTCGTCGTGCTGACGGAACTCATCTACTACCTCGACGTCTTTCTGGATCAAGAAGGCAAGGGACGTCACCGAATTGAACGTGTGCAGAAATCGGAGGTGCCGTGCGTTTGGTACTTGATCGGTCGGAGCTAGAAGAAGTTCAACTACATCAACCGCGTTGTCAAACACTTCCGCTTACGGTCTACGAGGGTACGTAGACACACTCTCCCCCTCATTGCTATGCATCTCCATGGATAGATCATTGTGTGTGCGTAGAATATTTTTTTGTTCTCCATGTAACATTTCCCAACAGTGTCATCATGAGCCAGGTCTATGCGTAGATGATATGCATGAGTAGAACACAAAGAGTTGTGGGCGATGATAGTCATACCGCTTACCACCAATGTCTTATTCTGATTCGGCGGTATTGTAAGATGAAGCGGCCCGGACCAACCTTACATTTCCACGTACATGAGACCGACTCCACCGACAGACATGCAACTATTTTGCATAAAGGTGGCTCGCTCTCCTACTTTAGTTGAATCGAATTTGTCTACGTCTGGTCCTTGAAGAAGGTTAAAACAGCAAACCTGACAAAGCAACGTTGTGGTTGTGTGCATAGGTAAGAACGGTTCTTGCTAGAAGCCCGTAGCAGCCACGTAAAACTTGCAACAACAAAGTAGAGGACGTCTAACTTGCTTTTGCAGGGCATGTTGTGATGTGATATGGTCAATACATGATGTAGTATATGTTATTGTATGAGATGGTCATGTTTTGTAAAAGTTATCGGCAAGCGGCAGGAGCCTTATGGTTGTCTCTTTATTGTATGAAATGCAAACGCCATGTAATTTCTTTACTTTATCACTATGCCTTAGCGATAGTTGTAGAAGCAATAGTTGGCGAGACAACCACGATGCAACGATGGAGATCAAGGTGTCGTGCCGGTGACGATGGAGATCATGACGATGGTCTGGAGATGGAGATAAAAAACACAAGATGATGATGGCCATATCATGTCACATATTTTGATTGCATGTGATGTTTATATTTTATGCATCTTATTTTCCTTAGTACGGCGGTAGCATCATAAGATGATCCCTTAACTAAATTTCAAGGTAAAAGTGTTCTCCCTAAGTATGCACCGTTGCTACAGTTCGTCGTGTTGAGACACCACGTGATGATCGGGTGTGATATATAGACTCTACGTTCACATACAACGGGTGCAAGACAATTTTGCACATGTTGTATACTTGGGTTAAAATTGACGAGACTAGCATGTACAGACATGGCCTCGAAACATTGGAGACCAAAAGGTCGAACGTGAATCATATAGTAGATATGATCAAAATAGAGATGTTCACCATTGATGACTACTCCATCTTACGGATTAGTTGATTTGGATCACGTATCATTTAGATGACTTGTAACACCGCCAGTGTCATGCTACAGTAATCCCCTGCTAATGGTGCCATGTCATCACATTACAGTTGCTAATCCTCACTTGATCCAAATCAATGTTCAATTTCAAATTCAAATGTAAATTCAAAAATCCAAAATTGCTTAAACATGAAAACGAAAATGTTCATCATGTGCCAAATAATCCATACTAATACAGGTGGTGAGCCAACATTTTTGCAAAATGTTTAAATGGCCTAAACCAATTAAAGAAGTGGCTAAAACAATAGATTAAATACCTTTTTAAATTATAAAAGGGGCAAACTATTCCAAAGCCTCCCAACTTTTGAGGCAGGGCTCAATTTTCCCTAGTATTTGTTTTGTCCACCTCCACATATTTACAAAGTCATTTGATGGCTTATTTAAATGCAAATGGAGGTTTCTAAAATAAAATAGTATAAAAACAAAGAATAAAGATAAAAGGAATTCCCCTGCCCCCGGGCCTTGCCACCGAACCGGCCAAGTGGCCCACTCCCTCCCCGATCGCCTTCTCCTATTCCTCGAGTCGCGTCGCCACAGAGTCAGGCTCCCGCCCGACCACCTCGACAGCGTCGAGAGGGGAAGGGACAAGAGCGACGCCCTGCCTCCCCTGGCTCCCCTAGCCTCACTCCTCCTTGACGCCCCCCTCCCAGATCCACTTCTCCTCCTCCCTCTCCCTCTCGGCCTTCCCTCCTCAGATCCCTCGCCCCACCGAACCCCTCATGTCGCCGCCTTCCGTCGTCCGCGCGCTCTGGCGCCACCCCGGGCTACGCCAGGGCGTTCAGTAGCTGCAGCCTCGGCCTCGTCCTCTCGCCCAACAGCAGGAGCCCGAGAGGCCCCGCGTCTTAGGCTTCGAGGTCGCCTCCCCGTCGACCACCAACGCGCCCCCGTCTGCATCGAGCTCTGCCGCTACTAAGCTGTCGCTGGCAACCATGTGCCGCTCGGTGAGCCACCCGTCGAACCCCCCCCCCCTCCCGTTCTTATTCTTTTCCATCGTAGATAACCGCTAGCGCCGCTCCCGCGCCCCTCTGGTGGTGCCCCGTGCGCACAACCGCAGCCCCGCATCGCGCCCGGTCGAGACCGGTTGCCTTCGCAATAGCAGCAGCCATGCATACAGCGCGCCATCCTCAGATGCACCACGCCGGCCACGCCCACCTCCGCATGTCCTTGCCGGGAACCGCGTGTTGCTCGCTACGCTGCAGCCACCGCATCGCTACTGCCCGCACTACACCCCGTCGTAGCCTCCTTCGTCGGCCTGCACTGCTCGTCGCTCGCTGTTGCGCTGCTGCCTACACCCCGCGCCCTTGCACGCCCTCGTGTCGCGCCCCTGGTTTCCTTGCCCCCCGTCCGTGCTCACTCACCGGCTCTGCCCTGCTGCTTCTGCCGGCACCGTCCGCTGTGCCGCTGCACGAGCTGCTTCTGTCGCTGCTGCTGTAGGCTGCTTCTGCTGCTTCTTCCCCTCATGCCCATGGCCGCGATGCTCGCCGCCATTACCGCTGTGCTGTCGCCCCGCCCTTGCACCTCCCGCCGCCCCACTGCTACTGCACGCCGCTCCGCCCCGCCCCTGACTGTTGCACGCGCTGCCCGCCACTGCGATCGCGTCCTTCCTCCGCCGTGTCGTGCCCTGCCGGCCCACCACTGCAGTCTGCTGCCCGCCTTCGCCGCCCGGCGTTCCTCCTCACCCGTGGCCCTCCTCCTCGCCGGCGGCCACCCGCCCGGGACCGCCACCGGCCATGACCATGGCCTCGCCGAACCTGCTGGGCGAGCGCCCGCCTGAGGCCTGCGCCCGACCCCAGGGGCTTCGCCTGTTAACCCGCCCCGCTGGGCTGGCCTTGTGCCATTGCCAGCGGGCCCCACGTCCCCTTTTCTTGAAAACAAAAAAGGAATTAATAAAAACAATTAATTAATTAACGTTGTTTGATTATCCTAATTAACTTGATTAGTTTAACTTAATATGCTAATTAAACTACCTAATTTGTAATTAGTTAGCTATGAGTATGACAGGGGCCCCCACCCCCTGTTGACCAGTTAAATGTTGACTGGTCAACTAGGACCCCCTGGCCCACCTGTCAGTCACTGGGTGCACTTTTGTGTACCCTGTGCTGGGTGCCCCTAGCATTTTAACAATTAATTTCGAATTAATATTAGTTTTAGAATATTGCTAAAACTTTGGAAATTCGTAGAAAATAAACCGTAGCTCGGATCGAAAAACTTTATATATGGAAGTTGCTCAGAAAAACAAGACGAATCCGAATACGTGGTTTGTTCATCTG
This sequence comes from Aegilops longissima, assembly GCA_021605205.1. NCBI lineage: Eukaryota > Viridiplantae > Streptophyta > Magnoliopsida > Poales > Poaceae > Aegilops > Aegilops longissima. The sequence continues at coordinate 295,906,508 of CM038682.1, read as the reverse complement.
TCACATGCCCCTAGGATGCTGAACATGGAACATTCCCCCTCTGGTCATCTGTCTGACACAGGTCCGGTACCGGGAATACATTCCCGGTTGATTTTCCCCCTTCACCTTTATCGTGTAGCCATACGTTAGGTCACACCCCGCACGGCATATTACCATGTTATGCTTTGTGATGCTATGTTTGCTTTATATTTATTGTTTCTTCCCCCTCTTCTCCGGTAGACCCCGAGACCGATGCCGCCCGTGTGATCGACTACGTCGACGACGACACTTCTTCCTTTTTAGCACAGCTTCCAGGCAAGCCCCCCCTTTGATCATCCTGATATCGCCCATTCCATTCTCTCATGCTTGCATTAGATTTTGCTACTGTTATTTGTTTGCTCTTAATCGGATGCATAGCCTGCTTTTGTAACCTGCTCATTGTACCTTACCTGCTTATCCTAAACTACTTAGTATAGGTTGGTTAGTGATCCATCAGTGTCCCCACCTTGTCCCAGTTGCCCCGCTTTATGTTCGAAGACCCGATCAACGGGATCGAAGACCAGAGCCCGACACCTCACATCACATCACGCCCCTTTTGTTGCTCAACTCTGCAGAGTTACCATCGAGTGCCAAGGGTGGAACCTCATACATCACTCCTTATGAGATCTCTGTAGTGTAGCTATTCGATCATGGTCATCGAGGGTGATTTCCTCCTTAACCATTTCTGATACGACTCTATCATGCAACCCCTCAAGTGTGAACCTCGAGGGTGGATCCTCTTACGTTCACCTTGATGATTACATCGAGTGGAATTCACCGGGGGTGATTCCTTGGGTATTCCCCTTGATTTTTGGACACACGGATACTTGGACTTTACAACTGTTACTTGGAAAGGCGGGTCGACCCTGAGGGGTACCCGCGAGTGATGTGGAGATGGGTTGACCTGGAGGGTACCCGAGAGTTGAATACGAGACGTGGCCGGGCATTCTTAGCCCTTGCCGCAAGTCCTTGAGACGGGGCGATGGGGTCACATCTTTCGTGAGTCTCTGCTCGTGACCGCACTACCAACACACTAACGGTTTGGATATTTGATCCGAGGGGCCTCTGGCCTGATAGCACTAACCATCACGTGGGCATTGTATGGGCGTTCCACGTCGTATGCATCAGCTGAAGCTTATTAGACGTCAGCGACTGAGTGACGCGTGCCGGGTTGGACTGGTAAGCTCCTGCCTTTTTTAGGAGGTAGCTAGGTCTGCTCACCGGCCGCCCACGCAACGTGCAGGAGTTTCTGGGGTGATGGCCCATGACCCCTGGGGGCATAGTTTAGTCTGGCGTGCTAACCTCTCTATTAAGCCTAGGTCGGGTTGCGGCGTATTGTTTGGCCGAGGCCGGGCATGACCCAGTAAAGTGTGTCCGGCCGGAGTTAATCGAGCGTGGTGGGTAAGTTGGTGCACCCGTGCAGGGAAGAAAACATCTATCGATAGCCTGTCCTAACGGACACTTGGAGTTGTATCCCGATCGATACAACTAGAACTGGATACTTGAGGTGATAACTGGATAGTATGGCTCTGGGATTGCTTTCTCGCAGGGAGTAGAGAAAGGATCTCTCGCCGAGGTTGATAACACTACTACTACTTTACTTTGTGCTACTCTTATCTCTCTTCTGATGCTGCAAGACGCTTGGTGCTGCTTGAAGATGCTAGTCTTCGATAGGTTAGGCTTTCTCCTTCTCTTCTGGCATTCTGTAGTTCAGTCCACATATACTACCCATTTCATTGACACTGATGCATATGTAGTGTAGATCCTTGCTTGCGAGTACTTTGGATGAGTACTCACGGTTGCTTTGCTCCCCCTTTTCCCCCTTTTACATTCTTCTCGGATGTCACAACCAGATGGTGGAGCCCAGGATCTAGACGCCACCTTCGACGACAACTGCTACTACACTGAGGGTGCCTACTACTACGTGGAGGCCGCCGACGACCAGGAGTAGTTAGGAGGCTCCCAGGCAGGAGGCCTTGCCTCTTCAATCGTGTTGCTTTTGTGCTAGCCTTCTTAAGGCATCCATGTTCAAATTATGTATGTACTCAGATATTGTTGCTTCCGCTGAATCTTGTGTATTCGAGCTTATGTATTCGAGCCCTCGAGGCCCATGGCTTGTAATATAAAGCTTGTATTATTTTATTTGTGTCTACAGTTGTGTTGTGATATCTTCCCGTGAGTCCTTGATCTTGATCGTACACATTTGCGTGTATGATTAGTGTACGATTGAATCGAGGGCGTCACATGACTTGAGGGATGTCTATCTAAGTGGGAGTTCTTAAGTAATCTGATTAATTAAACTTAATTCATCATGAACTTAGTCCTGATAGTATTTGCATATCTATGTTGTAGATCAATGGCCCGTGCTACCACTCCCCTGAATTTTAATGTGTTCCTAGAGAAAGCTAAGTTGAAAGATGATGGTAGCAACTACACAGACTGGGTCCATAACATGAGGATTATCCTCATTGCTGCACAGAAGAATTATGTCCTTGATGCACCGCTAGGTGAAAGGCCTGCTGCAGGAGCATATGCTAATGTTTTGAACGTCTGGCAAGCTCGATCTGATGACTACTCGATAGTTCAGTGTGCCATGCTTTACGACGTAGAAACGGGACTTCAAAGACGTTTTGAACATCATGGAGCATATGAGATGTTCCAGGAGTTGAAGTTAATATTTCAAGCAAATGCCCGAGTTGAGAGATATGAAGTCTACAACAAGTTCTAGAGCTGCAAGATGGAGGAGAACAATTCTGTCAGTGAACACATACTCAAAATGTCTGGATATCATAATCACTTGACTCGGCTAGGAGTTAATCTTTCAGATGATAGTGTTATTGACAGAGTTCTTCAATCATTGCCACCAAGCTATAAAGGCTTCATGATGAACTATAATATGCAAGGGATGGAGAAGACAATTCCCGAGCTCTTTGTAATGCTCAAAGCTGAAGAGGTAGAAATCAATAAGGAGCATCAAGTGTTCATGGTTAACAAGACCACTAGTTTCAAGAAAAGGGGCAAGGGAAAAAAGGGAACTTCAAGAAGAATGGCAAGCAAGTTGCCAGTCCCAGGAAGAAGCCCAAAGCTGGACCCAAGCCTGAAACTGAGTGCTTCTACTTCAAAGGGACTGGTCACTAGAAGCAGAACTGCCCCAAGTATTTGGCAGATAAGAAGGATGGCAAAGTGAAAAAGGTATATTTGATATACATGTTACTGATGTGTACTTACTAATTCTCATAGTAGCGCCTGGGTATTTGATACTGGTTTGGTTGCTCATATTTGTAACTCGAAACAGGAGCTACGGATTAAACGAATATTGGCTAAGGACGAGGTGACGATGCGCGTCGGGAATGGTTCCAAGGTCGATCTGATCGTCCTCGACACGCTACCTCTACATCTACCTTCAGGATTAGTTTTAGACCTGGATAATTGTTATTTGGTGCCAACATTGAGCATGAACATTATACCTGGATCTTGTTTAGTGCGAGACGGTTATTCATTTAAATCATATAATAATGGTTGTTCTATTTATATGAGTAATATCTTTTATGGTCATGCACCCTTGAAGAGTGGTCTTTTTCTGTTGAATCTCGATTGTGGTGATACACATATTCATAATATTGATGCCAAAAGATGCAAAGCTGATAATGATAGTACAACATATTTGTGGCACTGTCGTTTAGGTCATATTGGTGTAAAGCGCATGAAGAAACTCCATGCAGATGGACTTTTGGAATCACGATTATAAATCATTTGATACTTGCGAACCATGCCTCGTGGGCAAGATGACTAAAACTCCGTTCTCCGAAACAATGGAGCGAGCCAATGACTTATTGGAAATAATACATACCGATGTATGCGGTCCGATGAGTGTTGAGGCACACGATAGGTATCGTTATTTTCTGACCTTCACAGATGATTTGAGCAGATATGGGTATATCTACCTAATGAAACACAAGTCTGAAACATTTAAAAAGTTCAAAGAATTTTAGAGTGAATAGGAGAATTATCGTAACAAGAAAATAAAGTTTCTACGATCTGATCGCGGAGGCGAATATTTGAGTTACGAGTTTTGCCTTCATTTAAAACAATGTGGGGTAGTTTCACAACTCATGCCACCTGGAACACCACAGTGTAATGGTGTGTCTGAACGTCGTAACCGTACTTTATTAGATATGGTGCGATATATGATGTCTCTTACTGATCTACCACTATCATTTTGGGGTTATGCATTAGAGACAGCTGCATTCACGTTAAATAGGGCACCATCTAAATCCGTTGAGACGACACCGTATGAAATGTGGTTTGGCAAGAAATCTAAGCTGATATTTCTGAAAGTTAGGGGTTGCGACACTTATGTCAAAAGTCTTCAGCCTGATAAGCTTGAACCCAAATCGGAGAAGTGCGTCTTCATAGGATACCCTAAGAAAACAATTGGGTACACCTTCTACCATAGATCCGAAGTCAAGATCTTTGTTGCCAAGAATGGAACATTTCTAGAGAAGGAGTTTCTCTCGAAAGAAGTGAGTGGGAGGAAAGTTGAACTTGATGAGGTAATTGTACCTTCTCTCAATTTGGAAAGTAGCACGTCCATTCTCGTGATGCCTACACCAACTAGAGAGGAAGCTAATGATGATGATCATGAAACTTCAGATCAAGTTACTATTGGACCTTGTAGGTCGAACAGAGCATGTTCAGCACCAGAGTAGTACGGTAATCCTGTTCTGGAAGTCATGTTACTAGACCATGGAGAACCTACGAACTATGAAGAAGATATGATGAACCCAAATTCCGACAAATGGCTTGAGGCCATGAAATCTGAGATAGGATCCATGTATGAGAACAAAGTGTGGACTTTGGTGGACTTGCCCGATGATCGGCGAGCCATAGAGAATAAATGGATCTTCAAGAAGAAGACTGACGCTGATGGTAATATTACTGTCTACAAAGCTCGACTTGTCAGAAAAGGTTTTCGACAAGTTCAAGGAGTTGACTACGATGAGACTTTCTCACCCGTAGTGATGCTTAAGTCTGTCCGAATCATGTTAGCGATGGCCGCATTTTATGATTATGAAATCTGGCAAATGGACGTCAAAACTGCATTTCTTAATGGATTTTTTAAAGAAGAGTTGTATATGATGCAACTAGAAGGTTTATCGATCCTAAAGGTGCTAACAAAGTGTGCAAGCTCATTTATGGACTGGTGCAAGCATCTCGGAGTTGGAATATACGCTTTGACGAGGTGATCAAAGCATATGGTTTTATATAGACATTCGGAGAAGCCTGTATTTACAAGAAATTGAGTGGGAGCTCTGTAGCATTTGTAATATTATATGTGGATGACATATTGTTGATTGGAAATGATATAGAATTTCTGGATTGCATAAAAGGGTACTTGAATAAGAATTTTTCAGTGAAAGACCTCGGTGAAGCTGCTTATATATTGGGCATCAAGATCTATAGAGATAGATCATGATGCTTAATAGGACTTTCAGAAAGCACATACATTGATAAAGTTTTGAAGAAGTTCAAAATGGATCAGTCAAAGAAAGGGTTCTTGCTTGTGTTACAAGGTGTGAAGTTGAATCAGACTCAATGCCCAACCACTTCAGAAGATAGAGAAAAAATGAAAGGCATTCCCTATGCCTCAGCCATAGGTTCTATCATGTATGCTATGATGTGTACCAGATCTGATGTTTGCCTTGCTATAAGTTTGGCGGGGAGGTACCAAAGTAATCCAGGAGTGGATCACTAGAAAACGGTCAAGAACATCCCGAAGTACCTGAAAAGGACTAAGGATATGTTTCTCATTTATGGATGTGACAAAGAGCTCATCGTAAATGGTTACATCGATGCTAGTTTTGACACTGATCCGGATGACTCTAAGTCACAAACCGGATACATATTTATATTGAATGGTGGAGCTGTCACTTGGTGTAGTTCCAAGCAGAGCGTCGTGGCAGGATCTACGTGTGAAGCGGAGTACATAGCTGCTTCGAAAGCAGCAAATGAAGGAGTCTGGATGAATAAGTTCATATCTGATCCAGGTGTAATACCTAGTGCATCGGATCCAATGAAAATATTTTGTGACAATACTGGAGCAATTGCCTTAGCGAAGGAATCCAGATTTCACAAAAGAACCAAACACATCACGAGACGCTTCAACTCGATCTGTGATCAATTCAAGGAGGGAGACACAGATATTTGCAAAATACATACGGAACTGAATGTAGCAGACCCGTTGACTAAGCCTCTTCCACGAGAAAAACATGATCAACACCAAGACTCCATGGGTGTTAGAATCATTACAATGTAATCCTGATTATTGACTCTAGTGCAAGTGGGAGAGTGAAGGAAATATGACCTAGAGGCAATAATAAAGTTGTTATTTTATATTTCCTTATTCATGATAAATGTTTATTATTCATGCTAGAATTGTATTGATCGGAAACCTAAATACATGTGTGAATACATAGACAAACACTATGTCCCTAGTGAGCCTCTACTTGACTAGATCGTTGATGAAAGATGGTTAAGGTTTCCTGGCCATTGACATGAGTTGTCATTTGATAATGGGATCACATCATTAGGAGAATTATGTGATGGACAAGTGTAATGCCCCGGATTCGATGCGCCAGGTGTCCGCCAGTTATTCGTCGTTGTTGCCTTGTCATGTTCTCGCGTGTTGCATTTTGCCATGTCATCATCTGCATTTCATATCATGTCATCTTGTGCTTTTCGTTTTGCATACGTGTTCGTCTCATGCATCCGAGCATTTTCCCCGTTGTCCGTTTTGCAATCCGGCACTCCTATGTTCCCCGGCGCCCCCTTTTGCCTCTTTTCGTGTGCGGGTGTTAAACTTTCTCGGAATGGACCGAGCCTTGCCAAGTGGCCTTGGTACACCACCGGTAGACCACCTGTCAAGTTTCATGCCATTTGGAGGTTGTTTGATACTCCAACGGTTAACCGGGTAACCGCGAAGGCCTCTTTTGGGTTGCAGCCCAACACCCCCTTCAAAACAGCCCAATAACCCATCTAAGTCACTTCCATGCTCTCCGTCGTCGGATCACGATCGTGTGGGCGAAAACTACACTCCATTTGGAGCTTCCTAGCTCCTCCTACCTATAAAAACACCCCTCCTCCAGAAATTTCGGGTCATTCCACCCCTAACCCTAGCAGATTCGTCCCCGCCGCCACCGGACACGTCGTCGCAGCCGGACACGTCCGGTCGCCCGCCGTCCGCGCCACCGGCCCGACGAGCCTGCTGGAGGCCCTCCCGGCCGGGTCGCCGCCCGCCCGCTCCGCCCGGCGCCTCCGTCGCCCGCCGCCCGGTTCGCCTCCTCCGCCGCCCGAGCCTGTGCTGGCCGCCTCCGCTCCGCCGCTGGCCCCGCCGGCGACCTCCCGCCTCAGCGCGCCGCCGCCCCGGCCCGATCTGGCCGGTACCGAACCGGATCCCACGCCCCAACCCTCGCCGGCCTCTTCTCCTTCCCCGGCGACCAACTCCGGCGAAATCCGGCGAACCTCGATCCGCGTGCTCGAGGAACCCTAGATCTGAGAATTTCGGAGGTTGATTTTTTCTCCAAGTCCCGTAATTATTGCATTCTGTTATACTGTTCATCGCATCGTAACTTTGCACTCGTGGCTCCGTTTTGGGCGTGTAGCATACCGAATTGTTCATCTAGATGAGTACATCATTTCAAATCATTGCATCATTTTCATTTGAGCTCATCTTCGTGCTCGAAATGCTGTTGGAAGAGGGCTGTGTGATGTTAGTTTCAGATTCTTATCAGAACATGCACTTTTGTCATTTTTGCCATGATTGATGTGTACATCCTATGAGTATGAGCTCTACATGTGTTTTAAACTATGCCATGCCATATTTCCAGGGGTGTATGCCATGTATTTTTTGTGATCTATGTGGTGACTAGCACAAGCATGCAAACTAGGCTTCGTGATGTTGCTGATTTCAGCCCTTGTTCTGCTGTTATTCTGATGTCATGTAAACTTGATGCTACAAAGAGATCCATGCATATTTTGAGATACTTTAGTAAGGATGTTTTGAACGTATGGTTGTGCTCTATCCATCCAAGCCCTTGTTTGCAATTATGGAGTAGTCTATCATGTCATTTTCTTGCTCTACTTTTGCTATAAAATGTTCCTGGCAGATTGTTAACATGTTTAGCAATTTTGCCAAGGTTGCTGTAGTTGATCCTTGCATGCTATGTTGTTGTTCTTTCCATGTATAGCTTCTATGCCATGTCTAGTTGCTGGGTGTATTCTTAGTTTGTCATGCAATGCCTCGTAGTGAGTGCATCGAGCTCGTAAACATGCCTACTTGTTATCTGTTTATGTCATGCTCCAGTTTTTCACCAAGTCTGAATCTGTTTATGTTTTTGCTATATTCACATGCTTGCAACTGTATTTTCTGATCCCTTTTGGCTTACGGTCAATAAGGGACTTTTGTTATATGCAATGATTAGATTCATGCCATGCCTTGCTTTGCCATGATAATTTCCTGTAACATGTTGTTTGATAGCTCTAAACTTGGTAACCTGATGTTATTTCTGCCATGACCTGTGAATTCCACAGTCTGTGAACCTGTTATTATTTGCAATCTTGCCATGTCCTTTTGAGCTTGTTCTTGTGATTTCTGGAGATACCTCAGTGTTCATGTTTTGTCATGCTTTACCTGTGCATCACGTCCATGCCTTTTGTTATCATGTTAAGATGTTGTAGCTTGTTGTTTAGGTGCTTGCAATATGCCTAGTTGCTGTTTTGGACAGATTGTGGCTATAACTTATTTCATGTGTATGTGTTGAACCGTTGCTCCGTTTTGAGTGTGCTCTATATGAAACTTGTGTGATTTTGCATGTAGTTTCATATTATCATGTTGCATACTTATTTTGAGAGTGTTTGCTTGAGGTTTGTATGCATTTTGCATCAATGCCATGTTTAACTTGTTTTGCTCATATCTTCTAGGCCGTAGCTCCGAATCAAATGAACTTCATATGTAACTTGACTAGAATTTCGTGTAGATCATCTTGGTGCATTTTAAATTGCTGTTTATCAACTTGAACATAAAGTTATTCAGATCTGGACCAATTTCGAAATTTGCATATGAGGACTTACCGGAATTGTTCTATGTTGTTTCCGGCCTCATTTAAACTTGCCTTGATGTGTTGCTCTTGTATGCATCATCTCTTGCCATGAGTAGCTTCATGTAGCTTTGTCATGCATCATGATTGGTTGTGCATCATGTCCCGTTTATGTGTGGTGTGTTTACCATGCTGTGTGCTTCTTCTCGATAGTTCCCGTTTCGTTGCGATCGTGAGGATTCGTTCGTCTATGCTTGGTTCGTCTTCGTGGCTTCATCTTCTTCATGGACTCATTCTTCTTCCTAGCAGGATTTCAGGAAAGATGACCATCACCTTGGATCTCACTACTATCATTGCTATGCTAGTTGCTTCGTTCTATCGCTATGCTGCGCTACCTATCTTTTGCTCCTCAAGCCTCCTAAATTGCCATGAACCTCTAACCTTTGACACCCTTCCTAGCAAACCATTGTTTGGTTATGTTACCGCTTTGCTCAGCCCTCTTATAGCGTTGCTAGTTGTAGGTGAAGTTGAAGATTGCTCCATGGTGAACAGGATTATGTTGGGTTATCACAATATCTCTTATATTATTAATGCATCTATATACTTGGTAAAGGATGGAAGGCTCGGCCTTATGCCTGGTGTTTTGTTCCACTCTTGCCGCCCTAGTTTCCGTCATATCGGTATTATGTTTCTGGATTTTGCGTCCCTAACGTGGTTGGGTGATTTATGGGACCCCCTTGACAGTTCGCTTTGAATAAGACTCCTCCAGCAAGGCCCAACATTGGTTTTACCATTTGCCTCACCTATGCCCTTTTTCCCTTGGGTTTAGTAGCCCAAGGGTCATCTTTATTTAGCCCCCGCCGGTGCTCCTTCAAGTGTTGGTCCGAACCGAGCAACCTCATGGGGCCACCACGGGAAACTCGAGGCTTGGTTTTACTCGTAGCTTGACTTATCCGGTGTTCCTCGAGAACGAGGTACGTCGACTCCTATCGAGATTTGTCGGCACATCCAGCGGCTTTGCTGGTCTTGTTTTATTCTCGTCGAAATGTCTTGTAGCCGGGTTTCCAGACTGATCGGGTCTTCCCGGAGAAGGAATATCCTTCGTTGATCGCGAGAGCTTATCATGGGCTTGTTGGGACACCCCGCAGGTTTGAACTTTCAAAGCCGTGCCGCGGTTATGTGGCAGATGGGAATTTGTTAATATCCGTTGTAGTAAACTTGAAGTAAACTCTTCTAAAATACACCAACCGTGCGAATCGTGAGTGTCTCTTTTCGGGTTGATCGAGAGGAGAACACGGTTTCGGGTTATGACCGACGTAAGTAGGAGTTCAGGATCACTTCTTGATCATTACTAGTTGACGACCGTTCCTTTGTTTCTCTTCTCGCTCTCATTTATGTATGTTAGCCACCATGTCGCTTAGTCGCTGTTGCAACCTCACCACTTTACCCCTTCCTTTCCCATTAAGCTTTGCTAGTCTTGATACCCATGGTAATGGGATTGCTGAGTCCTCGTGGCTCCTGATTACTACAACAACAGTTGCGGTGTACAGGTTATGCGATGATCATGACGTGAGAGCGATGTTTTCTTGTTTTGGAGTTCTTCTTCCGCTTCTTCTTCGATCAGGGATAGGTTCCAGGTCGGCAGCCTGGGCTAGCAGGTTGGATGTCGTTTGAGTTTCTGTTTGTGTTCCATCCGTAGTCGGATGTTGATCTCTTGTATATGATGTTGATGTATTCTTGTGGCATTTGTGCCTTATGTATGTATCCCCATCTATTATGTAAGGTTGATGTAATGATATCCACCTTGCAAAAGCGTCTTCAAGATGCGCTTCTATCCTTGGTGGGACCTTCGAGTTCCTTTCGGATAGGGTCGCATCTTGGGCGTGACAACAAGACCCATCCGTTAGCTTAGCATTATGATTGTTCAGATTTATTGCTACTGCTTTCTTCAAGTCAAATACATATTCCTTCGACTATGAGATTATGCAACTCCGGGATACTAGAGGAATACCTTATGTGCTATCAAACATCACAATGTAACTGGGTGATTACAAATATGTTCTACATGTATCGCCAAAGGTGTTTGTTGAGTTGGCATAGATTGAGATTAGGATTTGTCACTCCGAGTATCAAAGAGGTATCTCTGGGCCCTCTGGGTAATACACATCATAAGCTTGCAAGCAAACGACTAAGGAGTTTGTCATGAGGTGATTTATTACGGAACGAGTAAAGATACTTGTCAGTAACGAGATTGAACTAGGTATGAAGATACCGACGATCGAATCTCGGGCAAGTAACATATCGATGGACAAAGGGAATTACGTATGTTGTCGAAACGGTTCGACCGATAAAGATCTTCATAGAATATGTAGGAGACAATATGAGCATCCAGGTTTTGCTATTGGTTATTGACCGGAGAGGTGTCTCGGTCATGTCTACATAGTTCTCGAACCCGTAGGGTCCGCACGCTTAGCGTTTGATGACGATATTGTATTATATGAATTATGTGATTTGGTGACCGAATGTTGTTCGGAGTCCTGGATGAGATCAAGGACATGACGAGGAGTCTCAAAATGGTCGAGAGGTAAAGATTGATATATAGGATGATAGTATTCAGACACCGGAAGTGTTCCGGAGGGTATCGGGTACATATCAGTTCACGAGAAGGGGTTTCGGGTACCCCCAGCAAAAGATATGGACCTTATGGGCCGAGAGGGGAAACACACCAACCACCAGGGGCTGGTACGCCCCCCATATGGGCCGAACCAAGGGGAGAAGGAAAGAGGGGAAGAGAAAGGAAAGGGGGGTTAGGCCTCCCCCTTCCCTTTCTCCCCCCTCCTCTTTCCTTCCCCCTCCGGTAGAGAAGGAAGGGAGGGCGGCCTAGGAGGAACCCAAGTAGAATTCGGTCCTACTTGGGGCGCCTCCTGGCCTCTCCCCTCTCCCTCCCACCTATATATATGTGGTGGGGGCACCCCTAGACCACACCAGACAATTGCCTAGCCGTGTGCGGCGCCCCCGGCCCCTCCACAGTTTACACCCTCGGTCATGTCTTCGTGGTGTTTAGGCGAAGCCCTGCGAGGATCACTTCACCATCACCTTCACCACGCCGTCGTGCTGACGGAACTCATCTACTACCTCGGCGTCTTTCTGGATCAAGAAGGCAAGGGACGTCACCGAACTGAACGTGTGCAGAACTCGGAGGTGCCATGCGTTCGGTACTTGATCGGTCGAAGCTAGAAGAAATTTGACTACATCAACCGCGTTGACGAACGCTTCCGCTTACGGCCTATGAGGGTACGTAGACACACTCTCCCCCTCGTTGCTATGCATCTCCATGGATAGATCATTGCGTGTGCGTAGAATTTTTTTGTTTTCCATGCAACGTTTCCCAACACTTGGCGCCTTTGGTGAGAGATTTTGCGGCTACGCCGCACTGACGTCTGAGGCAACAACTACTCGACTTGATCACCGCAAGTGGTTGCATGATCATTTTGTAGTGGTATATATGTGCACTTCTTCCCGGATTGAAACGGAGATGTACCTTTTGACAAGGATAAAATTAAGAAAATCTTCAGTAAGTGATGGGAAGGTAGAAATATACGATGTTGGGATGTACATGTACGCGCTTCTCCGTCCCCATGATGATGATCCAAAGTCTGGAATCATGGATGCCTGGTTGGATGTGGTGCTGACAGATGCACAGAAAAGGAATATGAGGTGGGACGACGTGGTATTTGACGATGATATGTACCTAGGGTAGGGTAATAGGCCTGACCTAGACACCCTTCCCAAGGACACTGCCCTAGAGTCAAAGGCATTCAAAGTACAGCAGCATCTACCGACTGAGATCACCTCAGAGTGCAACCCACTCGACCAACAATTCCACTCGGATAACCCAACTCCATTCGACAAAGATATAGTCATCCGACCATATCAGAAATCACTAGGAGTACAGAAGGTCTAAAGTCACTCAGGATGGCAACGGTCAGGCGTTCACTCCGTAGTCTTAATGATCATTTATATGTATTTATTATTGATGTTACCAGTAACGTCTCACCTTAATGTACATTGAACTCCTTGTAACGTGGACTAGCTGGGGTCCTGGCGCACTCTATATAAGCCACCCCCCTCCACTGGCACAAGGGTTTGCACCCCCTGTAACTTCACGCATAATCCAGTCGACTAAGCCTCCGGGCACTGAGTCGTAGGGCTGTTACTTCTTCCACGAAGGGCCTGAACTCATAAATCTTGCGTGCACAACCTCATCGTAGCTAAGATCTTGCCTCCTCCTACATACCCCCTATTCTACTGTCAGACTTACTCCCACGATAGTTGGCACCCACCGTGGGGCAGGTGTCTTAGCGACTTCCGGTGAGGTTGCGATTTTCTCGATCTCCATCATCATGGTTTCCGGCGGTGGTTTGGCTGAGGGTCGTGAGATCCGTCTCGGCGCGCTCGTTTTCATCGCCGATGACTCCGCCTGGCTCTAGGAGGCCCCCCTCGATGTCGAGACGCTCCCCATCCGCGGGGCGACGCACTTTTGTGTGTGCGTTTGCGGTGTTCTTCTGCGGCAGTCGTCGACTCAATGTCGGTCGGCTCCCGCAATGTCTTCGCTCCCCGCTGCTCGTCGTCGCAAGCGATCTGGTCGATCGTGGCTTCAGCGGTGGGTAAAACATGCGGTGGCCCGTCAGTCAGCCACACCTCAAGTCGTGGCAATCGAGCCCGACAAATCTCTCTACGGGCTTTTCGACCTGTCGACTGGCTCCGTTGAGACCCTGTCCGAGTGCGACAACAGCGACCCTGCAGCAGAAGTCCTGATGGTCGACACACCGCCCAGCCCGCCTGGTTTCCGTCACGGCGACGGCGGCGGCGATCCGTCGCGTGTTCACGAGGAATACCATCCTGAAGCCCTCATTTCGCAGCAGAGGGATGAACTACACCGTCGCTACATGGAGGCTCTCCACACTCCTATCATCGGGGAGACCCCTGAGGCTCGGGCCTTGGAGACAGCGCGCCTGGCCACTTTGGCTGAGTGCACGCGGCTGGAGAACCTTCAGCACTCACTCGACTAGCGCGCTCGACGACAGATCCCCGAATCCAGTCGACGTCAGTGATACGTCTCCAACGTATCTATAATTTTTTATTGCTCCATGCTATATTATCTACTGTTTTGGACTATATTGGGCTTTATTTTCCACTTTTATATTATTTTTGGGACTAACCTATTAACCGGAGGCCCAGCCCAGAATTGCTGTTTTTTGCCTATTTCAGTGTTTCGAAGAAACGGAATATCAAACGGAGTCCAAATGGAATGAAACCTTCGGGAACGTGATTTTCTCACCGAATATGACCCAGGAGACTTGGACCCTACGCCAAGGAAGCTTCAAGGTGGGCACGAGGTAGGGGGGCGCGCCCTACCCCCCCAGGTGCGCCCCCCACCCTCGTGGGCCCACCGAAGCTCCACCGACGTACTTCTTCCTCCTATATATACCGACGTACCCCCAAACGATCAGATACGGAGCCAAAAACCTCATTCCACCGCCGCAACTTTCTGTATCCACGAGGTCCCATCTTGGGGCCTGTTCCGGAGCTCCGCAGGAGAGGGCCGTCATCACGGAGGGCTTCTACATCATCATAGCCTCTCCGATGAAGTGTGAGTAGTTTACCTCAGACCTTCAGGTCCATATTATTAGCTAGATGGCTTCTTCTCTCTTTTTGGATCTCAATACAATGTTCTCCCCCTCTCTCGTGGAGATCTATTCGATGTAATCTTCTTTTTGCAGTGTGTTTGTTGAGACCAATGAATTGTGGGTTTATGATCAAGTCTATCTATGAATAATATTTGAATCTTCTCTGAATTCTTTTATGTATGATTGGTTATCTTTGCAAGTCTCTTGAATTATCCGCTTGGTTTGGCCAACTAGATTGGTAGTTCTTGCCATGGGAGAAGTGCTTAGCTTTGGGTTCGATCTTATGTGTCCTTTCCAAAGGATGTAAGGGCAGCAAGGCACGATTTTATCATTGCCATCGAGGATAACAAGATGGGGTTTATTTCATATTGCATGAATTTATCTCTACATCATGTCATCTTGCTTAAGGCGTTACTCTGTTTTTAACTTAACACTCTAGATGCATCTTTGGATAGCGGTCGATGAGTGGAGTAATATTAGTAGATGCAGAATCGTTTCGGTCTACTTGTCTCGGACGTGATGCCTATATACATGATCATACCTAGATATTCTCATAACTATGCTCAATTCTGTCAATTGCTCAACAGTAATTTGTTCACCCACCGTAGAATACTTATGCTCTTGAGAGAAGCCACTAGTGAAACCTATGGCCCCCGGGTCTATTCCCATCATATCAATCTCCATCACTTTTATTTTGCTTTGCCTTTTACTTTTCACTTTGCATCTCTATATAAAAAATACCAAAAATATTATCTATCATCTCTATCAGATCTCACTCTCGTAAGTGACCGTGAAGGGATTGACAACCCCTAATCGCATTGGTTGCGAGGAGCTATTGCTTTGGTGTAGGTACGAGGGAATTGCGCGTGGCCTCCTACTGGATTGATACCTTGGTTCTCAAAAACTGAGGGAAATACTTACGCTACTCTGCTGCATCATCCTGTCCTCTTTGGGGAAATCCAACGCAAACTCAAGAGGTAGCAAGAAGAAATTCTGGCGCCGTTGCCGGGGAGTCTATGCAAAAAGTCAACATACCAAGTACCCATCACAATCCCTATCTCCCGCATTACATTAGTTGCCATTTGCCTCTCGTTTTCCTCTCCCCCACTTCACCCTTGCCGTTTTATTCTCCCTCTCTCTCCCAATCTCCTTCTCCTTCTCCTTCTCTTTCTCCGTTTGCCTTTTTCTCGCTTGCTTGTCGCTATGTCTAAAATTGGGGAAGTTGTCGCCGATATGGGTGATAACAATGTCATAGAAAATTCTGATGCTCCTGCTGAAGAACCCCTACCTATCACACAAAAAGATTTCGAATCGGTAGTGGTAATATTATTGGAAAAGGAGTTATTCAAGATTTCTTTACTTGTGCCGGTGCTTTGCCCTCTATGGGCGGTTCTATTCTCCATAGAACTAGTAGTCTTGCGGATGCTATTGCCATGCTTATCGTTGAACTTGAAAGGCAATTTATGCATATGCACCCATCTATACTAAGAATTTTCTTAGAATTTTCTAATATCAAACATTCTTCTGTTAAGCGTGCCGCTACTATCTTTTTGGCTCATGAATTCAGATTTATAATAAAAGAAGCCAAAAAAATCTTTGCGCACTATACGGTGGACATTGGTCGTCCTCCCATAGAATCTATCCTCTTTGATCAAGAAGAAATTATGCGCTTTCAATCTCTTGACTATGTTGCTTTCAATGAAAACCTTAGAAAAAAGGTGCCTGCCAATATTTTAATTGATAGGATCTCTGAACTTAATGATGATTTGGCTATTCGAAATAATGAGCTAGGATGCTCTCTTGAGTTTAGGCTCACAAGGTTCTGTCAAAAGAATGCTTATAATGACGAATTGGTTGTGCAATACGATGGGCCGAAAGAGGAACCTATACCTCCTAAAATTGATCTTGGGGACTTTTGTCCTATTAAGTTTAGCCCTTTTGATTACTTTTGTTTGCCTCAAAGGAAACTTTCTTCCGAACGTAGAGAATATTAAATGAGTTTCACCGATCTATCTTATTACTACGACACAACCTAGATCTATCCTTGCTTTTATGTCTAGCTAGGGGCGTTAAACGATAGCGCTTGTTGGGAGGCAACCCAATTTTATTTTTAGTTTTTTGTGTTTTTATTCTGTTAGGGAATAAATAACCCATCTACCTTCTGTTTGGATGTGGTTTTGTATTTTAATTAGTGTTTGTGCCAAGTTAGACCTATTGGATCTTCTTGGATGATAGTTATTTGATCTTGCTGTAATTTCCAGAAACCTTGCGCTCAGTGCCCGAATTATTAAAAAACATCAGAACGTGATAAAATACTGATTCCAATTGCTGCTGATCAATAAACGAATTGTCTAGGTCTTATAATTTTGGTAGAATTTTTTGGGTTCTAGAAGTTTGCGTTAGTTACAGATTACTACAGACTGTTCTGTTTTTGACAGATTCTGTTTTTCGTGTGTTGTTTGCTTATTTTGATGAATCTATGGCTAGTAAAATAGTTTATAATCCATAGAAGTTGGAATACAGTAGGTTTAACACCAATATAAATAAAGAATGAGTTCATTACAGTAACTTGAAGTGGTCTTTTGTTTTCTTTCTCTAACGGAGCTCACGAGATTTCTATTGAGTTTTGTGTTGTGAAGTTTTCAAGTTTTAGGTGAATTCTTTTGATGGATTATGGAACAAGGAGTGGCAAGAGCTTAAGCTTGGGGATGCCCATGGAACCCCCAATATAATCCAAGGACACCAAAAAGTCAAAGCTTGGGGATGCCCCGGAAGGCATCCCCTCTTTCGTCTACTTCCATCGGTAATTTACTTGGAGCTATATTTTTATTCACCAACATGATATGTGTTTTGTTTGGAGCGTCTTGTATTATTTGTGTATTTGTTTGTTAGTGTGCCACAATCATCCTTTCTGTACACACCTTTTTGAGATAGCCATACATGAATTGGAATTTGATAGAATACTCTATGTGCTTCACTTATATCTTTTTGAGCGTTAAAATTTTGCTCTATGTGCTTCACTTAGATCTTTTAGAGCACGGTGGTGGTTTGTTTTAAAGAAACTATTGACCTCTCATGCTTCACTTAGATTATTTTGGGAGTCTTAATAGCATGGTAAATTGCTTAATAATAATATGCTTGGTGTTCAAGATTTGTGAAACTTTCTTTTGAGTGCGTTGAATACTAAGAAAAGATTGAGGCTTGATAATTGTTTTGAGATATAAAGATGGTGATATTAGAGTCATGCTAGTTGAGTAGTTGTGAATTTGAAAAATTCTTGTGTTAAAGTTTGTGATTCCCGTAGCATGCATGTATGGTGAACCGTTATGTGATGAAGTCGGAGCATAATTTATTTATTGATTGTCTTCCTTATGAGTGGCGGTCGGGGATGAGCGATGGTCTTTTCCTACCAATCTATCCCCCTAGGAGCATGCGCGTAATACTTTGCTTTGATAACTTCTAGATTTTTGCAAAAAGTATATGAGTTCTTTATGACTAATGTTGAGTCCATGGATTATATGCACTTTTTCCCATCCTTCCACCATTGCTAGCCTCTAATACCGCGCACTTTTTGTCGGTATCATACACCCACCATATACCATCCTCAAAACAGCCACCATACCTACCTATCATGGCATTTCCATAGCCATTCCGAGATATATTTCCATGCAACTTTCCACCGTTCCGTTTATTATGACACGCTCCATCATTGTCATATTGCTAGCATGATCATGTAGTTGACATCGTATTTGTGGCAAAGCCACCATTCATAATTCTTTCATACATGTCACTCTTGATTCATTGCATATCCCGGTACACCGTCGGAGGCATTCATATAGAGTCATATTTGTTCTAAGCATCGAGTTGTAATTGTTGAGTTGTAAGAAAAATAAAAGTGTGATGATCATCAATTTTTTGAGCATTGTCCCAAGTGAGGAAAGAATGATGGAGACTATGATTCCCCCATAAGTCGGGATGAGACTCCGGACGAAAAAAAAGAGGCCATAAAAAAGAGAAAAGGCCCAAATAAAAAAAATGAGAGAAAAAGAGAGAAGGGACAATGTTACTATCCTTTTACCACACTTGTGCTTCAAAGTAGCACCATGATCTTCATGATAGAGAGTCTCTCATTTTGTCACTTCCATATACTAGTGGAAATTTTTCATTATAGAACTTGGCTTGTATATTCCAATGATGGGCTTCCTCAAAATTGCCCTAGGTCTTCGTGAGCAAGCGAGTTGGATGCACACCCACTTAGTTTCTTTTGATGAGCTTTCATATACTTATAGCTCTAGTGCATCCGTTGCATGGCAATCCCTACTCACTCACATTGATATCTATTGATGGGCATCTCCATATCCCGTTGATACGCCTAGTTGATGTGAGACTATCTTCCCCTCCTTTTGTCTTCTCCACAACCACCACTCTATTCCACATATAAGTGCTATATCCATGGCTCACACTCATGTATTGCGTGAAGATCAAAAAAGTTTTGAAAATGTTAAAGTATGAAACAATTGCTTGGCTTGTCATCGGGGTTGTGCATGATTTAAATACTTTTGGGTGGTGAAGATAGAGCATAGCCAGACTATATGATTTTGTAGGGATAACTTTCTTTGGCCATGTTATTTTGAGAAGACATAATTGCTTTGTTAGTATGCTTGAAGTATTATTATTTTTTATGTCAATATGAACTTTTGTCTTGAATCTTTCAAATCTGAATATTCATACCACAATTAAGAAGATTTGCATTGAAATTATGCCAAGTAGCACTCCGCATCAAAAAATCTCTTTTTATCATTTACCTACTCGAGGACGAGCAGGAATTAAGCTTGGGGATGCCTGATACGTTGCCAACGTATCTATAATTTTTGATTGCTCCATGCTATATTATCTACTGTTTTGGACTATATTGGGTTTTATTTTCCACTTTTATATTATTTTTGGGACTAACCTATTAACTGGAGGCCCAGCCCAGAATTGCTGTTTTTTTGCCTATTTCAGTGTTTTGAAGAAACGGAATATCAAACGGAGTCCAAACGGAATGAAACCTTCGGGAACGTGATTTTCTCACCGAATATGACCCAAGAGACTTGGACCCTAAGCCAAGGAAGCTCCAAGGTGGGCACGAGGTGGGGCGCGCCTACCCCCCCCAGCGCCGCCTCACCCTCGTGGGCCCACCGAAGCTCCACCGACGTACTTCTTCCTCCTATATATACCTACGTACCCCCAAACGATCAGATACGGAGCCAAAAACCCAATTCCACCGCCGCAACTTTCTGTACCCACGAGATCCCATCTTGGGGCCTGTTCCGGAGCTCCGTCGGAGAGGGCCGTCATCACGGAGGGCTTCTACATCATCATAGCCACTTCAATGAAGTGTGAGTAGTTTACCTCAGACCTTCGAGTCCATAGTTATTAGCTAGATGGCTTCTTCTCTCTTTTTGGATCTCAATACAATGTTCTCCCCCTCTCTCGTGAAGATCTATTCGATGTAATCTTCTTTTTGCGGTGTGTTTGTTGAGACCGATGAATTGTGGGTTTATGATCAAGTCTATCTACGAATAATATTTGAATATTCTCTGAATTCTTTTATGTATGATTGGTTATCTTTGCAAGTCTTTTCAAATTATCCGTTTGGTTTGGCCAACTAGATTGGTAGTTCTTGCCATGGGAGAAGTGCTTAGCTTTGAGTTCGATCTCATGATGTCCTTTCCCAAAGGATGTAAGGGCAGCAAGGCACGATTGTATCGTTGCCATCGAGGATAACAAGATGGGGTTTATTTCATATTGCATGAATTTATCTCTACATCATGTCATCTTGCTTACATGCTACTCTGCTTTTTAACTTAATACTCTAGATGCATGCTGGATAGCGGTCGATGAGTGGAGTAATAGTAGTAGATGCAGAATCGTTTCGGTCTACTTGCCTCGGACGTGATGCCTATATACATGATCATACCTAGATATTCTCATAACTATGCTCAATTCTGTCAATTGCTCAACAGTAATTTGTTCACCCACCGTAGAATACTTATGCTCTTGAGAGAAGCCACTAGTGAAACCTATGGCCCCTGGGTCTATTCTCATCATATCAATCTCCATCACTTTTATTTTGCTTTGCCTTTTACTTTTCACTTTGCATCTCTATATCAAAAATACCAAAAATATTATCTATCATCTCTATCAGATCTCACTCTCGTAAGTGACCGTGAAGGGATTGACAACCCCTAATCGCGTTGGTTGCGAGGAGCTATTGCTTTTGTGTAGGTACGAGGGACTTGCGCGTGGCCTCTCCTACTGGATTGATACCTTGGTTCTCAAAAACTGAGGGAAATACTTACGCTACTATGCTGCATCATCCTCTCCTCTTCGGGGAAATCCAACGCAAGCTCAAGAGGTAGCAGTCAGCGACAATTGTTCTCGCCTGAACCTTAGGTACACCGCACCCCGATTCAGAATCTTGCAGCTGCAGCCCGTATAGCAGAGTCGATTCAGTCGTCCCAAGCAGAGGCTGGTAGAGGCATGATGCAGATCCGAGCATTGCTCCGGGCAGCAGGTGAGCAAAACCCAGCAGTTTCTCAGTCTCGTAACAGGATCCACAGCAGGTCTATGGTGGCGGATACAGTCCAGTTGGCTCACAGCCCAAGATCGCCTCTGTGGTGTGAGGGACGTGGGCACCGCCAGGAGCAGTATCTGGGTCGGAATCATGAGCAGTATGATCATCAACTCAGCCGTGATGACCGCCGTCGAGTGCCTACGCCCCCTCCGAGGGGCGGGTCATACGCGCCCCGACAGTATGATGATTGGCGCCCGTATAGTGATGAGCGGAGGGTTCCAGTCGACCCAAGGGAGCCCGGGTTTGATGCAAGGTTAATTCTTGTACAAGGTCTGGTCGACAGAAACCGGGCACACAGAGAAGGGTTGGGCAGAGATCTCCTGACTGGCAGCAGAGTACACGTCTCCGGACCTGAGTGCTTCAGCAGAGCTATCAGAGCTGCAGAGATCCCTCCCAACTTTAGGTTGGCAATGGAAGTGAGCAAGTTCACCGGTGAGTCGAAGCCTAACACTTGGTTGGAAGATTACTGTCGTGGATTTGTCACGGCAGATGTCCTTAGTGTCAGGACTTAGTCGTGAGGCCAACGCATCTATGTGGTAGCTTGAGAGGGGTTGAGCGGAATAGAGAGACGCAACACAAGACAGGGATTTAGACAGCTTCGGGCCCCGGGAAACATCATCCGGTAAAAACCCTACATGTTGTTTGAGGCTAGGTCTCATTATCATCACGAGGAGTCGCCAGAACCGGCTCTCCTCTTTGTGTCTAGCCCTAAGATTGTTTCTTCTTGCTTGTAGCCTGTCCCCTTGGGGAGCCCTGCCCTCCTTATATATGTTGAAGGGCGGGTTACATGTGGAGTCCTATTAGGATTAGGACTAGTCTATCTCTAATACAAACTGGATACAAGTCCAAGTCTTAACTCCTTGTAAGACAAATATTCCTTATGCCTTTCCTCTTAAACCGCCCACCATAGTATGAACTGCCTTCATGAACCGTTGGGCCACCAGTCTTGTCGCCTCGCACTACCGCCGGATTACCAATGAGTCGTGAACCGCCAAGTCTCAGCGGGGTCTCAAATAAACCGCCAAGTCCGGCCGGGTTAACTTCCGGCCGGTTTACACCGTGGGGTATATCCCCGACATTAGCCCCCAAGTTTAGCTTGGATTTATCCATGGTAAACTTATGCTGCAAAATAAACACCAGAACAAATTTGGCAGGTTGTGCTCTGGGTTAAGAATTCTTGTAGACCAGCACCTGATCGTCCTTAAGTCCTTTGTCATTTCCTCCTTCTAGAAAATCCGGGTCAATAACCAGCTTCATACTCAAATTGCTGATGTTGGCTTTCTTATAGAAAAAATATTGTGAAGAATAATCCACTTGAGTCGGCTTCCAAAGCGCCGGTTTAAGAAATATTGGTCTTGAAATACTCATCTGATATTCAACCGGTTTGAAGATGCAGAACTTGCCGGTTTTATCATTGCCAAAGACTGTCGGGTTATAAAAACTTGATAATTTCGAGTCATGATTGTTGCAGACACCAGTTCATGATTGTTGCCAACGCCGGTTCATGATTTTTAATGACGCAGGGTTGCAGCCACAGGGTCATAATGATTGGTGACGCCGGATCGACCTAGTTTGCTCAATCAGAAAATTTGACAATATTTCTTCGATAATAATATAATGCCTATAGCCCCCGAGTCTTTGAGCAGAACAAAGTGGTGGCTTAAGACTTTGATTCAATATAAATACTGCCACTTTCAAAGAAATCCATGTTGTTCATCCCAAAGGACTAGTAAAACTGAATACTCCATACTATGTAGCCCCAAGTGTCGGGTTGTCATGCTTGCAAAGAACTCGGGACTTGTAATTGTCTTATACTCATAAAAACTTCAACCAGTGTAGCCCCCAAAGGCCGGGTTATTATGCAATAATGAGCAGGGACTCAGAGGTATAATCATGTAGATTTGAGCAACAATCAGTAGCCCCCAAGGGCCGCTCAAGAAGATAATATTGAGCGGGACTTAATATATACTTCAATGAAAATAACATCATATGATGTAACCCCATCATGGGACTTGAATCCACGCCCACAAGGTTAAGAGCCTTGTGCTTTACCAACCGAGCAGTGGACCCTTCAATATAATGAATAAAAAGCTTTGTACCTTCAATTGTTGACAGGAGCAATTGGTAGCCCCAAGGGCCGACTCATTATAATGTGATGAGTCGGGTCTTCAATAATATGAGCAAAAATTACTTTGCATTAGCCCCAAGTGTCATAGTGCATGCTTGCAGCGACATGAGACTTGCATATTTGATATAATCTCAACTTAAATAATGTAGCCCCCAAGTGTCGGGTCGTAAGCTCAAGAACGACTCGGGCTATTCCCTCCATTGTAGAATAAATCATACCCATTGATGAAATAATAGCCATTCTTGGGTTTAATTTTGAAAACCTCAATCATAATATTGGTTATTGATAACCATAATAAAAATCTAGCCATGTTGGCTTATTCAAGATAATATAATCTGGTATGAAAAACCTTATTCATTCAATATCATAATGAAAATGCAGCCAAGTTTGGCTATTTGAATAATATAACCCAATGATTTATAAGCGCATGATTCCAATGGCGCAATCCAAATATATACTGGCGACTTATAGTCCAAAGCCAGGCCGGGTTAACAAACACCGGATATTTCTCAACATATACTGGCGACTTATCGTCTTAAAGCCAGGCCGGTTTAAAAAACACCGGATAATTTATCATCATGCTTTATTCAACCTGTCTCTGCATACTACAAGTTTAAAGTGTCCTGGCGGTTTACCGCCGGACGGGTCATAATGCCCAACATATAACCCAGGTTTATAACCAAGGCTGCACTAAGAATAATCAATGAAATATATCATACCTATGACATGAATCCCATCATTGGTTTACCAATTTTTTGTAGTAAGGGTGATAACCCCAATCTTGAGTAATGATAACTCCTTTCATACTGTGTCGGTTTATGATAAAACCGTACCGGGTTGTTATAAACACCGGTTTAACCATATATAATACTGGCGACTCGTAGTCAAACCAGACCGGGCGGATAGTCTCCGGATTATGATTTGATCATGTACTGATAATTTGTAATTGAAAGTCAAGCCGGGTGAATGAACACCGGTTTACTCCATAATAAGATGGTAACATAAAATCAAACCGGGTAGATAGTCTCCGGATTAGGATTTGACCGTGTTCCGCCAATTTGTAATTGACAGTTTGAACCGGATTAACAATGTCGGTTTAAAACGCAATGTAAGTAAAAGTTCTTTAGCAAAAAGAACAGAATTCAAGCAAAGGCAAAATAAAACCATTGCAAATGAGGCTTTATCGAGCCGATCGATGGTGTTACCATGGTCGGACACGACCAAGCTCCCAATAAGGTGTAGCCATGGTTCAAGTCAGCCAGTCCCCAATCTGAAACCGTGGCATTATGCCGATCAAGTGGCGTGGCAATGGTTGGGTTCGACCAAGCCCCAAGTGACTCTATGGCCTTAGGCGATCAAGAGGCGTGACTGGTTCAGACTTGACCATGTCCCCAAGTGATCTGGTGGCTTTCGCCTATCAAAAGGTGTTGCATTGGTTCGGACGCGACCAAGCCCCCAAGTGATATGTGGCATTGCGCCGATCAAGAGGTGTAGCTATGGTTCGGATACGACCAAAGCCCCCAAGTGATCAATGATATGATAAGCCAATAAGGCATGATACCCATGTTTGAACCGCGCATCATGGCAGCAGGTCCTCTTTGGCACCTTTAACTTATTGTAAGAGATAAATCCTTCTTGAACCGGATTTTGAACCGGATATTGAGAGCTTCAAAGTTTGTGGGAGATAGCTTTCCTTGAACCGGATTTTAAACCGAAACCTTCTTTTAAGCCGAAATTTTCGACGGCCTTTAAATTTGCACCAATATAGCAGTTTAGGGTCCTACATTAGATAACTTTTGCAAGCGGAGTAATTGCTTTTTCAAAGAAAGCAATATATAATATAAAAATATATTGATGGATTTCACGATATGTCGGGCCGCTTGATGCCCATCGCGGGGTTATACGCCAAGATGGGATAAAAGAGTCGATCGCGGCATTGCTTGATGTAGTCCGGATCATGGGGTGACGGTTTGTGTTCGGTTCACCAGTGTGATATGCACAAATACCGTGTAAAACAACCAGTCTTGGCGTCTGTAGTAGGGCATCACTTTTATAGTGAGCACTTGTCCTCAGATAGAAAGATATAGGCGAGTAATCGTTTTCGGAAAAACAATATGTACAAAAAAGAAACAGATGCAAAAGATAGCACCTGGAAATTTAATTGGCCGTGCCACCAGCGAGTAGTAGCATGTTTTTTTTCAAACTGGCCCGGCAGCTTATTTATCTGCTTCACATTGCCCACTTCTCCTTTTCCTCAAGCAACATCAAGCGCGCGAGAAAAGAGAGCAAGACGGTTCAGCTTAGGCGATGTAGAGCGAGGCGACGGCGGTTCAAGGTGGAGGCGTAGCTCTTAGTAGTAAAGCGGCTTGACCCAGCAGCGGTTCAGGGGAGCATGCGGCCGGAGCGGAGGTGGCGATAGGGAAGCCGGAACCGGCCAGTCAGGGGCGCGAGTCAGTGCGGTGATCCGGCGATGTGAAGATGGCGAATCAGCGGCGACGCGGCTGACGGGCGATGCAGGGCGTGCGGGGGCTGCAGCAACACCTCGCCTCCTCGCCCGGTTTGCTTGAAGCCTTGACGGCGGCGCGGAGAGGAAGCACGGGGAGGCTCCTTCCTGTTCTGACGCTCCATCATGGAGAAGAAACCCATCTCCTGCACCTCAGTCCTGGTGCAGGTCGGACCCCTTCACGGCGAGGTGGAGAAGTGGTAGTCGGCGGCGCTTTTGAAGATGGGAGGGAGGGGCGTCCGCTGCGGGAAGGGATTTAAGATTTCAGATGCAGGACGGGAGGCAGAGGAGCGGCGGATTGATTCTTGCAGGACGGCTCAAGATGGCCGTTTGACCCGGTTGTTTGCAGCGGAAGATGAATGGCGCGCAGAGCAACGGGTGCGGCGCTTGAGGCGGCCGCAGCAGCGATTCTGGCCCGGGCGCTGAGGAGGAAGGGCGGCCCAAGCTGTGAACCGGCGGGCGTGGCTGGCGGAACGCGACAGGTACAACTCGCAGGCGGAAGGTAACCCGGCGGCGGTTTGGCCATGGTGACTCACGGCGAGAGTAAACTGACACGGCACTTGGCAAGGCCGGCTCAGCTGTGGTGGTTGAATCCGTGCGCAGCGCGATGTAGCGATCGAGGTCAGCCGACGGGGGCTGCCTGTAGAAGAGGCCATGGAGATAGCGTGGTGGCGTAAAGTGGCAGGTTAAAGCGACCCGGGCCACTCCCCGGTTCAGGGCCACACCTGCCGATCTAAAAACCATCGGGTGGAGCCTGAGCGTGGCGATCCCGCAGAGGTTGGGTGTCCAGCGGGGACGGACGGGGAGGCGAAGCTGGTGCGGGACGGCTGGAGCGGACGAGGCGGTGCAGCGACCGAGTCAAGACAGGAGGCCGCACGGAGCCAGCTAGCGGGCTGCGGTAGCCAAGACGGGCGGAGTCAGACGGACAGCGCGCCGGGCACGGTGGAGCCGGTGGCCGACGCAGGAGGCCGGCGCAGCGCCGTTGCAGGGCGGACGGCGTTGGCCGTGAGCAGGCAAGATCCGGCCCGGGGCTGCGCTGGAGGTACGGCAGCCCGGGTTGGAGGCGCGGCTGTGGCCGGTTTGGCGCGAGCGCACACAACAGCAGAAGCAACGACCACAGCTACACGCGGCTGATGCAGCGGCAATAATCAGGCGCCGGTCTTCAGCAGCAGAGGAGGCCGAGGGAGGCACTTGCCAAGGATGCGGCGGCGGCTTGTAGGCGAGGCCCATAGGACGGCAGCTCGGGGCAGAGGAGCAGCGCCCGAACCGCAACGGCCAGGGCAGCATAGGCGCAAATGGAGCCGGCGGTGATGAGCGGGTTCTGGCCTCTGTGTTGGGGGCAGAGGTGAGCGGACAGCTAGGAGGGCGCGAGGCCAGCACATGCCAGACAGAAACGAGCGGCTTGCCGGAGGCGGTGGCTCTGCTGCGTCGGCTCGGAAGCGCCGGGTCTTTAGCGGAGGCGGCGAATATGGTGATGCCCGAAGCGTCGGGTAGCGCAAGCGGCTTAGCGGCATAGCCAGGCGCCGGCAGAGGCGGCAGACGCTCGAGATAATGCCTGGCGGTTCTCAGCTGCCAAGCCAGCCCATCCCGATGCCGCAGGAGGGATATGAGGCTGATGACTCCGGGTCAAACCTACTGCGACTCGGCGTCGACGAATCCGGGTCGGACGGGGCTCGGCCGGCTTTCAGACAAGCGGTGGATTGATTTTCTTCCTTTTCTTGTTTTCAACAGTAGACCACATGCCATGGTTTTGATTGACTTTAATCTCCAAAACGCATATGAGCTAACCCCCGACTGGATTGAAAGGAACCAGCGATTGATCCTCTTATTAGGATTGCTCCTGGTTGTCTAGCAGTAGCGATCAAATCCATGACTAGCACTAGCAGCAGTAAAAAAACACGCTAGATCTCCTCGGGAGCAAACGACCACTCGACGAAAACAGCTCCACCTGATTTCCTTCACGGGTGTAATAATAACCATGCGTGTTGAAGGTATTGAATTTGCATCAAAACGGATCGCGGTGTCTCCAGAGCTCGTGGCAACCCAGACATATATATGTTTTTTGGCTGGGCTTGGCGACTTGCTGCGGCGCAAACCGACGCAACCCTAGCTTCAAATTTTCCTTCCTCTTGATCAATCGCGCGCTTCTCGATCCCTGAAGAAAGATCCCGCCAAGAACTCAACACCACCGTGCGCGGGCCCCACGGTGGGCGCCAACTATCGTGGATTTGTCACGGCAGATGTCCTTAGTGTCAGGACTTAGTCATGAGGCCAACGCATCTATGTGGTAGCTTGAGAGGGGTTGAGCGGAATAGAGAGACGCAACACAAGACAGGGATTTAGACAGCTTCGGGCCCCGGGAAACATCATCCGGTAAAAACCCTACATGCCGTTTGAGGCTAGGTCTCATTATCATCACGTGGGAGTCGCCGTAAACCGGCTCTCCTCTTTGTGTCTAGCCCTAAGATCGTTTCTTCTTGCTTGTAGCCTGTCCCCTTTGGGGAGCCCTGCCCCTCCTTATATATGTTGAAGGTGCGGGTTACATGTGGAGTCCTATTAGGATTAGGACTAGTCTATCTCTAATACAAACCGGATACAAGTCCAAGTCTTAACTCCTTGTAAGACAAATATTCCTTATGCCTTTCCTCTTAAACCGCCCACCATAGTATGAACTGCCTTCATGAACCGCCCGTTGGGCCACTGTGTCTTGTCGCTCCTCGCACTACCGCCAGATTACTAATGAGTCGTGAACCGCCAAGTCTCAGCGGGGTCTCAAATAAACCGCCAAGTCCGGCCGGGTTAACTTCCAGCCGGTTTACACCGCGGGGTATATCCCCGACAATTACCGAGTGGCTGTGCAGATTGGTGGTGTTAATGATGAGGTAGCCATGAAGCATCTTCCCCTGATGTTGGAAGGTTCAGCCAGAGCTTGGTTGAATCAATTGGCCCCTGGTAGTATATATAGTTGGGAATAGTTGGCTCGAGTGTTTGTCAGAACATTTGAAGGCACTTGCAAACGTCCCGCAGGGCTGGCTGAGTTGCAGCATTGTGTACAGAAACCGAATGAAACCTTATGGGATTACATTCAGAGGTGGACCACTTTACATCACACGGTGGAAAATGTGTCCCAACACCAAGCAGTTTGTGCATTCAAGGAGGGCGTTCGGTACAGAGAGCTTAACCTGAAATTCTGTCGGACAGGAGACATGACCCTGGCCCGAATGATGGAAATAGCCACTCGGTATGCTAACGGCGAGGAAGAGGACCGACTCTGTAGTGGCAAGAGCAAACCAGTCGCGCAGGACACCGGAGGAGGTAATTCCAGTCGGAAACAGAAGCGCAAAGCCGAGCCAGCAGGCCCTGGAGAGGCCGTAGTTGTGACCCAAGGAAAATTCAAAGGAAAGCCTAAGGGGCCCTGGATCCCCAAGAAGGTGAAAGATCAAGCAGGAAATGATGTGCTAGATTTGCCGTGTCATATACACACCAAGAAGGATGAAGAGGGGAACCTGATTTATCCCAAGCATACCACTCGACAGTGTCGATTCCTTATCCAGCAATTCTGAGAGGGCCAGCCCAGTGAGAAAGAGAAGGAATCTGATAAGGATGAAGACAAAGAGGAAGATGGTGGTTACCCCAATGTCAATGCCACTTTGGTGATTTTTGCTGACGTTGAGAGAAAAAGTCGGCTGAAGGTCATCAACAGAGAAGTACATAAATATGGTTGCCCTGGCAACGACAACATATCTGAAGTGGTCGAAGACTCCTATTACATTCGACGCGTCCGACCATCTAACGCATGTTACAAATCGGGGCAGCAAGCATTGGTGGTCGACCCAGTCGTGGAGGGCACTCGACTGACCAAGGTTCTGATGGATGGTAGCAGTGGCCTAAACAATTTGTATGCTGAGACTCTCCGAGAGATGAGCATTCCGATGTCCAAGCTCAATGAAAGCAATATGCGATTCCATTGTGTCATCCCTGGGAAGAAAGCCGATTCACTCGGCCAGATCACTCTTGACATGGTTTTCGATGATTCAAAGAATTACCACAAAGAAAAGTTGACATTTGAAGTTGTGGATTTTTCACAGTGCTTATCATGCTATTCTGGGCAGACCTGCATATGCCCGTTTCATGGCTCGACCGTGTTACGTGTACCTCAAGCTAAAGATGCCTGGTCCCAAAGGCGTGATCACAATTACTGGTAATCGGCAGAGAGCGGAAGAGTGCCTCCAGAAGGGCTCAAAAACTGCCGATGAACTGATGGCAGCTGTGGAAATGCAAGAATACCAGAAGAACACAGATCCGAGTGATTTGTTATGTGCCAAGAAGCCTGCTTCAGAGTCTGCATTCCAGCTGTCTGGTGAAACAAAGCAAGTTCACATTCACCCGACCGATCCCAATGCTGCTCCAACTCATATTTCAACAACACTCGATAGCAAATAGGAAGAAATGCTCATCCAGTTCCTCCTTGAGAGTTGGGACATCTTTGCATGGAAGCCTTCTGACATGCTGGGTGTACCCAGGGGACTGGCTGAGCACCGTTTGCGAGTCGACCCGAAAGCAAAACATGTCAAAGAGCATCTCCGTCGGTCCGTCGTGGTGAAGAGGAAGGCAATTGGTGAAGAGGTGGCTCGACTTCTAGCAGTTGAATTCATCCGCGAGAAATACCACTCCGAGTGGCTCCCCATTGTTGTCATGGTCCCCAAGAAAGAATATTCACTTCGCATGTGCATCGACTTTAAGCATATCAATCGGGCCTGCCCGAAAGATCATTTCCCTCTGCCCTGCATGGATCAAATTGTCGACTCGACTGCGGGATGCGAGCGTTTGTCCTTTTTGGACGCTTATTCTGGGTACCATCAAATCCGACTGTATGGACCCGACGAAATAAAAACAGCTTTTATCACACCATTCGGGTGCTTTTGCTATGTTACCATGCCCTTTGGTCTCAAGAATGCTGGTGCCACATTCATGCGCATGATTCAGAAGTGCCTGCTCACTCAAATCAGTCGGAATGTGGAAGCATACATGGATGACATCGTGGTCAAGTCATGTAAAGGTTCCGACCTACTGACTGACCTCGCCGAAACCTTTGCCAATCTGAGAAGATATGATATCAAGCTTAATTCGTTGAAGTGCACATTCGGAGTCCCAGGCGGAAAGTTGCTCGGTTTTCTCGTTTCCGAACAAGGGATCGATGCAAACCCAGAGAAAGTTGGTGCCATTCTTCGGATGAAATGCCCCGTGCATGTGCATGATGTTCAGAAGCTTACTGGTTGTTTGGCTGCATTGAGCCGATTCATTTCTCGTCTCAGTGAAAAGGCATTACCTCTTTACCGACTGATGAAGAAATCTGACAAGTTCTAGTGGACTCTTGAAGCTGGCGCAGCGTTTGTAGAGCTCAAAGCCTGCTTTCCACCCAGCTGCTGCTTGTTGCCCCAATCAGCAAAGAGCCTTTACTGCTTTATATTGCAGCCACTGGACAAGTTGTCAGTACAGTGCTCACGGTCGAGCGGGAAGAAGAAGGAAAAGCCTACAAAGTTCAGCACCCAGTGTACAATATTTCTGAAGTCTTGACTTCGTCCAAGCAGAGATATCCGCATTATCAGAAGCTTGTTTATGGAATTTATTTGCCGACAAAGAAAGTTGCACATTACTTTTCAGATTAGTCGGTTTCAGTCGTCAGTGATCCTCCATTATCAGAAATTCTGAACAACAGAGATGCAACTGGTCGAGTGGCAAAGTGGGCGATTGAACTCCTTCCGTTGGATATCAAGTTTGAGGCAAAGAAAGCAATCAAATCCCAAGCAATAGCAGATTTCCTCACCGAGTGGAGTGAGCAGCAACAACCGACTCAGATTCACTCGGAACATTGGACTATGTTCTTTGATGAGTCCAAGATGCTGAATGGTTCTGGTGCTGGAGTAGTCCTGGTATCCCCGCGAGGTGACAAACTCAGTTATGTTCTCCAGATTCACTTTGATTCCTCCAATAATGAATCTGAATATGAGGCACTTCTGTACAGGTTGCTATGGCCATTTCACTCGGTGTGCATCGCCTAATGGTTTACGGTGACTCAGATTTAGTGGTCAATCAAGTGATGAAGGAATGGGACATTAGGAGCCTAGCTATGACTGGCTATTGTAATGTAGTGAGAAAGTTGGAAAAGAAGTTTGAGGGGTTAGAGCTCCACCACATACCCAGAGTCAAGAATCAAGTAGCTGATGATCTGGCGAAGATAGGTTCCAAGCACGAGCCCATTCCCAGCAATGTGTTCTTGGAGCATCTCCACACACTGTCAGTTCAAGAGGATCCTTTCACAGAAGAACCCCCGCAACCAAAAAGTTCTACTGATCCGACTGAAGTTGAAATCCCAGCTGTGGTCGACTTGATCATGGAGGTTTTGGTCATCACTCCCGACTGGACAGTGCCATATATTGCATATCTGCTCAGGAAGGAGCTTCCGGAGGATGAAGATGAGGCCCATCAGATTGTCCGTCGATCCAAAGCCTTTACCGTGATAGGTGGACATCTTTCAGAGAGAGTGTTACTGGAGTTTCTCAGCGATGCATCACGCCAGAAGAAGGTCGAATGATTCTCAATGATATCCACTCGGGGACCTGTGGTTAGCATGCGTCCTCTAGGACCATTGTGGCCAAAGCATACCAAGCGGGTTTCTACTGGCCGCGAGCAAATGAAATGGCAAAATAAATAGTTGTAAAACCCGGATAATTAAGCTACAGTAATCCCTGCTAATGATGCCACGTCACCTCGGTTACTGTGATTAAACTCACGTTGATTCGAACTCGGTTCAAATTCAAATTGAAAACATAGGCAAACAATAAAAGTTTTCAAAAATTAAAACTAAAATGTTCGGGGGTTGTCAAATATTACAAAGTTAATTATGGTGGGGTGCACACATTTTTGTAAAGTGTCCGGATATTTTAAATAAATTAAAACAGAAAAAGGAAAATAAAAAGGTAAATAAATCAAAAAAAAGGGGGAGAGGGAGAAAACCCCCGCTAATCGGGCTAAGCGGCCCAACATGCCGCCACAGCCCAATCACACCCCTGTGCCTAGCCGGCCACTCCTCCATATCCCCCCACGCACACCACTCGCCCCCGCCCCATTCGCTCCCCCTCCCGATCCAGATCGGATCGGGACCGAACCACCCCGCCTCCCTTCCCGCCTGGCCTCTTTTGTCCCTGCTGCCACCAGACGCCACTGCCGCCCCTGCGCCCCTCGCCGCCGGATCGAATCCCCACTGCCGCCACACCGAGCTCCACGGGCCTCGCTGAACGCTACCCGCCGGACTGCCTCCCGCTCCGCCGCCGACCCGTCGTCCTCCCCGACCTCCACCGAGCGCCTTGCCCTGCTCCTGCTCATCAATGTGAGCTCCCTCCTCGCACGCGTTTTCCCCTCGCGTTCACATGATGCGCCGCCTGCCACCCTCCCCGCCCCTTCCGCTGCCCTCTTCCTCGCCTGTGTTTCACCGCCCGGACTCCGCTGTGGCCTTCCCCCCCTGCCGACGGCGCCGCCACTGCCGCCGACGCCTGCCTCCTGTCAGACGCTTCGACGACGCCTGCTGATGCCTGCGGCCGCGGCCGTGTCCGACTTCGCTTACCTCCGCCCGCCTCGACGATCAGGTCCCTCGCTAGCCTCGCCACCGCCAGAGCCCCTCGCTGGGACCGCCGCCAGCTCCTCGTCGAGGCCACGGCCTCGGCGGCACCATCCATCACGCCGCGCGAGATCGGCGGGCGCCACGCCTGCGTCCCCTCGACGCGCGCTCAACGGGCGCGGCCCGACGCCAAGACGCCTGCTAGGCCCTCGGGTTTATGACAGAGGGCCCCACGCCCCATAACATTTTATTAAAATTAAAATTAATTAATATAAATAAAAATGAATAAAATTAATTAATTAATTAATTAATTAATTAATTTAATCCCGATTAATTAATCTAATGGCTAATTAACTTAATTAACTTGTGTTAATTAACTATCAGTCACTGACGAACAAGACCCACAGGACAGGTTGACCAAGTCAACCCTGCTGACTGCTGACGTTAGCATGACATCATGCTGACATCATAATTCCATTTTTCGAATTAATTAATTAATTAAATAAATTCCAGAAATTAATAAAATCTTTTAAAAATCATATCTTTTAATCCGTAACTCGGATTAAAATATTTTCAACATGAAAGTTGCTCAGAACGACGAGACGAATCCGGATACGCAGTCCGTTCGTCCGCCACACACCCCTAACCTATCGAACCTGCAACTTTCCCCCTCCGGCTCCTCTGCCAGAAAACACGAAACACCTGGAATACTTTCCTGATGTTTCTTAACCAGCACCACCTTATACCACGTTAGGGCACGCCTAGCATCGCTACTTGACATGTCATGCATCGATATGCATCTGTTTACTTGGTATTCATTGTTTCTTCCCCTCTTCTCTCCTAGACTACGAGACCGACGCTGCTGCTGCCGATTCGACTACGGTGTTGACCCTCTCTCTTGCCGAGCAACCAGTGCAAGCCCCCCTTGATCACCAGATATCGCCTACTCTTCTCTATACCGCTTGCATTAGAGTAGTGTAGCATGTTACCGCTTTCAGATACTCCTATCTTCGCTGCATAGCTTGTCCTTGTTACCTTTGTTGTTACTTTTACCGCAATCCTATATGCTTAGTATAGGATGCTAGTACTTTCATCTGTGGCCCTACATTCTTGTCCGTCATCGCCGTGCTATATTATCGGGCCGTGATCACTCGGGAGGTGATCACGGTATATACTATATACTTATACATGATACATGTGGAGACTAAAGTCGGGTCGGTGATGGAGCACCCGCGAGTGGATCTTTGAGGCGGAGCGGCAGGCAGGTTGAGACCGCCTAGGAGAGAGGTGGGCTGGCCTGTTCGGCGTTCATGGATACTTAACACGCTTAACGAGGTCTTGGTATTTGATCTGAGTTGGCTACGAGCTTATACGCACTAACCATCTACGGGAGTAGTTATGGGTATCCCGCCGTGGTATCACCAAGCACTTCAGACGTCACGCTGAGCGGGCGCGCCGGATTGGACTGGGCGCGCCTGCTAGGCTAGGTCTGCTTCGGCCACAGACACGAACGTGCAGGTGTGTGCTCAGGCGATGGGCCTGCACTGGCGCTTAGGTTTAGACCGCGTGGTTGGCCTCTCTGTTGTGCCTAGGTAGGGCTGCGACGTGTTGATCTTCCGCGTCGGGCATGACCCAGAAAGTGTGTCCGCCAAATGGGATCAAGCGTCTTTGGGTAAGATGGTGCACCCTGCAGGAAGTTAATCTATTCAATAGCCGTGATCTTCGGTAACAGGACGACTTGGAGTTGTACCTTGAGCTTATGACAACTAGAACCGGATACTTGATAAAACACACCTTTCAAGTGCCGATACAACCGGTGGTCGCTCTCTCGTGGAAATGAGGAGGGATCGCGGGTAGGATTATTGCTATGTGATGTTACTTGGAGGACTTGATCGTCCTCTTCTACATTGCAAGACAGGTGTCGAAGCGTAGTCTTCGTTAAGACTAGCTATCCCCTCTTATTCTCGCATTCTCGCAGATTCAGTCCACCGATATGGCCCTTTACACATATATCCATGCATATGTAGTGTAGCTCCTTGCTTGTAGTACTTTGGATGAGTACTCACGGTTGCCTTGTTCCCCTTTTCCCCACCTCTACTCGATTGCTGCAACTGACGATGGAGCCCAGAGCGACGCCACCGCCGATGGCGACTACTACTGGAGGTGCCTACTACTACGTGCAGCCCGGCGACGACACTCAGAGTAGCTTAGGAGGATCCTGTGCAGAGGCCTGCTCCTCTTCGATCTCAGATCCCAGTTTGTGCTAGCCATCTTATGGCACCTTGTTTAACTTATGTACGTATCAGATATTGTTGCTTCCACTGACTCGCCTATGATCGAGCACTTGTATTCGAGCCCTCGAGGCCCCCGGCTTGTATTATGATGCTTGTATGACTTATTTTATTTGTAGAGTTGTGTTGTGATATCTTCCGTGAGTCTCTTGATCTTGATCGCATACATTTGCGTGCATGATTAGTGTACGATTGAATCGAGGGCGCCACAAGTTGGTATCGAGCCGATCGCCTGTAGGAATCCCCTTCCACACTCCTTGGTCAAGTCGAGTCTAGACATTGCAAAACTTTTACTAACTTGGCTGTGTGCCTTACGGGCCCACGCCGCCATCGGGTGGTACTAGGATCTTTTACTCCTCGACCTTTACTCGGGACTCTGAACTCTCTTCTACTCGGGTTAAACGATTTTACTTACTAACACTAGGATCCCGTGACCTCATTCACCCCAAAGTTGGATAAAGCCATAGTTGTTTCTTGGAATTGTATTTTGAGAAATTTCCACACCGTCATTTGACTCCTTTGAAACGCCTTTGTTTTCAGATGGAACCCACGAGGCAGGTAAATGCGCCACACGACGGCCATTGGTGCCTCGGGATCACTGCGGTGCTAGCAGAGATGATGACCTATTCGGGTTATCGCTGGCACCCCGAGTACACCGCCTATGAGGAGTACCAGACTATAACCAGAGCAGTACCGCCGCCATCGCCCACCTCTACTCGAGAGTATGACTCCACCATTGGCTGCACACCGCACATGGTGTTGGGGTGACTATCGATATGGCAGTCCACGATGCTGCTTATGCTGCTCGACACGCCTTCGTGCGAGTATCGAGAGTTGACACCTCCCCTTCGTGCACATTGCTATCGCGTCGATGTTGGTGAGGAGGGTTACTACACCGCTGCCTACTCCATCGTCACCAGAGAGCCCTTCTACCATCGTAACTTTGTTACGCATGTCGATGGGCTGGATCGAGCTAACCGAGCTCTTTCGCCACGAGTTGTACATCACCCGTCAAGACCTTTACTGTGCTCTCTAACGCTGATGCACCCTTTATCCGATCCGAGAGCTGCCGTGCTCGCGATCTACCCAGCCAGACCGTGATGCCCTGGGGTGTCGGTTGGCCGACGTGGGAGGCTACTCTCCCGCACTTGGCCCTCTTTCGCCACTTGGACGCCGGATTCAGCACTGAGTATCCGCGGCCCCTGTGTCACCGACGTGGAGGACTATCCGCCGCCGAACTACCAGCTTTCAAAGCTCTGACTACCTCCGCAGCCGCGTGGGACCGATGTAGGCTTGCTTGTTAGTGTTAGATGCATTCGTCATGAGCTCTGCGTGCCGCCTATGATGTCTTAGTCTATGTAATGAACTCTATGTATCGAACTCTATGCATGATCCCTTTTGTAAGATATGCCAACTACTATGTAGTTCCTATCGTCTTTGCTTTCATTATGCATGTTTCATCATGAATGATTCTTGTCCTTTGCATGAATTTCTCAAATGCTGAACTACCCCTGTTATATAATAGCAGGATGGTTAGGCCAGTTGATCGTGGTCGTGGTGGCGACTTCCCACCACCGCCCGAGTACATGGCTGGTATGATCCAACAGCTTGAGATGAATCGCCAGTTCATGGAAAACATGATGGCTCGTTTCCTCGCCCCAATATGAACCAGCACCCAAACGCAACAACTCGCAGGATTTCATACGCCTGAACCCCAAAGATGTACCGCAGCTCAACCCAGCCACCGGATGTCGATGATCGGCTCCGTGACATCACCTATGAGATGGAGTCTGCTGATGTAG
The DNA here is from genome assembly GCA_021605205.1 of Aegilops longissima. Lineage (NCBI taxonomy): Eukaryota > Viridiplantae > Streptophyta > Magnoliopsida > Poales > Poaceae > Aegilops > Aegilops longissima. The sequence goes on along the minus strand of CM038682.1, from coordinate 295,868,744 downwards.
CCCCCGCCAGCTATGTCACTTTTGCTTCCTTCTTCTGAAGGGACCCGCAGCTCAATGGTGGGACAGCCACAGCGACTCGCCAGCTTGGAACATTCATCACCGCCAGACTTCCAAGCTGCCTTCCGTGCCGTTTCATCCTCAAGGGGTCATGGACCGAAGAAGCGTGAGTTCCATAACCTCACCCAAGGCAACAAGACTGTTGAAGCTTATCGGAGAGTTCTTGGACTTGTCTCGCTATGTCAAGAGGATATTGCAACCGATGCACGCAGACAAGAGAAGTTCCGTGACGGCCTTCAAGTCGACATCAAGCTCGCACTTCTAGTGCACGACTTTGCTGATTTCGCCACCTTGGTGAACAAAGCTATCAATGTCGAAACTGGTCTGCAGGAATACCAGAGCTCTAACAAAGAACCGTGACACGGGCTCATCTTCGGCCCGTCCTCGCAGAAGCGCAAGATATGGATTCCCAACAAGATGTACCGGCCGAATGCACCCGCTCCAAGGCAGAACTATGTTGCACCTCGTCGCCTCGCTTCAACTAAGCAGCCAAAGCTTCCAGCTCCACCACCCCAAGCCCTGTTCCCACCCCCAATAATGGCTTGTGCTTGGTGTGGACAACCGTGGCATCGTGCTAGAGAATGCAACCGAACCGTAATCAGGTGGCCCTTCCAAAGCTGGCCGTGGAAACACCCAGCCCCGCAACAACACTACCAAGCCTTATGGTCGAGCTCAGGCCAACCACGTTGATCTGAACGAAGCTCAAGACCAGCCTGCTCATCGTGATGGGTACACTCGTAAATTCAGTACGCATCTGTTTTATTCGATTCAGAGCATCGCATTCATTCATGTCAAGACTTTGCATACAAGCACGACGTTAAGTGTGAGGAGATGAACTCTTGGTAGTGGTAAAACCCCTTGGGACAATGTCAAACCTCCATGGTTGGCGTCGGCGTCCCGTGGAAATCGAAGGGCTGGAATTCTATGCCTCACCCATTATCCTGAAGGCGTCTAACATCGACCTCATTTTGGGGATGGATTGGTTGAAAGCGCATACTGCGTCAATCGTTTGCGCCACTAAGACCGTCCATCTGCTACACCCTTCTGATGAAATAATAAGCTACAATGCTAAATTCGGTTCAAGATGCCGAGGCAAGGCTCTATGCATTGAATGCATTGAACGCCGCACCCCTCGAGGGCATTGAAAACATTCTGTCGTTCGCGATTTCCAAGACGTCTTTCCTGAAGAACTTCCAGGGATTCCCCTGCTAGAGCTGTCGAATTCGTCATCGACTTGAAACCGTGCACCACTCCTATAGCCAAGCGACCCTACAAGATGCCGCCGATGAACTCCTTGAGCTAAAGGAGGAAATCGACAAATCTCTTCAAAGTGGTTTCATTCGCCCAAGTTGCTCACCTTGGGGAGCACCTTCTCTCTTTGTCAAGAAGAAGGATGGGACAAACCGATTGGTCCAAGACTACCGTCCTATAAATCAAGCTACCATTCGAATAAGTATCCTCTTCCTCGGATCAATGATCTTTATGATCAAGCTGGCTGGTTCATCGGTGTTCTCTAAACTCGACTTGAGGTTGGGTTACCACCAGATCCGTGTTCGTGAGGAGGATATCCCCAAGACCGCCTTTGTGACTCGTTATGGTTCATACGAGTACACCGTCATGTCTTTCGCTTAACCAATGCTCCAGCCACCTTCTCTCGCCGATGAACTATATATTCATGGATTACCTCGACAAGTTAAATGCGTGGTTTATCTGGATGATATCTGATCTTTTCCAAGAATGAAGAAGAACATGTTGAACATCTTCGTCTTGTCTTTGGAAAAGCTACGAGAGCATCAACTCTATGCCAAGTTCTCCAAATGTGAATTACGGCTTCCCAAGTAACCTATCCGGGACATGTCATCTCTAAGGATGGTATTGCCGTCAACCCCGAAAGAGTTCAGGCTATTCTCGATTGGACTCCTCCAAGAGCGTTAAGCAAGTCGAAGTTTTCTCGGTCTCGCCAGCTATTGCCGTCGATTCGCCGAGAACTTCTCCAAGATTGCCGTGCCTCGACTAACCTGTTGCATAAGGGCGTCAAATTCCAATGGGATGATAAGTGTCGGGAAAGTTTCCGGGCACTCAAAGACAAGTTGACTTCGCCCGATGCTAGCTCCTCCCGATACTAAGAAGGACTTCGTCATTTATCGCGACGCTTCCGTCAAGGATTAGGCGGTGTCCTAATGCAAGAGCGCAAAGTGGTTGCTTATGCCTCTCGACAATTGCGCCCTCACGAAGAGAACTACCCAGTTCACGACCTCGAGCTTCTTCTGCTGTCATTCATGCGCTAAAGCGATGGCGACATTACCTTCTCGGTAATCGTTAGAGATCTTCACCGACCACCAAAGTCTGAAGTATCTGTTTACTCAGCCAGACCTGAACCTCCGTCGCCAGAGATGGATGGAGCTGATTGCTAGAACTTTGATTTGGGTATTTCCTATACGCGGGCAAGGCTAATGTAATGGCTGATGCCTTGAGCCGCAAGTCTTCTGCAACCACCTCCGAGTTCACAAAGTTCAGCCCTCACTTGTTGAAGAATTGAAAGCTGAACCTCCATATTGTTCCTCCGGTGCACTCGCTCCCCTCCTCCGGAGTTCCGCAAGATGAATCTCCGTGTTGTTTCGAGGTTCCCTCTATACCTGGCTGTTGAACCCGATCTCGTGGGCACCATAAAGACAATGCAGGATTTGACTCTGAAGTCTACAAGATTAAGCGCGACCTCAAAGAAGGAAATCCTCATTCTTCACTATTGCGATGATGGCGCCTTGTACTTCAAAGGCCGCCTAGTGGTGCCGTGTAAGAAGGAAAACCTGAATATGACTCGAGAAGGTTATGAAAGAAGCTCATGATCGCCTCTATGTATCCATCCTGGTAGTACAAAGATGTATCAAGACATTAAATCCGAGATTACGGTGGTCTAATATGAAGCAAGACATTGCTCGCTATGTTCTTTGAGTGTGGCGCTTGCCGTCGTATCAAAGCAGAACATCAAAGGCCTCTTTGGAACTCTGCAACCTATCTCTATCCCTGAATGGAAATGGGACCATGTTGAAATGGACTTCGATCCTTTGGATTTCCCAAATCGCAGAAAGGTAATGATGCTATTCTTGTCGTCATTGACCGGCTTTCTAAAGTTGCTCATTTTCGGCGGTCAAAGAAGCGATCACGCTAGTCAGCTTGCAACGCTCTATATGTCGAGATTGTTTCACTTCACGGTATTCCTTTGGTTATCGATTCGGACCGTGGCAGCTTATTCACTTCAAGATTACGGGCAAGTTTTCAAGAAGCTATGGGAACTCATTTATCTTTCAAGATCTGCGTTTCATCCCAGATCACAAGGGCAAGTTGAACGTGTCAACCAAATTCTCAAGACATGCTTGAGCTTGTGTCGTTTCCTTCGCAAGAAATGGGAGGAATCTCTCCGTATGCTGAGAGTTCTCTTATAATAATAGCTATCAAGCTAGTCCGAAGATGGCCCCTTGAAGTGTTATATGGGCGAAAGTGCGAACCCTCTCGAACTGGTCAAAGCGGGAGCGTCCACTCTTCGTCCGGATATTATCCAACATGCGAAGAACAAGTCCGCATTATTCGCGAGAATCTCAAGACTGCTCGACCACGTCAAAAGAGTAATTATGACCGTCATCATAAAGACATGGTCTATCAACTTTGGCGAAAAGGCCTATCTTCGCGTTACAATGAAGGGTGCTCACCTCTTCGGGATCAAGGGCAAGCTAGCTCCCGCTATATTGGCCCATTCACTATTCGGAAAGGCGTGGAAAAGTGGCATATCAGCTGAAGCTTCCGTCGAACCTTTCACGGAGTTCACGATGTGTTCCCGTGTCACAACTCCGACGCTGCTTCAAGGACCCAATCCGGCGGTGGACCATGAAGTGCTCGAATTGCAACAGGACCTCTCCTATAAAGAGCATCCGGTCCGCATTCTCGACCAAGTTGAGCGCCGCACGTCGGAAAGGCGATCAAATTCCTCAAAGTTCGATGGTGAATCACTCTGAAGACGAAGCCACCTGGGAACGCGAGGATCGTCTTCGAGATGAATACCCCGCACTCTTTCCTTCTACCTCCTAAATCTCGGGACGAGATTTCTTGTAGTGGAGGAGATTTGTAACACCCGGATAATTAAGCTACAGTAATCCCTGCTAATGATGCCACGTCACCTCGGTTACTGTGATTAAACTCACGTTGATTCGAACCCGGTTCAAATTCAAATTGAAAACATAGGCAAACAATAAAAGTTTTCAAAAATTAAAACTAAAATGTTCGGGGGTTGTCAAATATTACAAAGTTAATTATGGTGGGGTGCACACATTTTTGTAAAGTGTCTGGATATTTTAAATAAATTAAAACAGAAAAAAGGAAAAATAAAAAAAGGTAAATAAATCAAAAAGGGGGAGAGGAGAAAAACCCCACTGCCAATCGGGCCAGCGGCCGCCCAGTGGCTCCACAGGCCAACTGGCCACCCCAGCCCAGCCGTCCACTCCCCCTCCATATCCCCCACGACACCACTCGCCCCACTCGCTCCCCTCCCGATCCAGATCGGATCGGGACCGAACCACCCCGCCTCCCTTCCGTCGCCGGCGCCGCCTGTCCCTGCCGCCACCAGACGCCACCGCGTCCCCCCCCCCTGCGCCCCTCGCCGCCGCCGGATCGAACCCCACCGTCGCCCGCGCCCGAGCTCCACAGGCCCCTTGAGAACGCTACCCGCGGATCGCCTCCGCTCCGCCGTTCGACCCCGTCGTCCTCCCCGACCTCCACCGAGCGCCTTGCCCCGTTCCCTGCTCATCAATGTGAGCTCCCCCCTCCCCTGCATGTTTTCCCCCTCGCGGTCACCGAGAGCGCCGCCCATGCCACGCCGCCATGCCACCCTCCGCCCCTTCCGTCGTGCCCTCTTCCCCCCCCGCCCGTGCTCACCGCTTCGAACTCGTCGTGGCCTTCCCCCCTCGCCGACGGCGCCCTCGCCTCCTGCCGCCTGGCGCCCTGGCCTCCCGGCCGACGCCCGGCGACGCCCGCCGATACTGCATGGCGCTGCCATATCCGCACCACCCCGCCTACCTCCGCCGCCTCACGGCGGCAGGTGCCCTGCTAGCCCCGCCATCGCCAGAGCCCCCGCCGGGGACCGCCCTCGCCAGCTCCTCGTCGAGGCCACGGCCTCGGCCGGCACCATCCACCACGCCGGGCGAGATCGGCGGGCGCCCGCCGCGTCCCCACAGACGTGCGCCCGAAGCAGCAGCGCACGCCAAGCCGCCCGCCGTTAGGCCACAGGGCCTATGACAGAGGGGCTCCACGCCCCATAACGTTTTATTAAAATTAAAATTAATTAATATAAATAAAAATGAATAAAATTAATTAATTAATTAATTAATTAATTAATTAATTAATTAATTACGTAAATAATTAATTTAATTAATCCCGATTAATTAATCTAATGGCTAATTAACTTAATTAACTTCTGTTAATTAACTATCAGTCACTGACGAACGGGGCCCATAGGACAGGTTGACCAAGTCAACCCTGCTGACTGCTGACGTCAGCATGACATCATGCTGACGTCATAATTCCATTTTTCGAATTAATAAAATTCCAGAAATTAATAAAATCTTTTAAAATCATATCTTTTAATCCGTAACTTCGGATTAAAATATTTTCAACATGAAAGTTGCTCGAGCAGCGAGGCGAATCCGGATCGCATTCCGTTCGTCCGCCACACACCCCTAACCTATCGAACCTGCAACTTTCCCCTCCGCCCTCTGCTCGAAAACACGAAACACCGGAATACTTTCCGGATGTTTCTATAACCAGTACCACCTCATACCACGTTAGGGCACGCCTAGCATCGCTACTTGACATGTCATGCATCGATATGGATCTGTTTACTTGGTATTCTTTGTTTCTTCCCCTCTTCTCTCCGGTAGACTACGAGACCGCCGCTGCTTGCTTGCCAGTTCGACTACGGTGTTGTGACCCTCTCTCTTGCTAGAGCAACCAGCAAGCCCCCCTTGATCACCGGATATCGCCTACTCTTCTCTATCTTGCTTGCATTAGAGTAGTGTAGCATATTCTTGCTTTGAGATACTCCTATCTCGCTGCATAGCTTTGTCCTTGTTACCCTTGTTGTTACCTTTACCCGCAATCCTATATGCTTAGTATAGGATGCTAGTACTTTCATCTGTGGCCCTACATTCTTGTCCGTCTGCGCGTGCTATACTATCGGGCCGTGATCACTCGGGAGGTGATCACGGGTATATACTATATACTTATACATGATACATGTGGAGACTAAAGTCGGGTCGGTGATGGAGCACCATGAGTGGATCTTTGAGGCGGAGCGGCAGGCAGGTTGAGACCGCCTAGGAGAGAGGTGGGCCTGGCCTGTTCGGCGTTCGTGGATACTTAACATGTGAGGTCTTGGTATTTGATCTGAGTTGGCTCTGAGCTTATCGCACTAACCATCTACGTGAGAGTAGTTATGGGTATCTCGGCGTCGTGGTATCACCAAGCACTTCAGACGTCGGCGATGGGCGGCGCTTGCGGATTGGTGGAACGCCTGCTAGGCTAGGTCTGCTTCCGGCTGCATACATAACGTGCAGGTGTGCTCAGGCGATGGGCCCGGACCCTGCGGCGCTTAGGTTTAGACCGGCGTCTTGGCCTCTCTGTTGTGCCTAGGTGGGGCTGCGACGTGTTGATCTTCCGCGGCGGGCATGACCCAGAAAGTGTGTCGGCCAAATGGGATCAAGCGTCTTTGGGTAAGATGGTGCACCCTGCAGTGAAGTTAATCTATTGAATAGCTGTGATCTTGTAATGCAGGACGACTTGGAGTTGTACCTTGAGCTTATGACAACTAGAACCGGATACTTGATAAAACACACCCTTTCAAGTGCGGATACAACCGGTGGTCGCTCTCTCGTGGAAATGAGGAGGGATCGCGGGTAGGATTATTGCTATGTGATGTTACTTGGAGGACTTCAGATCGTCCTCTTCTACTGTTGCAAGACGGTGTCCGAGCGTAGTCTTCGTTAAGACTAGCTATCCCCTCTTATTACGGCATTCTGCAGTTCAGTCCATCGATATGGCCCTTTACACATATATCCATGCATATGTAGTGTAGCTCCTTGCTTGCGAGTACTTTGGATGAGTACTCACGGTTGCCTTGTTCCCCTTTTCCCCCACCTCTACTCGATTGCTGCAACTGACGATGGAGCCCGGAGCGACGCCACCGTCAATGGCGACTACTACTCGGAGGTGCCTACTACTACGTGCAGCCCAGCGGCGACGACAGGAATAGCTTAGGAGGATCGAGGCAGGAGGCCTGCTCCTCTTCGTCTGTATCCGGTTTGTGCTAGCCATCTTATGGCACCTTGTTTAACTTATGTTTGTACTCAGATATTGTTGCTTGCGCTGACTCGTCTATGATCGAGCACTTGTATTCGAGCCCTCGAGGCCCCTGGCTTGTATTATGATGCTTGTATGACTTATTTTATTTGTAGAGTTGTGTTGTGATATCTTCCCGTGAGTCCTTGACCTTGATCGTACACATTTGTGTGCATGATTAGTGTATGATTGAATCGAGGGCGTCACAATAGTCGACAAGTGTGAGGGTTGTCAGTTCTACTCCAACATGCCCCACAAGCCTACATCGGCCCTGAAGACCATTCCACTTGTCTGGTTGTTTGCTGTTTGGGGATTGGATATGGTTGGACCCCTGAGGACCAGCAGAAGTGGTTTCACTCATTTGCTTGTAGCAGTCGACAAGTTCACTAAGTGGATTGAAGCCAAGCCTATCAAGAATCATGATTCAAGCACTGCCATCAATTTCATCAGAGAGTTGACATTCAGATATGGAGTCCCTCACGGTATTATCATAGATAATGGCTCCAACTTTGAATCTGATGAGTCCAGGGCATTCTGCGCCTCCCAAGGAACTCGGGTCGACTACGCGTCTGTCGCACATCCGCAGTCGAATGGGCAGGCAGAGAGAGCAAATGGTTTGATCCTCCAAGGGCTGAAACCCCGGTTGATGCGTAAACAAGTTACCATCAGTCCTTTGGGGATTGAGAACAACTCCAAATCGGTCGACTGGTCAGACTCCCTTCTTCATGGTCTATGGGGCTGAAGCCGTGCTGCCGAGTGATTTGCTTCACAACGCGCCCCGAGTATAACTTTTCTCAGAAGCTGAAGCAGAATAGGCTCGGCAAGATGTTGTTGACATTCTGGAAGAAGAGAGATAGATGGCCTTTATCCGGTCGACCATTTATCAGCAAGACCTCCGTCGATTCCATGGAAGAAATGTGAGAGGTCGAGCATTTCAGGAAGGAGACCTTGTGCTCCGAGTGGATCAGCAACAGCCTCACAAGCTTGCTCCTGCTTGGGAAGGTCCCTTCATCATCACCAAGGTGCTCCACAACGGAGCGTATCATCTCTACAATGTGGAACAGAAGAAAGATGAGCCATGCGCTTGGATGCGGAGCTGCTCCACCATTTTTATACTTAAGCATTCGGATTGATGAAATGTAATAAGAAGTACCTTTCAGTTTGTTTATCAAAGACGCAGTTTTATTGTCTCCTAAATGATTGATGTTACATACGCATGTGTTCAAAAACCCCAGTGGGTGGCTTAGTTGCGAACTTGATTCGCCTAAGTTTCAAAAATCCTACCCAGTGAAGAGCAACCCTCTCACTCGGGGGCTTAGCTGCAGTCCTGTACTCGCCTAAGATTTTAAAAATCCTACTGAGTGAAGAGCAACCCTCTAACTCGGGGCCTTAGATGCAGTCATGTACTCGCCTAAGTTTTAAAAAAATCCTACCGAGTGAAGAGCAACCCTCTCATGCGGGGGGCTTAGCTGCAGTCCTGTACTCGCCTAAGATTTAAAAAATCCTACCGAGTGAAGAGCAACCCTCTAACTCGGGGGCTTAGCTACAGTCCTGTACTCGGCTAAGTTTTAAAAAAATCCCTACCGAGTGAAGAGCAACCCTCTCACTCGGGGGCTTAGTTGCAGTCCCGTACTCGCCTAAGTTTTAAAAATCCTACCGAGTGAAGAGCAACCCTCTCACTCGGAGGCTTAGCTGCAGTCCCGTCCTCGCCTAAGTTTAAAAAAAATCCTACCGAGTGAAGAGAAACCCTCTCACTCGGGGGCTTAGCTGCAGTCCCGTACTCGCCTAAGATAAAAACACTCCTAGTGGCTGCATCACAAGTACAACGTGTGCTCCATCCTGATCCGCAAGGATGGCGAGGTGCAGGTCGTGCACAACACCTAGTGCTCTTGTCCATGACCCACTTGACGGAGTTGCGTCACAAGTGCAACGTGCGCTCCATCCTGATCCACAAGGACGACGAGGTGCAGTTCGTGCACAACACCTAGTGCTCTTGTCCATGACCCACTCGACGGAGCTGCGTCACAAGTATAACGTGCGCTCCATCCTGATCCGCAAAGACGACGAGATGCAGGTCGTGTGCGGCACCTAATGCTCATGCCCACAATCCTTTCCTCAGAGCTACGTCACAAATTCAATGGCAGTTCCGAGCGAAGAAGCAAGTTTCACTCAGAGTCAAAAGATTCAAAAGCAGCAAAGATGAAGACAAACATATTAAAAGAAAAACCAAGTTCAGATAAATCCCACAAGGTTCAGAACCGCAGATAAGAGTGCTCGGGCATCAGGCCCGAAGGAGTTTAACAGTTACAAAATCACTCAGCATTCCGAGGCAAATTTAAGCAAGGCATAAAGTTTGTTTACTCCGCAGGGGGAGGGCTGGCAGGCTCGACGAACTCGACCAGGTCAATTCGGTCTGCAATGCGAGTGGCTGCTTCGAGGAAGGTCTCCATGAAGGACTCGAAGTGAAGCTTCTTAGTGTTGGCAACTTTGAGCGCTGCTAGCTTCTCTTCCTTGGCCTCTTTGCAGTGGATGCGAACCAGAGACAGAGCCAAATCAGCACCGCATCGGGCAGATGACTTCTTCCATTCCTGCACTCGACCAGGAATCTCATTGAGTCGAGTCATCAGAGACTTGAGATCATTTTTGAATGTCTCCCTTGGCCAGTATTTGTGTCAATCGGCGACACCGCCACCTTAAGTCGTGCGAGGTAGTCCATGGCACTGGCAAGGCGAGATTCCAGTCGGAGCACATTCATGGCAGCTTCATCCTTCACAGGGGAGTTGATAGGGTCCAAGCTCGTTTCAATCCTCCCAGTATCATCCTCAAAGTTTTGACAGAATTCTGCACACACAAAGAAATGATGAGTCGATAGTTATATAAATATTTGACAGTGGCAAATCAATCGGACAAGGGAAAGTACCTTCAAGCATAAGGAACAGCTTCTTGGCGAGTCCTCCCAGATAAACCTCCAGCTCATCCCTCTTCTGAGTAAGGTCTCTAATAAGCACATTTCATATATATAATTTCGGCATACAAATATATCATTTGTTGTGATCTGACCATCTATTCTTGCTAAGTTTAGTTGAATATTTGCATGAAAATCATATAATGAATCATTTACTAGTCATTGTGTTTCTTTTGCAGAAAAGTGTGACAAGGCACTATAATCTACAAGTTTCTGTCTAGAAAGAATTGAGGAACAAGATCACGGGCAAGAAGAGAAGAAAGAGGGACTCAAGCTTGAAGAAGATTAAAGCTTAGGGGGGCTAGCTTAAGAAGTGGAGGGATCATCTTGTGCCAAAAGAAGGAAGAAGGAGGGCCAAAGTGAAAACATTCAAATCTGATCGGAGGGGATCAAAATCCCTAGCAGTCTCCATTCCCAAACCGGGCCTGGCTACACATCTCTCTCCCTCACCCCTCCTTCTCCACCTCAGGCCGCCGCCGTGGCCAGGCCGGCGTGGCGGCGCGCCATCTGCACCATCCACCAGCAACACTCCACTCCACCACCGCAGCCATCCATCCACCGCGCGCCACCAGCACCTTCCTCCATCACCACCCCGCGCGCCTCTCTCATCATTGCTGGCCCGATCTTGCTCCTCTTCTCTCTCAATGCCCCCTGCTGCTCTTCTTGCTGAAGCCCTCTTCCCTTGCCCCGCTGCTCCTCCTCCTTCAATCCCTTTGTTGTTGCTCTTCTTCTACTGCGCCCCCTTGCTGATCTCTCACCGCTGCTGCTCCTCCCCTCATCACGCTGCTGCTTCCTTCTTCTCCTGCCGCTACTCTCTTCTTCCCTTACCTTGTTGCTGCTCTGAACTTCTCCTTTCTCTACTGCTGAAGCTTACTGCTGCTGCTCGTCTCCAACTGAACCTGTTGTCTCTCTCTCTCTTTCTCTGAAATTATGATAAACTTAAGAAGTGTACTGTTCAGAATTGTGTAATGTTCAGATTTTATAAATGCTTGCAATCTATGAATGATTTAGTTTCATGCTTATAAATATTGTATCACCTATTGTGCGTTCTTACTAGTTGAAGTGTTCTTGTTGTGTATTTGTAGTCTGTCGGTCACCATACTGTTATATGTTTGATGGTTATATGTGTTCATGTCTTGTTGATTCCCTTCAGTCATTGATGTTTGTCTGTGTTAGTGTTTTAATTCCTCAAGCCTAATAAAAATACCAAAAAGACAGAGTATAATCTGAATGTACCTTTGCTTGATTTCTTTTCCTTGTCGACGGTTTTTCGGAACTGTCTTAGATAGTTTATGTTATTAGTTTCTTGCAATCCTCTCTTCAAATTGTGTTACCTAGATTTAGCCGAGCATCGTCGTCGTCGCCTAGTCCCTAAGGAGAACACGACACTCGCAGTTCGGGCGAAATATCCCGATGTACTTTCAATTGATCATTTTGGCGCCGTTGCCGGGGACTAGCATTGAGTGGCTGTGTTAGGCTATAGACTAGGTGTTTCTTCTTTTTCTAGTTTGTGCCATATATATGTGATATATATCTAACCCCTAACCCTTGTTCAAGTTATTTTCTCTTTCTTTGTTTGGTCATTCTGCAGGTTATTGCATCTTCTCGGTTACGGCTTACTGTTCAGATCATCATGCTTATGCGAGCAACACTACAAACAGCACGGGAAGTATTCAAGAACTGATAAGTAAGATTTCCCATTGATTAGATGATTTAGCTCGGCAGCGAGAAGTAGTTTTTGAGGATAGGCCTAGTTCTTATGATCCTTATTCTAGAGGCCATCCTTATGTTGCTCCTCCATGCCATATTTGTGGATTTCAAGGCAATTCACCCGTTGAATGCCAGTGTGGTTACTCTCACCCTCCAGATTGTTCTGGTACGAGCTTCGCTCAACAGCATAGCTCATACCATAACAATTACACACATGGGTGGCCTGAAAACCAGAATATGTCATATAGGAACAACAGCCCTGAGATCTCACCATTTGCTTCTAGCCATCATATGCAGGGATTTAGGTACAATGAGGAGATCCACAGCTATGCACCACAACAATGCTATTCACCTCCTACTCATATACCTCAACACCAGGAGATGTTACCAATGGAGTTAAATGGTCCTTCATTTGGTCAACCAACACCTTCAACACAAGTGCCCGCACAAGATGATTTTGATGATATAGACAAGCTCACATTGCTTAGTCTCGAGTTCACTTGGAGTGCCGAAGATGATCCAATTAGCCGGTGATACTTGAGGAAATGAAGAAGATCAAGAGTGGAAAAGAGCTAGTGGAAGAAGTAAGGAAGATTGAGAAGAACATCAACGCTGGCAGCACTATTTCTTCACAGCTAGAGCTGAGTATTTCTGGGATATCCCTTGATACATGTGAGGTTCCAACACCTTCACATCCAGCCGAGGAAGATAGCAAGTGCCTTCAGGAAGAGATACCTCAGATTGAAGAATATGAACTAGAAGACAACAAACAAGATGACCAAGAGCTCGACTACCCAAGTGATCAAGTAGACGATCCAATGTCTATTACTCTTGAAGACGTAAAAGAAGCGGCTGTAGTTGAAGATGAAGAACCAGAAATACATTTGCCCATCGTCATACAGGAGCGTGATGTAGGAGGTTTATCTAATCCTCTTGATGACATGCGTCCGTATAATTTCTTTGCTACTACCTTGCATTACATGATACCATCACTTAAGATTGATTTGAAAACTAATTTGCTTGGATATGATGATACATACATTGTTGGTGGTATTGGTCTCATTTATGATGATGACACTTATTCTCCTCATGCTAGTCCTTTGCTTAATGAAACATATCATTCCCATGCTAGTCTTGAGCTAATGATAAATATCATCCTCATGTTAGTGTTGACCTTGCTGATTTCTACCATCCTAAACATGTGCTTTATAGCTATTGAAAGTGCAAGTGGCACTTATACTATATTTTGGTGTGATGACAATGTGGTTAGTTGAACTAATATCGGTTGCTTAAGTTTATCTCACGATATTGGTTCTAAGTGCCCACGATGGAGATGTGCGACCCCCCATTTCAAAAAGGGCGATGGCGTAGTCTTTCGACGCTTCGAAGGTTTTAGTTTTGGTTTGCTTCGAGTCGTAGGAAAGACCGCACTATTAAGAGGGTTTTGTGTGGATGAAAGTCGTGTGGGAATGCCATTGCCGAGCCATACTCTCTTATCCTTCCCACTCTGACCACCTAAAGAACCTAGTGTGTGTGTTGTGGTACTCAGAAAGCTTGCAACAGAAAGATTCTTTGGGTACCCGCATGCATGGGGTTTTTTGACCCCGTCATGCGCACGGGTATCAAGTAACTTGATGACCCACAAGTATAGGGGATCTATCGTAGAACTTTCGATAAGTAAGAGTGTCGAACCCAACAAGGAGCAGAAGGAAATGATAAGCGGTTTTCGGCAAGGTATTCTCTGCAAGTACTGAAATAAGTGGTAACAGATAGTTTTGTGATAAGATAATTTGTAACGAGCAACAAGTAACAAAAGTAAATGAAGTGCAGCAAGGTGGCCCAATCCCTTTTGTAGCAAAGGACAAGTCTGGACAAACTCTTATATGGAGAAAAGCGCTCCCGAGGACACATGGGAATATCGTCAAGCTAGTTTTCATCACGTTCATATGATTCACGTTCGGTACTTTGATAATTTGATCTGTGGGTAGACCGGTGCTTGGGTGTTGTTCTTACTTGAACAAGCATCCCACTTATGATTAACCTCTATTGCAAGCATCCGCAACTACAACAAAAGTATTAAGGTAAACCTAACCATAGCATGAAACATATGGATCCAAATCAGCCCCTTACGAAGCAACGATAAACTAGGGTTTAAGCTTCATCACTCTAGCAACCCATCATCTACTTATTACTTCCCAATGCCTTCCTCTAGGCCCAAAAATGGTGAAGTGGTATGTAGTCGACGTTCACATAACACCACTAGAGGCTAGACAACATACATCTCATCAAAATATCGAACGAATACCAAATTCACATAACTACTAATAGCAAGACTTCTCCCATGTCCTCAGGAACAAACGTAACTACTCACAAAGCATATTCATGTTCATAATCAGAGGGGTATTAATATTCATAAAGGATCTGAACATATGATCTTGCACCAAATAAACCAACTAGCATCAACTACAAGGAGTAAACAACACTACTAGCAACCTACTAGTATCAATCCCGGACTTGGAGACAAGAATTGGATACAAGAGATGAACTAGGGTTTTGAGAGGAGATGGTGCTGGTGAAGATGTTGATGGACATTGCCCTCTCCCGATGAGAGGAGCGTTGGTGATGACGATGGCGATGATTTCCTCCTGAGGGAAGTGTCCCAGTAGAACAGCTCTCACCGAGCCCTAGATTGGTTCCTGCGTGGCGGAGTTTTGTCCCAAAGGTTGCTTATGATTTTTTCCTCGATTTAAAGACCTCATATAGTAGAAGATGGCCATCGGAGAGCCATCAGGGGCCCACGAGGCGGGGGCGCTACTGGGGTAGGGCGCGCCCCACCCTCGTGGCAGGTGGGTCCCCTCTGGTGAACTTCTTCCACTCAATATTTTTATTATTTCCAAAATGACTTTCGTGGAGTTTCGGGACTTTTGGAGTTGTGCGAGAATAGGTCTCTAATATTTGCTCCTTTTCCCGCCTGTAATTCCAGCTGCCGCATTCTCCTCCTTATGTAAACCTCATAAAATAAGAGAGAATAGGCATAAGTATTGTGACATAATGTGTAATAACAACCCATAATGCAATAAATATCGATATAAAAGCATGATGCAAAATGGACGTATCAACTCCCCCAAGCTTAGTCCTCGCTTGTCCTCAAGCGGAAGCCGATAACGATAAATATGTCCCCATGTTTAGAGGTAGAGATGTTGATAAAAATAAAATATGGACATGAAGGCATCATGATTATTCTCATAACAGCAACATATATAGATATTGTCATCTGATTTCTTATGCTCAAGTAATAATCTATTCACAATGCAAAAGTACGAATCATAAACTTTATTGAGAACCAAAAAACTATAATCCCAGTCATTGAAGCAATTGCAATTTACCATAACGTCAAAAAGAGTCTATGTCAGAGCTCTATAGCAAGTCCACATACTCAACTATCATTTAGTCTTTCATAATTGCTAACACTCACGAAATACTTGTGGTTACGGAGTTTTAATCGGACACAGAGAAAGATAGGGGCTTATAGTTTCGCCTCCCAACCTTTTACCTCAAGGGTAATGTCAACAATAATAACTCATGCTCCCCTACATCCAATTAGATATATCTATCAGGATTTTTCCAACACCATGTGCTTGCCAAAGGATAAAATGAAAAAGGAAAGGTGAAGATCACCATGACTCTTGCATAAAGTAGAAGATAATAATAAAAGATAGGCCCTTCGCAGAGGGGAGCAGCGGTTGCCATGCGCTTTTATGGTTGGATGCACAAAATCTTAATGCGAAAGAACGTCACTTTATATTGCCCCTTGTGATATGAAACTTTATTATGCAGTCCGCCGCTTTTATTTCTTCCACATCACAAGATCATATAAAGCTTATTTTCTCCCACACTAATAAGTCATACATATTTAGAGAGCAATTTTTATTGCTTTGCACCGATGACAACTTACTTGAAGGATCTTACTCAATCCATAGGTAGGTATAGTGGACTCTCATGGGAAAACTGGTTTAAGAGTTTTTGGAAGCACAAGTAGTATCTCTACTTGGTGCTGAGAATTTGGCTAGCATGAGGGGGAAAGGCAAGCTCAACATGTTTGGATGATCCATGAAAATATACTTTATCTCAGATATAAGAAAACATAACCCATTACGTTGTCTTCCTTGTCCAACATCAACTCTTTAGCATGTCATATTTTAATGAGTGCTCCCAATCATGAAAGATGTCAATAATAGTATATTTATATCTGAAACCTCTCTTTCTTTATTACTTCCTATTAATTGCAACGATGACCAAAGCTATGTTTGCCAACTCCCAACAACTTTTAATCATCATACTCTTTCTATGTGAAGTCATTACTCTCAATAAGATCAAAATGAACTCTTTGTTTATTTTTATTCTTTTTTTCCTTTTCTTTTATTCACTCAAGATCATGGCAAAATAATCAAGCCCTTGACTCAACACTAATCTTTATTATATAGCTCACGGACTCGATTACATAGAGAGATCATAAAGCAAAAACTCAAAAGTAGATCATGCCATAAACTTTATTCTACTAGATCAAGATACTACTAACATGATCGAACTAAGAAAAACGGTAAAGATAGGAGTGTGATGGTGATACGATACCGGGGCGCCTCCCCCAAGCTTGGTAGTTGCCAAGGGGAGTGCCCATACCCATGTGATTATGTCTCCTTTGCTGGTGAAGAGGATGGTGGTGATGTTGATTTAGTTGATGGCATAGGCTTCTCCCTTAATTTGCGCTTGAGGACAGAATTTTGGTCCCTCAAATCATCAATCTCCCTCTCCAGGGTTAATATCTTTTTGCATAGGTCCTGCTTATTTTCCTGCAAGAGGCGAAAAGGGATAAACTCGATCTTTAGTTTCTTTGCCCTATCAAGGAGACTTGACCTTTTGAACTCCACATGCATGTCCCCAGGTTGAGGAAATGGGGCTTCATCTTCATCTGAGCTCGCCTCCTCCTTCCCCTTGGGTTCATAGTCCTCTTCTTCCTCCGTAGTCCAACCATCGTGCTCCACATCTCCATAGACCTTGGGATTTGCAAGGTAATCATCCTCATAACTTTCTCCTTCTGAATCCTGGGACGACATGTTGATCTAATCTGCAGCAGGACAGCTCGAAACGAAAACAGAGGATAATTGCGTGATACAGGAGTCAAAACCTTCGGGAGAATATATAATGAATTTTACCAACCAAAATATGTATCGTGCAAGAAAACGGAGTCCGGAGAGCACACGAGGTGCCCACGAGGTAGGGGGCACGCCAAGGGGGGTAGGGTGCACCCTCCACCCTCGTGGGGCCCTCGTGTCCTTCCCAGACTGCTTCTTATTTTTCTATTTTGCTAAATATTCCAAAACGGAGAAATATTGCCTTAAAAACTGTTTTGGAGTCGATTTACTTACCGTACCACATACCTATTCCTTTTCGAGTCCAGAACGCTCGAAAGTGTCCTTATGTATTCCTCCGGTTACGGTTTCAATAACATTGGTTTCAACATTTATGGATTACCCGAGATGTTTAATTTTTGACTGCTCACCACCTTCGGATTTGTGCCTTGAAGTTGTTGATTTTATGGCACCGAACGATAGACCTCCTCGATAACATAGGGGCCTTCCCATTTAGAGAGAAGTTTTCCTACAAAAAATCTTAAATGAGAGTTGTATAGCAATACATAATCACCTACATTAAACTCACGCTTTTGTATCCTTTTGGAATGCCATCTTTTAACTTTTTCTTTAAACAACTTGGCATTTTCATAAGCTTGGGTTCTCCATTCATCAAGTGAGCTAATATCAAATAACCTCTTCTCACCGGCAAGTTTGAAATCATAGTTGAGCTCTAGCCCAATATGCCTTATGTTCTAGTTCGAGAGGTAAATGACATGCTTTTCGATAAAACATTTTATACGGAGACATACCCATAGGATTTTTATATGCAGTTCTATAGGCCCATAATGCATCCTCAAGTTTCTTGGACCAATTCTTTCTAGATCTATTGACAGGCTTTTGCAAAATTAATTTGAGCTCTCTATTACTCAATTCTACTTCACCACTAGACTGTGAGTGATAAGGAGATGCAATTCAATGATTAACATCATACTTAGCAAGCATTTTACGGAAAGCACCATGAATAAAATGTGAACCACCATCAGTCATTAAATATCTAGGGACTCCAAACCTCGGAAAAATAACTTCCTTACGCATTTTAGTAGAAGTGTTATGATCAGCACTACTAGTTGGAATAGCTTCTACCCACGTAGTAACATAATCAACAACAACTAAAATATGTGTATACCCATTAGAGGCAAGAAAAGGTCCCATATAATCAAAGCCCCAAACATCAAATGGTTCAATAACAAGTGAAAAATTCATAGGCATTTCTTGACGTCTACTAATATTACCAATTATTTGACATTCATCACAAGACAAGACAAACTTACGGGCATCCTTGAAGAGAGTAGGCCAATAAAAACCGGATTGCAATACCTTATGTGCAGTTCTATCTCCAGCGTGGTGTCCTCCATAAGCTTCGGAGTGACACTTGCGTAGGATTTGTTCTTGTTCATGCTCAGGTACACAACGTCTAATAACACCATCTACTCCTTCTTTATAAAGATGTGGGTCATCCCAAAAATAATGTCTTAAATCATAGAAAAACTTTTTCTTTTGCTGGTATGTGAAACTAGGTGGTATAAATTTAGCAATGATGTAATTAGCATAATCAGCATACCATGGAGTACTACGAGAAGTATTTATGACATTTATTTTTTTCATCGGGAAAGCTATCATCAATAGGTAGTGGGTCATCAAGAACATTTTCTAGCCTAGACAAGTTGTCTGCAATGGGGTTCTCAGCTCCATTTCTATCAATGATATGCAAATCAAATTCTTGTAGCAAGAGAACCCATCTAATAAGTCTAGGTTTAACATCTTTATTTTCCATAAGATATTTAATAGCAGCATGATCAGTGTGAATAGTTACTTTAGAATCAACAATATAAGGTCTGAACTTATCACAAGAAAATACAACTGCTAAGAATTCTTTTTCAGTAGTAGCATAATTTCTTTGAGCATTGTCTAGAGTTTTACTAGCATAATGGATAACATTTAATTTCTTATCAACTCTTTTCCCTAGAACAGCACCTACAACATAGTCACTAGCATCACACATAATTTCAAAGGGTAAATTCCAATCAGGTGGCTGAACAATAGGTGCAGAGATCAATGCTTTCTTAAGTATTTCAAATGCTTCTACACAATCATCATCAAAGACAAATGGTATATCTTTTTGTAATAAATTGGTCAGGGGCCGAGAAATTTTGAGAAGTCCTTAATGAACCTCCTATAAAAACCAGCGTGACCAAGGAAACTTCTTATACCTTTGATGTCCTTGGGACATGGCATCTTTTCAATAGCATCAACCTTGGCTTTATCAACTTCAATACCTCTTTCAGAAACTTTATGCCCCAAGACAATACCTTCATTCACCATAAAGTGGAACTTTTCCCAATTCAAGACAAGATTAGTTTCTTCACATCTCTGCAAAACTCGATCAAGGTTTCTCAAGCAATCATCAAACGAAGATCCATAGACGGAAAAGTCGTCCATGAAAACCTCACAAATCTTTTCACAAAAGTCAGAGAATATAGCCATCATGCATCTTTGAAAGGTAGCAGGTGCATTACATAAACCAAAAGGCATACATCTATAAGCAAAAGTACCAAAAGGGCATGTAAAAGTGGTCTTTCATTGATCATTGGCTGACATAAGTATTTGAGAGAAAGCAGAATAACCATCTAGAAAGCAATAGTGTGTATGTTTGCATAATCTTTCTAGCATTTGATCGATAAAAGGTAAGGGGTAATGATCCTTTTTAGTAGCCTTATTTAATTTACGGAAATCAATTACCATCCTATAACCTGTAATAATTCTTTTGGAATCAATTCATCTTTATCATTAGGAACAACAGTAATACCTCCTTCTTAGGGACACAATGGACAGGACTTACCCATCGACTATCAAGAACGGATAAATTATACCGCCTCCGTAAGCTTTACTATTTCTTTTCTTACCACTTCTTTCATCTTAGGATTAAGCCTTCATTGATGATCACGGACTGGCTTGGCATCTTCTTCCAAATTTATTTTATGTTGACATAGAGTGGGACTAATGCCCTTAAGATCATCAAGAGTATATCCAATAGCAGCACGGTGCTTCTTCAGAGTTTTCAATAATCTCTCTTCTTCATGTTCTGAAAGATTAGCACTAATAATAACAGGATATATCTTCTTTTCATCAAGATAAGCATATTTAAGATTATGAGGCAATGGTTTAAGCTCAAACACGGGATCACCCTTGGGTGGAGGAGGATCCCCTAGGATTTCAACAGGCAAATTGTGTTTCAGAATAGGTTCCTGTTTAAAGAATACCTCATCTATTTCCCTTCTTTCATTCATAAACATATCATTTTCATGGTCTAGCAAATATTGTTCTAAAGGATCACTAGGGGGTACGGCAATAGAAGCAAGACCAATAATTTCATCCTTACTAGGCAATTCTTCTTCACTGTGTTGTCTACTAAATTTAGAGAAATTAAACTCATGAGACATATCACCCAAACCAATAGTAACAACATTCTTTTCGCAGTCTATCTTAGCATTAACGGTGTTCAAGAAGGGTCTACCAAAAATAATGGGAAAAAAGCTATCTTGTGGGGAACCAAGAACAAGAAAATCAGCAGGGTATTTAGTTTTCCCACACAAGACTTCAACATCTCTAACAATTCCCATTGCTGATATAGTATCTCTATTGGCAAGTTTAAATGTAACATCAATACCTTCTAACTCAGCAGGTGCAATTTCATGCTTAATTTCTTCGTATAAAGTATGCGGTATCACACTAGCACTAGCACCCATATCACATAAGCCATTGTAACAATGATCTCCTATTTTAACAGAAATAACAGGCACGCCTACCACAGGTCTATGTTTATCTTTAGCACAAGGTTTGGCAATTCTAGCGGTTTCACCGCAGAAATGAATAACATGCCCATCAATATTATAAGACAAGAGATATTTAACAGTAGCAATATTAGGTTCAACTTTAACTTGCTCAGGAGGTATATAAGTTCTAATATTGCTTTTACGAACCACAGTTGAAGCTTTAGCATGATCCTTTATCCTAACAGGGAAAGGTGGTTTCTCAACATAAGAAGTAGGGACAATAGGATCATTATAAGTGACATTCTTTTCTTCAACTTTAGTAGGTGCAACTACTTTTACTTCTATGGGAGGATGATATTTAAACCACTTCTCCTTGGGGAGATCAACATAAGTAGCAAAAGATTCACAGAAAGAAGCTACTATCTCAGAGTCAAGTCCATATTTAGTGCTAAATTTACGGAAAACATCGGTATCCATAAAAGATTTAACACAATCAAACTTAGGTGTCATACCTGACTCCTTACCTTCGTCGAGATCCCAATCTTCAGAGTTGCGTTTAATTCTATCCAATAAATTCCATTTGAATTCAATAGTCTTCATCATAAAAGAGCCATCACAAGAAGTATCGAGCATGGATTGATTATTATGAGAAAGCCGAGCATAAATTTTTTGAAGAATTGTTTCTCTTGAGAGCTCATGATTGGGGCATGAATATAACATTGATTTAAGCCTCCCCCAAGCTTGAGCGATGCTTTCTCCTTCGCGAGGCCAAAAATTATATATATAATTGTGATCACGATGAACAAGATGCATAGGATAATATTTTTTATGAAATTCCAACTTCATTCGTTTATAGTTCCATGATCCCGTATCATCACATAGCCTATACCATGTCGATGCATCTCCCTTCAAAAATAAAGGGAAGACCTTCTTCTTAACAACATCATCGGGTATACCAGCAAGATTAAATAATCCACAAACCTCATCCACATAGAGTAGATGTTCATCAAGATGCTTTGTTCCATCTCCTGTAAAAGGATTATCTAGCAGTTTTTCTAACATACCCGAAGGAACTTCAAAGGGAACATTTTCATTTTCATTAGGTTGAGGAGCAATTCTTTGCTCTACTGGTCGGGGTGAAGATACCCCGAACAAACCCCTCAGAGGATTACTTTCCATAGTAACAAGTGACAGTAAATTTCAGCACACTATATAAATTTTTCCTTACCAAATTCCACCTACCAAAGGCGCTTCGCCCCGCAACGGCACCGTAAAAGAGTCTTGATGACCCACAAGTATAGGGGATCTATCGTAGTCCTTTAGATAAGTAAGAGTGTCAAACCCAACAAGGAGCGTATGAAATGATAAGCGGTTTTCAGCAAGGTATTCTCTCGCAAGCATCAAACAAGTGGTAACAGATAGTTTTGTGATAAGATAATTTGTAACGAGCAACAAGTAACAAAAGTAAATAAAGTGCAGCAAGGTGGCCCAATCCTTTTGTAGCAAAGGACAAGCCTGGACAAACTCTTATATGGAGAAAAGCGCCCCGAGGACACATGGGAATATCGCTGCTAGTTTTCATCACGCTCATATGATTCGCGTTCGTACATCGATAATTTGATATGTGGGTGGACTGGTGCTTGGGTGCTGTTCTTACTTGAACAAGCATCCCACTTATGATTAACCTCTGTTGCAAGCATCCGCAACTACAACAAAAGTATTAAGGTAAACCTAACCATAGCATGAAACATATGGATCCAAATCAGCCCCTTCACGGCAACGATAAACTAGGGTTTAAGCTTCGTCACTCTAGCAACCCATCATCTACTTATTACTTCCCAATGGCTTCCTCTAGGCCCAAATAATGGTGAAGTGTTATGTAGTCGACGTTCACATAACACCACTAGAGGCTAGACAACATACATCTCATCAAAATATCGAACAAGTACCAAATTCACATAACTACTAATAGCAAGACTTCTCCCATGTCCTCAGGAACAAACGTAACTACTCACAAAGCATATTGATGTTCATAATCAGAGGGGTATTAATATGAATAAAGGATCTGAACATATGATCTTCCACCAAATAAACCAACTAGCATCAACTACAAGGAGTAATCAACACTACTAGAAACCAACTAGTATCAATCCCGGACTTGGAGACAAGAATTGGATACAAGAGATGAACTAGGGTTTTGAGAGGAGATGGTGCTGGTGAAGATGTTGATGGAGATTGCCCTCTCCCGATGAGAGGAGCGTTGGTGATGACGATGGCAATGATTTCCCCCTGAGGGAAGTGTCCCCTGCAGAATAGCTCACGGAGCCCTAGATTGGTTCCGCCAAGGTTCCACCTCGTGGCGGCGGAGTTTCATTCCAAAGGTTGCTTATGATTTTTTCCTCGATTTAAAGACCTCATATAGTAGAAGATGGCCATCGGAGAGCCAACAGGGGCCCACGAGCCAGGGGCGCGCCCGGGGTAGGGCGCGCCCTCCACCCTCGTGGCTGTGTGGGTCCCCTCCGTGAACTTCTTCGCTCAATATTTTTATTATTTCCAAAATGACTTTCGTGGAGTTTCAGGACTTTTGAGTTGTGCGAATAGGTCTCTAATATTTTCTCCTTTTCCGGCCTGTAATTCCAGCTGCCGCATTCTCCTCCTTATGTAAACCTTATAAAATAAGAGAGAATAGGCATAAGTATTGTGACATAATGTGTAATAACAGCCCGTAATGCAATAAATATCGATATAAAAGCATGATGCAAAATGGACGTATCCTAACTCTCTGAGTACCCCATGCGCACGGGTCTTTTGACCCCCGTGCGCATGGTGTATCGCGAACTTGAGTACCCGTGCAAGACGGGTCTCGTGACCCCAGGCGCACGGGTGGTGTGAAAGTCTCTGAGTACCCCATGCGCACGGGGCTGACTTAGCCCGTGCGCACGGGGTCCAACAGGCAGAAATCCCCACCAGCCAAGAACACTATATATATGCCCTTCTTCCACCTCCAACCCCTAACCCTAATGTCTTGTTAAGCTCCACCATTGCTACACCCCATTTTGCTCAATACTCTCAATCCCTCCACCCAAACTTGTTGAAACTTTGGGGATTGGGAGAGCAAGACCCGATCTACAACTTGACCAAACCAAATCGCGTTCCCCGCAACATTTCTTCCCCATTGGCTTGTTACTCTTGGAGCTTGGGCTCCTAGGCGGTTAGAGGTTCCTCCGGAGGCTTCCTTGCTTGTGGTGTGCTCCGGAGAAGTTTGTAAAGGTGTGGTGGTCGCCTTCAAGACCAATCCCGAGTGATTCGAGGCTCATCCGTTGGGGGTGACTCGAAGGAGAATACGGTGAGCCTTCGGTGTTGCCCTGAGAACGAGGTATGTGCAACTCCTATCGGGATGTCGGTGCATCGGGTGGTCTTGCTGGTCTTGTTTTACCATTGTCGAAATGTCTTGTAAATGGGATTCCGAGACCGATCGGGTCTTCCCGGGAGAAGGAATATCCTTCGTTGATCGCGAGAGCTTATAATGGGCTTGTTGGGACACCCCGCAGGGTTTGAACTCTCAAAGCCGTGCCCATGTTATGTGGCAGATGGAATTTGTTAATATTCGGTTGTAGTAAACTTGAAGTAAACTCTTCTAAAATACACCAACCGTAAAGCGAATCGTGATGGTCTCTTTTCGGGTTGTTCGAGAGGAGAACACGGTTTTCGGGTTATGTTTGACGTAAGTAGGAGTTCAGGATCACTTCTTGATCATTACTAGTTGATGACCGTTTGCTTTGCTCCTCTTCTCGCTCTGGTTTAGTAAGCTAGCCACCATACATGCTTAGTCGCTGCTGCAACCTCACCACCTTACCCCTTCCTTACCCATTAAGCTTTGCTAGTCTTGATACCCATGGTAATGGGATTGCTGAGTCCTCGTGGCTCACAGTTTACTACACCAACAGTTGCAGGTATAGGTTATGCGATGATCATGACGCGAGAGCGATGTTACTTGTTTTGGAGTTCTTCTTCTTCTTCGTCGATCTTGGGTTAGGTTCCTGGTCGGCAGCCTGGGCTAGCAGGGTGGATATTGTTTGAGTGGTTTTAGAGCCTGTTTATGTTTCATCCGTAGTCGGATGTTGTTCTTATGTATGATGTATTGCTGTATTCATGTGACATTGTATGTCTTGGTTGTATCCCCACGATTATGTAATGTTGATGTAATGATATCCACCTTGCAAAAGCGTCTTCAAGATGCGCTTCTATCCTTGGTGGAACCTTCGAGTTCCTTTAGGATAGGGTCTCATCTTGGGCGTGACAAGTTGGTATCAGAGCCTCGACCGACCCTAGGAGCCCCCTTGATTGATCGTGTAGTTTGGCCGATGTCGAGTCTAGAAGAAAACTTTTTCGGAGTCTAGTTATATCGAGAGTAGGACATCTTTTTACTCCTCAGCCCCTTCGTCGCTCTGGTGAGAAATCTTGACGTAGGTGTTTTGAACTACTCCTCTTCCCCTTCAAATTTTTCTTTAGGATCACGCGGTTACTTTTCGTTTGTTGTCCATCCTCTTTTCATCCGGTGCTATTCTCGTCGAATTGACTCAAACCTCTTTCTCTTTCGCGAGATCAATCCTCAGTTCTTCCTCCACGATGTTGTTTCCCTGTCCGAAGTTGTCCTTGTTTTTCCCACCCGCCCTCCCTTCTTCTTCTCGGAACCGGAGTCCGACATCGAGTATCCACTCTACTCGTGCGAAGTCTTTGCATTCTCTCCTCAATTATTTCAACCGGTGCTTTTCTCTTCAAGATAGTCGTCGATTCCTCGTTCAAGTTGCCTGTGTTTTTTTTTCGCCCTCCCACCCCTTTTATTCCCGGAGTCTGAGCCTCTATTCGAGCAATCAATTTCATTCGTGCGGAGTATCTTCAGTTTTTCTTCAATTGTCTCATCCAGTGAAGTCTTGTCTAGTTCATCATTGTTCGTTGCATTTTCTTTCCGGTGGATCCAAATTCAAGTTTTCGGTGTTGATCGTATTCTTTTCCTTGACCGGAGTGTTTTCCCCTTGCTCGTTCCTCCCCTCGCCATTCTATTATCCCGGAGTGTTGAAGACATCTCAGAAGATTCATGTTTTGCTTTCCATTTAATTTGAGGTTGTCACCTCATTCAAGTCCCTCAGTTATTCCGGTGCATCATCTCTCTCTCCAACGATCCTTTCCAACGGTGTCGTTTTTTTCAGTGGGCCCTAACCCACAGGTCTTTTCCCAGGATCTTACCTGACTCTTCTAAGTTTTCCGGAGTTATTCTCAAATTCGTTTCGAAGTTTGACGTAAGTATGAATTTCATCAGTCAGATGCTTCTCCAAAATCGTTTTCAAATACTTTCATGTTTGGGTCAATCTTTCCTCTTTTCATTCTCCCGGAGTATCTCAACAATTTTACTGGTGTTTCTCGTCGTCATTCTCATCATTTGAAGACCAAAGAAGAATTTCTCTTAAATTTTGTCCATTCTCCTGGGGATTCGCGGCGCTAGCTCGATGTTATCCTATCAAATTGTTTCTAGTCGTGCAATTCTTTTCATCCATCCGGAGTATTTCGGGGGTGCTTTCTCTATCGATCATCCGGAGGCCATCATTTCGGTATATTTCTTCGTTCGAAGTTTTCAGCTTCGTTCGTTCCATAGTTCTTCCGGTGCTTCGTTCAAGTATTCTTCAATCAGTTCGCGATCTCTTCGTTCTCTTGTCTGTAAATTCCCTCAAGCATCTTCGTGTTTTCCTAATTCTTCCCGGTGATTCATTCCTTTTCGTCAGTCAAGTTTGAATTCTTATGGTGGGTCGTTGAAGATTCCTTTTCCATTCTCATCATACCTATTCATTCGTTCTTTTCAATCCTACCGGTGACTCATCAAGACCTTCCCAAATTTGGCGCTATATCTCCCCTTAATCTTTGCCCAATGTGAATAAGTGGTATGCAATCCATTGCTTCCCATCAATTTAAATTGATGAAGGATAAGCATAACATAATTCTTATTCTCATTTCATCGTGGTCAAGTTGATTAATTCTTTTCTTCGGATATTGTTCATGTTGAATAATTTCTCGGCTCTAAGTTGTTCATATTTTCTTTTCCGGAGTTCCAAGCTTCTCGCTTGTTCCGTCGCGAAGCTCCATCTGAATCATCGCAAGGCTTAACCTTATTCTTTTCAGCCTTCAATCATATTTTCATCATTCTTTTGTTACCGGGGATCTTCACGGTGGTTCGTCATGATTTAATTCATTCCTCAAGTGTTCATCAAGATACTTGTTGGAGGATCTCAACTATCTTCTTCTTCTTGCTTCTCGAGGTGCAATTAATTCTCCGTATTCATTTGAAGTGGAGTTTTGCATTTATTCGTTCTTCTCATCTATTCAATTTTTTTTCGCTTGTGGTCGGAGATCACCTCATAATTCTGAGATGTTATCCATAAGTCCACAACAAGCAAATTATTTTGTTGTTGAATTTCCAACAACTCCGTTCAATCCTTTCTTCTAAGGTTGCGTTCTATTTCGTTCGTGGTAGAAGTTGCCATTTTCTTCCTCGTTCTTTTTGTTCCACTCCTTCAAGTCTTCCGGAGGCATTGTGTTGTTCCTCTCGTCAACAATCGTCCCATTTTGTCAATCTCAGTTCCAACTCTTTCCATGTTTAGCCGGAGTGCTGCCTAATTCTTCCATTCTTATTCCATTCTTATTTTGTTCTAACCGGAGTGGTTTCAGAGTCTATCTCGTTCCTCAAGCTTTTGGTTCTCGTCGTAATCGTCATTCCTCTTTCCTACTCGAGTGTTCTTGACCTTGTTCATCCTCTCTCTTTTGATCTGTTTTCACCTCATCCCTTTTTTTTCTTTCTCCCCCGTCTCGGTCCTAAAATCTCGGGATGAGATCTCTTGTTAGTGGAGGAGAGTAGTAACGGCCCGGATTCGATGCGCCAGGTGTTTGCCAGTTATTCACCGTCATTGCCATGTCATTTGCTTGCGTGTTGCACTTTGCCATGTCATCATGTGCATGTCACGCCCAATATGCGACCCTATCCAAAAGGAACTCGACGGTCCCACCAAGGATAGACCCAGATAATTGGAATGCTTTTGCAAGGTGGATATCATTACATCAACATTACATAATAGAAGGATATATACATAAGGCATACAATGCCACATGAATACAACAACATCATATACAGAGAGCAACATCCGACTACGGATGAAACATAAATGTAAACTCAAACGACATCCACCTCGCTAGCCCAAAGGCCGACCGAACCTATCCCCGATCAAGAAGCGTAAGAAGAACTCCAAAACAAGCAAACATCGCCTCGCGTCAAGATCATCGCACAACCTGTACCTGAATCGGTGGTGTAGTAAACTCGTGAGCCACGAGGACTCAAAGAATCCCATTACCATGGGTATCAAGACTAGCAAAGCTTAATCGGAAAGGAAGGGGTAAAGTGGTGAGGTTGCGAGAGCGACTAAGCATATATGGTGGCTAACATACGCAAATGAGAGCGAGAAGAGAAACAAAGGAACGGTCGCCAACTAGTAATGATCAAGAAGTGATCCTGAACTCCTACTTACGTCAGACATAACCCAGAAACCGTGTTCTCCTCTCGATCAACCCCGAAAAGAGACACTCACGGTTAGGCACACGGTTGGTGTATTTTAGAAGAGTTTGCTTCAAGTTTACTACAACCGGATATTAACAAATTCCCATCTGCCACATAACCGCGGTCAACGGTTTATTCTTAATGAATCTCGAACGTAATATTACACATATTCATAGTGTGAATACCAAAAGATGTAAAGTTGATAACGATAGTC
Organism: Aegilops longissima; assembly: GCA_021605205.1. Lineage (NCBI taxonomy): Eukaryota > Viridiplantae > Streptophyta > Magnoliopsida > Poales > Poaceae > Aegilops > Aegilops longissima. The sequence continues at coordinate 295,839,850 of CM038682.1, read as the reverse complement.
CCACATACTTGTGGTAATCGCCGCCTTTGGTCACATTGGTGTCAAGCGCATGAAGAAGCTCCATTCGATGGACTTTAGAGTCTCTCGATTATGAATCATTTGACACATGCTAACCATGCCTTATGGGCAAATGACCAAGACTCCGTTCTCCGGAACAATGGAGCGAGCAACCAACTTATTGGAAATCATACATACCGATGTGTGCGGTCCAATGAGCGTTGAGGCTCATGGAGGATATCGTTATGTTCTCACTCTCTGCATTTACTTAAGTAGATATGGGTATGTCTACTTGATGAAACACAAGTCTGAGACCTTTGAAAAGTTCAAGGAATTTCAGAATGAGGTAGAGAATCAACGTGACCGAAAAATAAAGTTCTTATGATCAGATCGTGGAGGATAATATTTAAATCACGAATTTGGTACACACTTAAGGAAATGTGGAATCGTTTCACAACTCATGCCGCCTGGAACACCTCAAAGATAACGGTGTGTCCGAACGTCAGAATCACACTCTCCATCGGATATGGTGCGATCTATGATGTCTCTTACCGATTTACCGCTATCATTTTGGGGATACGACTAGAGACAGCTACATTCACTTTAAATAGGGCACCGCCTAAGTCCGCTGAGACGACACCGTATGAATTATGGTTTGGAAAGAAACCTGTTGTCGCGTTTCTAAAAGTTTGGGGATGCGATGCTTGTGTCAAGAAACTTCAACCTGAAAAGCTCGAACCCAAGTCGGAAAAATGCGCCTTCATAGGATACCCTAAGGAAACCATTGGGTATACCTTCTAGCTTAGATCCGAAGGCAAGATCTTTGTTGCCAAGAACGGATCCTTTCTCGAAAAAGAGTTTCTCTCGAAAGGAGTAAGTGGGAGGAAAGTAGAACTCGAAGAAGTACTACCTCTTGAACCGGAAAGTAGTGCAGCTCAGGAAAATGTTCCTGTGGTGCCTACACCTACTAGAGAGGAAATTAATGATGATGATCAAGGTACTTCGGATCAAGTTGCTACTGAACTTCATAGGTCCACAAGAACACGTTCCACACCAGAGTGGTATGGCAACCCTGTCCTGGAAATCATGTTGTTAGACAACGGTGAACCTTCGAACTATGAAGAAGCGATGGCGGGCCCGGATTCCAACAAATGGCTTGAAGCCATGCAATCTGAGATAGGATCCATGTATGAAAACAAAGTATGGACTTTGACAAACTTGCCCGATGATCGGCGAGCGATAGAAAACAAATGGATCTTTAAGAAGAAGACGGACGCGGATGGTAATGTCACCATCTAAAAAGCTCGACTTGTCGCTAAGGGTTATCGGCAAGTTCAAGGGATTGACTACGATGAGACTTTCTCTCCCGTAGCGAAGCTTAAGTCCGTCCAATAATGTTAGCAATTGCCGATACTATGATTATGAGATATGGCAGATGGACGCCAAAACAGCATTCCTTAACGGTTATCTTAAGGAAGAGCTGATATGATGCAGCCGGAAGGTTTTGTCGATCCTAAGAATGCTAACAAAGTATGCAAGCTCCAACGATCCATTTATGGGCTGGTGCAAGCATCTCGAGTTAGAACATTCGCTTTGATGAGATGATCAAAGCTGCTTAGTTTATGCAGACTTATGGAGAAGCTCATGCATAAGAAAGTGAGTGGGAGCTCAGTAGCATTTCTCATATTATATGTAGATGACATACTTTTGATGGGAAATGATATAGAACTCTTGGACAGCATTAAGGCCTACTTGAATAAAAGTTTTTCAATGAAGGACCTTGGAGAAGCTGCTTACATATTAGGCATCAAGATCTATAGGATAGATCGAGACGCCTCATAGGTCTTTCACAAAGCACATACCTTGATAGGATTTTGAAGAAGTTCAAATGGATCAGTCCAAGAAAGGGTTCTTGCCTGATCTTGAAGGTGTGAGATTGAGCTCGCTCAATGTCCCACCACGGCAAAAGATAAAGAAGAGATGAGCGCCATCCCTATGCCTCGCCATAGGATTATTATGTATGCCATGTGTGTACTGACTGATGTAAACCTTGCCGTAAGTTTGGTAGGAAGGTACCAAAGTAATCCCGGCAAGGAACACCGGACAGCGGTCCGTAATATCCTGAAGCACCGAAAAGGACAAAGGACATGTTTCGTTTATGGAGGTGACGAAGAGCTCGTCAGAAGGGTTACGCCGACGCTTAGCTTCGACACGATCCGATGACTCTAAGTCACAAACCGGATACATGTATATGTTGAATGGTGGAGCAAAGAAGCTGGTGCAACTGCAAGCAGTAGCGCCATGGTGGGATCTACATGTGAAGCAGAGTACATGGCAGCCTCGGAGGCAGCACATGAAGCAATATGGGTGAAGGAGTTCATCACCGACCTAGGAGTCATACCCAATGCGTCGGGCCGATCAAACTCTTCTCGTGACAACACTGGAGCTATTGCACTTGCCAAGGAGCCCAGGTTTCACAAGAAGACCAGCACATCAAGTTGCCGCTCAACTCCATCCGTGAAAATGTTCAAGATGGAGAAATAGAAATTTGCAAAGTGCATACGGATCTGAATGTCGCAGATCCGCTGACTAAACCTCTTCCATGGGCAAAACATGATCAACACCTGAACTCTATGGGTGTTCGATTCATCACGATGTAACTAGATTATTGACTCTAGTGCAAGTGGGAGACTGTTGGAAATATGCCCTAGAGGCAATAATAAAAGGATTATTATTATATTTCCTCGCTCATGATAATTGTCTTTATTCATGCTATAATTGTATTATCCGAAATCGTAATACACGTGTGAATACATATACCACAATATGTCCCTAGTGAGCCTCTAGTTGACTAGCTCGTTGATCAATAGATAGTCATGGTTTTCGACTATGGACATTGGATGTCAATGATAACGGGATCACATCATTAGGAGAATGATGTGATGGACAAGACCCAATCCTAAGCATAGCACAAGATCGTAGTTCGCTTTGCTAGAGCTTTTCCAATGTCAAGTATCTCTTCCTTAGACCATGAGATCATGTAACTCCCGAATACCGTAGGAGTGCTTTGGTGTACCAAACGCCACAACGAATCGGGTGACTATAAAGGTACACTACAGGTATCTCCGAAAGTGTCTCTGGGTTGACACGGATCGAGATCGATTTGTCACCCATATAACGGAGAGGTATCACGGGCCCACTCAGTAGTGCATCATCATAATGAGCTCAAAGTGACCAAGTGTCCGTCACGGATCATGCATTACGGACGATTAAAGTGACTTGCCGGTAATGAGACCTGAACGAGGTATTGGGATACCGACGATCGAAGTCTCGCAAGTAACATACCGTCGACAAAGGGAATAGTATACGGGTTGCTTGAATCTCGACATCGTGGTTCATCCGATGAAATCATCGAGGAGTATGTGGGAGCCAACATGGGTATCCAGATCCCGCTGTTGGTTATTGACCGAGAGCCGCCTCGGTCATGTCTACATGTCTCCGAACCCGTAGGGTCTACACACTTAAGGTTCGGTGACGCTAGGGTTATTAGGAAGACTTGTATGTGATTACCGAATGTTGCTCGGAGTCCGGATGAGATCCCGGACGTCACGAGGAGTTCCGGAATAGTCCGGAGGTAAAGATTTATATATGGGAAGTCATCATACGGTCACCGGAAAGGTTCGGAGGCATATCGGTATTGTACCGGGGCCACCGGGAGGGGCCACCTCTCCCGGAGGGCCTTATGGGCTGTATGAGGAAGGGATCCAGCCCAAAGTGGGCTGGGGTGCCACTCCCCCCTAGGGCCCATGCGCCTAGGGTTGGGGAACCCCGAGGGGGCGCCTGCTTGGGGGCAAGCCCTCCCTTGGCCGCCGCCTCTAGATCCCATCTAGAGGGGCCGGCCCCCCATCTCCCTTCCCCTATAAATAGAGGGGCGAGGGAGGCTGCAACACACTTCAAGGCGCAGCCCCTTCCCTCCCCAACACCTCTCCTCCTCCGCGTGTGCTTGGCGAAGCCTCGCCGAGAACTGTCACTCCATCACCACCACGCCGTCAGGCTGCTGCTGGAGCCATCTTCCTCAACCTCTCCTTCCCCTTGCTGGATCAAGAAGGAGGAGACGCCATCCGCTCCGACGTGTGTTGAACGCGGAGGTGCCGTCTGCTCGGCGCTAGGATCTCCGGTGATAGGATCACGACGAGAACAACTACTTCAACCCCGTTCTTTTGAACGCTTCGCCGCGATCTACAAAGTGGTATGTAGATGCAATCTCTCCCATGACTCGTTGCTTAGATGAACTCATAGATGGATCTTGGTGAAACCGTAGGAAAAATTTATTTTCTGCAACGCTCCCCAAAAGTGGCATCATGAGCTAGGTCTATGCGTAGTTCTCTATTGCACGAGTAGAACACAATTTTGTTGTGGGCGAGATCTTGTCAACTTGCTTGCCGCTACTAGTCTTATCTTGCTTCAGCGGTATTGTGGGATGAAGCGGCCCGACCAACCTTACACGTGACGCTTACGTGAGACCGGTTCCACCGATCGACATGCACTAGTTGCATAAGGTGGTCTGGCGGGTGTCTGCTCTCCCACTTTAGTTGGAGCGGATTCGATGAAAAGGGTCCTTATGAAGGGTAAATAGAAGTTGACAAAATCACGCCAGGTTATTCTTAGGTAAGAAAACGTTTTGCTAGAACCCAATTGCAGCCACGTAAAAGATGCAACAACAATTAGAGGACGCCTAACTTGTTTTTGCAGCAATTGTCATGTGATGTGATATGGCCGAAGTTGTGATGAATGATGAATGTTATATTGTGATGTATGAGATCATGTTCTTGTAATAGGAATCACGACTTGCATGTCGATGAGTATGACAACCGGCAGGAGCCATAGGAGTTGTCTTATTTTTTATGACCTGCGTGTCATTGAAGAACGCCATGTAAATTACTTTACTTTATTGCTAAACGCGTTAGCCATAGTAGTAGAAGTAATAGTTGGCGAAAGCAACTTCATGGAGACACGATGATGGAGATCATGGTGTCATGCCGGTGACAAGATGATCATGGAGCCCCGAAGATGAAGATCAAAGGAGCTATATGATATTGACCATATCATGTCACTACTTTATATAATTGCATGTGATGTTTATTATGTTTTATGCATCTTGTTTACTTAGAACGGCGGTAGTAAATAAGATGATTCCTTAGAATAATTTCAAGAAAGTGTTCCCCTAACTGCACCGCTGCTAAAGTTCGTCTTTTCAAGCACCACGTGATGATCGGTGTGATAGATCCTTACGCTCACATACAACGGTGTAAGACAGTTTTACACATGCAAAACACTTAGGGTTAACTTGACGAGCCTAGCATGTACAGACATGGCCTTGGAACACAGGAGACCGAAAGGTCGAACATGAGTCGATGGAAGATACAATCAACATGGAGATGTTCACCGACGATGACTAGTCCGTCTCACGTGATGATCGGACACGGCCTAGTCGACTCGGATCATGTAACACTTAGATGACTAGAGGGATGTCAATCTGAGTGGGAGTTCATTAAATAATTTGATTAGATGAACTTAATTATCATGAACTTAGTCTAAAGTCTTTGCAAAATATGTCTTGTAGATCAAATGGCCAACGCCATGTCAACATGAACTTCAACGCGCTCCTAGAGAAAACCAAGCTGAAAGATGATGGCAGCAACTATTCGGACGGGTCCGAACCCGAGGATCATCCTCATAGCAGCCAAGAAACAATATGTCCTAGAAGCACCGCTAGGTGATGCACCCATCCCGCAGAACCAAGACATTATGAATGATTGGCAGTCTGCTAATGATTACTCCCTCGCTCAAGGCGGCATGCTTTACAGCTTAGAACCGGGCTCCAAAAGTGTTTTGAGCAACACGGAGCATATGAGATGTTCGAGGAGCTGAAAATGGTTTTCCAAGCTCATGCCCGGTCGAGAGATATGAAGTATCCGACAAGTTCTATAGTTGTAAGATGGAGGAAAACAGTTACATCAAGGAGCACATACTCAAAATGTCAGGTTGCACAACCACCGTCCCAACCGACATAAACCTCCCTGACGAGGCGGTCATTGACAGAATCCTTGATCGCTCCCACCAAGCTACAAGAGCTTTGTGATGAACTACAATATGCAGGGGATGGTGAAGACCATTCCGAAGTATTCTCAATGTCAAGTCAGCAGAGGTTGAAATCAAGAAAGAACATCAAGTGTTGATAGTCAATAAAACCACTAAGTTCAAAAAGGGCAAGGGTAAGAAGAACTTCAAGAAGGACGGCAAAGATGTTGCGCGCCTGCAAGCAAGTTGCCGGAAGAAGTCAAAGAATGGACCCAAGCCCGAGACAGAGTGCTTTTATTGCAAAGGAAGGGCCACTAGAAGCGGAACTGCCCCAAATACTTAGCGGACAAGAAGGCCGCAACACTAAAGGTATATTTGATATACATGTAATTGATGTGTACCTTACCAAGACTCGTAGTAACTCCCGGTATTTGATACCGTGCCGTTGTTCATATATGTAACTCACAGCAGAGCTGCGGAATAAACGGAGATCGGCGAAGGGACGAGGTGACGGCGCGCTGCGGGAATGGTTCCAAGGTCGATGTGATCGCCGTCGGCACGCTACCTCTACATTTACCTACGGATTAGTTTTAAACCTCAATAATTGTTATTTAGTGCCAAGTTTGAGCATGAACATTGTATCGGGATCTCGCTTAATGCGAGATGGCTACTCATTTAAACCGAGAATAATGGTTGTTCTATTTATATGAGAGATATGTTTTATGGTCATGCTTCGATGGTCAATGGTTTATTCTTAATGAATCTCGAACGTAATATTACACATATTCATAGTGTGAATACCAAAAGATGTAAAGTTGATAACGATAGTCCCACATACTTGTGGTAATCGCCGCCTTTGGTCACATTGGTGTCAAGCGCATGAAGAAGCTCCATTCGATGGACTTTAGAGTCTCTCGATTATGAATCATTTGACACATGCGAACCATGCCTTATGGGCAAATGACCAAGACTCCGTTCTCCGGAACAATGGAGCGAGCAACCAACTTATTGGAAATCATACATACCGATGTGTGCGGTCCAATGAGCGTTGAGGCTCATGGAGGATATCGTTATGTTCTCACCGATGCATGACTTAAGTAGATATGGGTATGTCTACTTGATGAAACACAAGTCCGAGACCTTTGAAAAGTTCAAGGAATTTCAGAATGAGGTAGAGAATCAACGTGACCGAAAAATAAAGTTCTTACGATCAGATCATGGAGGAGAATATTTAAATCACGAATTTGGTACACACTTAAGGAAATGTGGAATCGTTTCACAACTCATGCCACCGAACACCTCAAAGATAACGGTGTGTCCGAACGTCAGAATCGCACTCTACTGGATATGGTGCGATCTATGATGTCTCTTACCTATTTACCGCTATCATTTTGGGGATACGCACTAGAGACAGCTATATTCACTTTAAATAGGGCACCGTCTAAGTCCGTTGAGACGACACCGTATGAATTATGGTTTGGAAAGAAACCTAAGTTGTCGTTTCTAAAAGTTTGGGGATGCGATGCTTGTGTCAAGAAACTTCAACCTGAAAAGCTCGAACCCAAGTCGGAAAAATGCGTCTTCATAGGATACCCTAAGGAAACCATTGGGTATACCTTGTAGCTTAGATCCGAAGGCAAGATCTTTGTTGCCAAGAACGGATCCTTTCTGGAAAAAGAGTTTCTCGAAAGGAGTAAGTGGGAGGAAAGTAGAACTCAAGAAGTACTACCTCTTGAACCGGAAAGTAGTGCAGCTCAGAAAATGTTCTGTGGTGCCTACACCTACTAGAGAGGAAATTAATGATGATGATCAAGGTACTTGGATCAAGTTGCTACCGAACTTCAGAGGTCCACAAGGACACGCTCCACACCAGAGTGGTATGGCAACCCTGTCCTGGAAATCATGTTGTTAGACAACGTGAACCTTCGAACTATGAAGAAGCGATGGCGGGCCCGGATTCCAACAAATGGCTTGAAGCCATGCAATCCGAGATAGGATCCATGTATGAAAACAAAGTATGGACTTTGACAAACTTGCCCGATGATCGGTGAGCGATAGAAAACAAATGGATCTTTAAGAAGAAGACGGACGCGATGGTAATGTCACCATCTAAAAGCTCGACTTGTCGCTAAGGGTTATCGGCAAGTTCAAGGGATTGACTACGATGAGACTTTCTCTCCGTAGGGAAGCTTAAGTCCGTCCAATAATGTTAGCAATTGCCGCATACTATGATTATGAGATATGGCAATGGACGCCAAAACAGCATTCCTTAACGGTTATCTTAAGGAAGAGCTGTATATGATGCAGCGGAAGGTTTTGTCGATCCTAAGAATGCTAACAAAGTATGCAAGCTCCAACGATCCATTTATGGGCTGGTGCAAGCATCTCGAGTTAGAACATTCGCTTTGATGAGATGATCAAAGCGTTTAGTTTATGCGACTTATGGAGAAGCCTGCGTTTACAAGAAAGTGAGTGGGAGCTCAGAGCATTTCTCATATTATATGTAGATGACATACTTTTGATGGGAAATGATATAGAACTATTGGACAGCATTAAGGCCTACTTGAATAAAAGTTTTTCAATGAAGGACCTTGGAGAAGCTGCTTATATATTAGGCATCAAGATCTATAGGGATAGATCGAGACGCCTCATAGGTCTTCCACAAAGCACATACCTTGATAAGATTTTGAATAAGTTCAAAATGGATCAGTCCAAGAAAGGGTTCTTGCCTCAGATCGCAAGGTGTGAGATTGAGCTCGCTCAATGTCCCACCACGGCAAAAGATAAAGAAGAGATGAGCGCCATCCCTATGCCTCGCCATAGGATTATTATGTATGCCATGCTGTGTACTGCACTGATGTAAACCTTGCCGTAAGTTTGGTAGGAAGGTACCAAAGTAATCCCGCAAGGAACACCGGACAGCGGTCAAGAATATCCTGAAGTACCGAAAAGGACAAAGGACATGTTTCGTTTATGGAGGTGACGAAGAGCTCGTCAGAAGGGTTACGCCGACGCTTAGCTTCGACACAGATCTGGATGACTCTAAGTCACAAACCGGATACATGTATATGTTGAATGGTGGAGCAAGAAGTGGTGCAGTTGCAAGAAAGCGCCATGGCGGGATCTACATGTGAAGCGGAGTACATGGCAGCCTCGGAGGCAGCACATGAAGCAATATGGGTGAAGGAGTTCATCACCGACCTAGGAGTCATACCCAATGCGTCGGGGCCGATCAAACTCTTCCGTGACAACACCGAGCTATTGCACTTGCCAAGGAGCCTGTGTTTCACAAGAAGACCAGCACATCAAGTTGCCGCTCAACTCCATCCGTGAAAATGTTCAAGATGGAGAAATAGAAATTTGCAAAGTGCATACGGATCTGAATGTCGCAGATCCGCTGACTAAACCTCTTCCATGGGCAAAACATGATCAACACCGTAACTCTATGGGTGTTCGATTCATCACGATGTAACTAGATTATTGACTCTAGTGCAAGTGGGAGACTGTTGGAAATATGCCCTAGAGGCAATAATAAAAGGATTATTATTATATTTCCTCGTTCATGATAATTGTCTTTTATTCATGCTATAATTGTATTATCCGGAAATCGTAATACACGTGTGAATACATATACCACAATATGTCCCTAGTGAGCCTCTAGTTGACTAGCTCGTTGATCAATAGATAGTCATGGTTTCCTGACTATGGACATTGGATGTCAATGATAACGGGATCACATCATTAGGAGAATGATGTGATGGACAAGACCCAATCCTAAGCATAGCACAAGATCGTAGTTCGCTTTGCTAGAGCTTTTCCAATGTCAAGTATCTCTTCCTTAGACCATGAGATCGTAACTCCGGATACCGTAGGAGTGCTTTGGTGTACCAAACGCCACAACGAATCGGGTGACTATAAAGGTACACTACATGTATCTCCGAAAGTGTCTGGGTTGACACGGATCGAGATCGGATTTGTCACCCATATAACGGAGAGGTATCTTGGGCCCACTCGGTAGTGCATCATCATAATGAGCTCAAAGTGACCAAGTGTCCGTCACGGATCATGCATTACGGTACGATTAAAGTGACTTGCCGGTAACGAGATTGAACGAGGTATTGGGATACCGACGATCGAGTCTCGGGCAAGTAACATACCGTCTGGACAAAGGGAATAGTATACGGGGTTGCTTGAATCCTCGACATCGTGGTTCATCCGATGAAATCATCGAGGAGTATGTGGGAGCCAACATGGGTATCCAGATCCCGCTGTTGGTTATTGACCGGAGAGCCGTCTCGGTCATGTCTACATGTCTCCCGAACCCGTAGGGTCTACACACTTAAGGTTCGGTGACGCTAGGGTTATTAGGAAGACTTGTATGTGATTACCGAATGTTGCTCGGAGTCCTGGATGAGATCCCGGACGTCACGAGGAGTTCCGGAATAGTCCGGAGGTAAAGATTTATATATGGGAAGTCATCATACGGTCACCGGAAAGGTTCGGAGGCATATCGGTATTGTACCGGGGCCACCGGGAGGGGCCACCTCTCCCGGAGGGCCTTATGGGCTGTATGAGGAAGGGATCCAGCCCAAAGTGGGCTGGGTGCCACTCCCCTAGGGCCCATGCGCCTAGGGTTGGGAAACCCCGAGGGGGCGCCTGCTTGGGGGCAAGCCCTCCCTTGGTCCCCCCTCTAGATCCCATCTAGAGGGTCGGCCCCTTCTCCCTTCCCTATAAATAGAGGGGAGAGGGAGGGCTGCAACACACTTCAAGGCGCAGCCCTCCCTCCCAACACCTCTCCTCCCGCGTGTGCTTGGCGAAGCCCCGCCGAGAACTGTCACTCCATCACCACCACGCCGTCGGCTTTGCTGCTGGAGCCATCTTCCTCAACCTCTCCTTCCCCTTGCTGGATCAAGAAGGAGGAGACGCCATCCGCCTCCGCACGTGTGTTGAACGCGGAGGTGCCGTCTGCTCGCGCTAGGATCTCCGGTGATAGGATCACGACGAGAACAACTACTTCAACCCCGTTCTTTTGAACGCTTCCGCTCGCGATCTACAAACTGGTATGTAGATGCAATCTCTCTCCCATGACTCGTTGCTTAGATGAACTCATAGATGGATCTTGGTGAAACCGTAGGAAAAATTTTATTTTCTGCAACGTTCCCCAAAAGTGGCATCATGAGCTAGGTCTATGCGTAGTTCTCTATTGCACGAGTAGAACACAATTTTGTTGTGGGCGTAGATCTTGTCAACTTGCTTGCCGCTACTAGTCTTATCTTGCTTCAGCGGTATTGTGGGATGAAGCAGCCCGGACCAACCTTACACGTACGCTTACGTGAGACCGGTTCCACCGACTGACATGCACTAGTTGCATAAGGTGGCTGGCGGGTGTCTGTCTCTCCCACTTTAGTTGGAGCGGATTCGATGAAAAGGGTCCTTATGAAGGGTAAATAGAAGTTGACAAAATCACGTTGTGGTTATTCTTAGGTAAGAAAACGTTCTTGCTAGAACCCAATTGCAGCCACGTAAAAGATGCAACAACAATTAGAGGACGTCTAACTTGTTTTTGCAGCAATTGTCATGTGATGTGATATGGCCAGAAGTTGTGATGAATGATGAATGTTATATTGTGATGTATGATATCATGTTCTTGTAATAGGAATCACGACTTGCATGTCGATGAGTATGACAACCGGCAGGAGCCATAGGAGTTGTCTTATTTTTGTATGACCTGCGTGTCATTGAAGAACGCCATGTAAATTACTTTACTTTATTGCTAAACGCGTTAGCCATAGTAGTAGAAGTAATAGTTGGCGAGCAACTTCATGGAGACACGATGATGGAGATCATGGTGTCATGCCGGTGACAAGATGATCATGGAGCCCCGAAGATGAAGATCAAAGGAGCTATATGATATTGACCATATCATGTCACTACTTTATATAATTGCATGTGATGTTTATTATGTTTTATGCATCTTGTTTACTTAGAACGGCGGTAGTAAATAAGATGATTCCTTAGAATAATTTCAAGAAAGTGTTCCCCCTAACTGTGCACCGTTGCTAAAGTTCGTCGTTTCGAAGCACCACGTGATGATCGGGTGTGATAGATCCTTACGTTCACATACAACGGGTGTAAGACAGTTTTACACATGCAAAACACTTAGGGTTAACTTGACGAGCCTAGCATGTACAGACATGGCCTCGAACACAGGAGACCGAAGGTCGAACATGAGTCGTATGGAAGATACGATCAACATGGAGATGTTCACCGACGATGACTAGTCCGTCTCACGTGATGATCGGACACGGCCTAGTCGACTCGGATCATGTAACACTTAGATGACTAGAGGGATGTCAATCTGAGTGGGAGTTCATTAAATAATTTGATTAGATGAACTTAATTATCATGAACTTAGTCTAAAGTCTTTGCAAAATATGTCTTGTAGATCAAATGGTCAACGCTCATGTCAACATGAACTTCAACGCGTTCCTAGAGAAAACCAAGCTGAAAGATGATGGCAGCAACTATTTGGACTGGGTCCGGAACCTGAGGATCATCCTCATAGCAGCCAAGAAACAATATGTCCTAGAAGCACTGCTAGGTGATGCACCCATCCCAGAGAACCAAGACATTATGAATGATTGGCAGTCTCGTGCTAATGATTACTCCCTCGTTCAGTGCGGCATGCTTTACAGCTTAGAACCGGGGCTCCAAAAGTGTTTTGAGCAACACGGAGCATATGAGATGTTCGAGGAGCTGAAAATGGTTTTCCAAGCTCATGCCCGGGTCGAGAGATATGAAGTCTCCGACAAGTTCTATAGTTGTAAGATGGAGGAAAACAGTTCTGTCAAGGAGCACATACTCAAAATGTCAGGTTGCACAACCGCCCGTCCCAGCTCGACATAAACCTCCGGACGAGGCGGTCATTGACAGAATCCTTCATCGCTCCCACCAAGCTACAAGAGCTTTGTGATGAACTACAATATGCGGGGATGGTGAAGACCATTCCGAAGTATTCTCAATGTGAAGTCAGCAGAGGTTGAAATCAAGAAAGAACATCAAGTGTTGATAGTCAATAAAACCACTAAGTTCAAAAAGGGCAAGGGTAAGAAGAACTTCAAGAAGGACGGCAAAGATGTTGCTGCGCCCGTAAGCAAGTTGCCGGAAGAAGTCAAAGAATGGACCCAAGCCCGAGACAGAGTGCTTTTATTGCAAAGGAAGGGCCACTAGAAGCGGAACTGCCCCAAATACTTAGCGGACAAGAAGGCCGGCAACACTAAAGGTATATTTGATATACATGTAATTGATGTGTACCTTACCAAGACTGTAGTAACTCCCCGGTATTTGATACCGTGCCGTTGTTCATATATGTAACTCACAGCAGGAGCTGCGGAATAAACGGAGCTGGCGAAGGACGAGGTGACGGCGCGTCGGGAATGGTTCCAAGGTCGATGTGATCGCCCGCCGCACGCTACCTCTACATTTACCTACGGGATTAGTTTTAAACCTCAATAATTGTTATTTAGTGCCAAGTTTGAGCATGAACATTGTATCGTGATCTCGCTTAATGCGAGATGGTTACTCATTTAAACCGAGAATAATGGTTGTTCTATTTATATGAGAGATATGTTTTATGGTCATGTCCGATGGTCAATGGTTTATTCTTAATGAATCTCGAACGTAATATTACACATATTCATAGTGTGAATACCAAAAGATGTAAAGTTGATAACGATAGTCCCACATACTTGTGGCATCGCCGCCTTTGGTCACATTGGTGTCAAGCGCGTGAAGAAGCTCCATTCGATGGACTTTAGAGTCTCTCGATTATGAATCATTTGACACATGCGAACCATGCCTTATGGGCAAATGACCAAGACCCGTTCTCCGGAATAATGGAGCGAGCAACCAACTTATTGGAAATCATACATACCGATGTATGCGCTCCAATGAGCGTTGAGGCTCATGGAGGATATCATTATGTTCTCACTCTCACGACGACTTAAGTAGATATGGGTATGTCTACTTGATGAAACACAAGTCCGAGACCTTGAAAAGTTCAAGGAATTTCAGAATGAGGTAGAGAATCAACGTGACCGAAAAATAAAGTTCTTACGATCAGATCGTGGAGGAGAATATTTAAATCACGAATTTGGTACACACTTAAGGAAATGTGGAATCGTTTCACAACTCATGCCGCCTGGAACACCTCAAAGATAACGGTGTGTCCGAACGTCAGAATCGCACTCTCATCGGATATGGTGCGATCTATGATGTCTCTTACCGATTTATCGCTATCATTTTGGGGATACGACTAGAGACAGCTACATTCACTTTAAATAGGGCACCGTCTAAGTCCGTTGAGACGACACCGTATGAATTATGGTTTGGAAAGAAACCTAAGCTGTCGTTTCTAAAAGTTTGGGGATGCGATGCTTGTGTCAAGAAACTTCAACCTGAAAAGCTCGAACCCAAGTCGGAAAAATGCGTCTTCATAGGATACCCTAAGGAAACCATTGGGTATACCTTCTAGCTTAGATACGAAGGCAAGATCTTTGTTGCCAAGAACGGATCCTTTCTGGAAAAAGAGTTTCTCTCGAAAGGAGTAAGTGGGAGGAAAGTAGAACTCGAAGAAGTACTACCTCTTGAACCGGCCCCCCTTCTCCCTTCCCCTATAAATAGAGGGGCGAGGGGAGGGCTGCAACACACTTCAAGGCGCAGCCCCTCCCCTCCCCAACACCTCTCCTCCTCCGCGTGTGCTTGACGAAGCCCTGCCGGAGAACTGTCACTCCATTACCACCACGCCGTCGGCCGCTGCGGAGCCATCTTCCTCAACCTCTCCTTCCCCTTGCTGGATCAAGAAGGAGGAGACGCCATCCGCTCCGCACGTGTGTTGAACGCGGAGGTGCCGTCCGCTCGGCGCTAGGATCTCCGGTGATAGGATCACGACGAGAACGACTACTTCAACCCGTTCTTTTGAACGCTTTGTCATGATCTACAAAGTGGTATGTAGATGCAATCTCTCTCCCATGACTCGTTGCTTAGATGAACTCATAGATGGATCTTGGTGAAACCGTAGGAAAAATTTTATTTTCTGCAACGTTCCCCAACAATATGGTGGCTAACATACGCAAATGAGAGCGAGAAGAGAAACAAAGGAACGGTCGCCAACTAGTAATGATCAAGAAGTGATCCTGAACTCCTACTTACGTCAGACATAACCCAGAAACCGTGTTCTCCTCTCGATCAACCCCGAAAAGAGACACTCACGGTTACGCACATGGTTGGTGTATTTTAGAAGAGTTTGCTTCAAGTTTACTACAACCGGATATTAACAAATTCCCATCTGCCACATAACCGCGGCACGGCTCTCGAAAGTTTATACCTCGCAGGGTGTCCCAACTTAGCCCATGATAAGCTCTCGCGATCAACGAAGGATATTCCTTCTCCCGGGAAGACCCGATCAGCCTCGAATCCGGCTACAAGACATTTCGACAAGAATAAAACAAGACCAGCAAAGTCGCCTGATGCGCCGACAATCCCGATAGGAGCTGCACATATCTCGTTCTCGTGGCAACACCGGATGAGACATCCTACGAGTAAAACCAACCCTCAAGTTGCCCCAAGGTGGCCCCTGATCTACTGGTTCGGGCCAACACTTAGAAAAGCATTGGCCCGGGGGCTGAATAAAGATGACCCTTGGGTTAATTACTCCCAAGGGAAATGTAGGTGGTGGTGAGGCAAATGGTAAAACCAATGTTGGGCCTTGCTAGAGGAGTCTTATTCAAAGCGAACTGTCAAGGGGGTCCCATAAATCACCCGACCGCGTTAGGGACGCAAAATCCGGGAACATAATACCGATATGACGGAAACTAGGCGGCAAGAGTGGAACAAAACACTGCATAAGGCCGAGCCTTCCACCCTTTACCAAGTATATAGATGCATTAATTAAATAAGATATATTGTGATTCCCAACAAGTAAACATGTTCCAACAAGGAACAACATCTCCATGTTCCAACAAGGAACAAACTTCATCTTCACCTGCAACTTACAATGCTATAAGAGGGGCTGAGCAAAGCGGTAACATAGCCAAACAATGGTTTGCTAGGAAGGGTGCAAAAGGTTAGGGGCTGCCATGGCAATTTGGGAGGCTTGAGGAACAGGTAATAGGTAGCGCAGCATAGAGATAGAAGGTAGCAACTAGCATAGCAATAATAGTAGTGAGATCCAGGGTAGCGGTCATCTTGCCTGAAATCCCGCAAGGAAGAAGAACGAGTCCATGAAGAAGACGAACGGATGAAGCCGAACCAAGCGTAGACGAACGAATCCTCACGATCGCAACGAAACAGGAACTAACAAGAAGAAGCACACAACATAGTAAACACACCACACATAGACAAGACATGATGCACAACAAGCATGATGCATGACAAAGCTAGATGAGGCTACTCATGGCAAGAGATGATGCAAACAAGAGCAACACATCAAGACAAGTTTAAATGAGGCCGGGAACAACATATAACAATTCCGGTAAGTCCTCATATGCATATTTCGAAATTGGTCCAGATCTGAATAAACCTTATGTTCAAGTTGTTAAACAGCAAGTTAAAATGCACCACGATGATCTACACGAAATTCTAGTCAAGTTACATATAAAGTTCATTAGATTCGGAGCTACGGCCTAGAAGATATGAGCAAAACAAGATAAGCATGGCATTGGTGCAAAATACATGCAAACATCAAGCAAACACCTCAAAACAAGGATGCAACATGATAATATGAAACTACATGCAAAATCAAGCAAGTTTCATATAGAGCACACTCAAAACGGAGCAACGGTTCAACACATACACTATTCAAGTCATGACAACAATCTGTCCAAAACAGCAACTAGGCATATTGCAAGCATCACAACAACATGCTACAGGACCTCAACGTGAAAACAAAAGGCATGGGCATGATGTACAGGTAAAGCATTACAAAACATGAACACTGAGCTATCTCCGGAAATCACTAGAACATGCTCAAAATGACATGGCAAGATTGCAAATAATAACAGTTTCAGACTTATCAGGAAATAACATCAGGTTGCAATGTTTAGAGCTATCAAACAACATGTTACAGGAACTTATCATGGCAAACAAAGGCATGACATGAATCTACTAAATCATAGAACAAATGTCCCTTACTGACCATGAGCCAAAAAGGATCATAAGATATGATGGCACCCATGTAAACATAGCAAGTTATATTACAGATTCATACATGGCAGGAACAACAATAAGTAGGCATGTTCGTGAGCTTGAACCACTCACTACAGAGCAATACATGGCATGGCAAGGCAACCAACAGTACGAAGACATGGCATAGAAGCTATACATGGCAAGAACAACATCATAGCATACACGGATCAACTACAACAACCTTGGCAAAATTGAATAACATGTAAACAACCTGCCAGGAAACATTTTATAGCAAAAGTAGAGCTCGATTTACTCAAGCTATGGCACTCCATAATTGCAAAAAAGGGCATGGATGGATAGAGCATAACAATATGTTCAAAACATCCTTACTGAAGTATCTCAAAATAAGCATGGATCTCTCGGTAGCATCAAGTTTACATGGCATAAAAATATCGCAGTAGCAGGGCTGAAATCAGCAACATCATGAAGCCTAGTTTGTATGCTTGTGCTAATCACCACAGAGATCACAAAAATACATGGAATACACCCCTGTAAAGATGGCATGGCATATTACAAAACACATGTAGGACTCAAGTTCATAGGATGCACACATCAATCATGGCAAAAATGACAAAAGTGCATGTTCTGATAAGAATCTAAAACTAACATTACATAGCCCTCTTCCAACAGCATTTCGGGCATCAAGATGAGCTCAAATGTAAATGATGCAATGAGATGAAATAATGTACTCATCGAGTCGAACATGTTGAGATATTACACGCACGAAACGGAGCAATATGTAGAGAGTTATGGCATGACGAAAATGCAACAAAATAATCACAGATAAAGGACTTGGGGGATTTCGGGGGAGAGGAGAAGTCAACCGCGGGATGAATCGGGTCCAGCGAGGTGGATCCGGGGCGGGTGAGGTCCGGCAAGGTTGGAGGGGGAGCTCCAGCGAGGGGGCGCCGGCGGCGGAGCTCGGGGAGCCGGCCGGCGCGGGACGGGCGGCGAGCGGAGGGAGGGAGGGCGGCAGGGCGGGCGGCCGAGGTGCCGGACGGGCGGCGGAGAGGGCGGCGGCTGGCGGCGGGCGAAAGCACGCCGGGCGGCGGGAGGCGGCGGCGCCGGGCGCCGGAGGAGCGAGGGCGAGGCGCCGGGCGAGGCGCGGGCGATCGGCGCATGGGCGAGAGGCGGCGGGGCGGCGGCTGGCTGGCACGGCAGGCCCGCGATGGGCTCGGGCGGGCTTCGCGGCGGCGGGCGCGGGCGCCACGTGGCGGCGCGCCATCGGCGCGGGTTGCTGTGGGACGTCCGCGGGCGGACGGACTTGTCCGTGGCGGAGGATGATTTTAGGGTTTGTGGGGATTTGGACCGCGAAATCTCGGAGGAGAGGGCAATATATAGGTAGAGGGAGCTAGGAGAGTCCAAATGAGGAGCGGTTTTCGGCCACGCGATCGTGATCGAACGACCGAGAGCATGGAGGGGAGTTTGCTGGGTTTTGGGCCACTTTGGAAGGGGTGTTGGGCTGCAACTCAAAGAGGGCTTTGCGGTTACCCGGATAACCGTTGGAGTATCAAACGACCTCCAAATGGCACGAAACTTGACAAGCGGTCTACCGGTGCTATACCAAGGCCGCTTGGCAAACCTCGGGCCATTCCGATAAAGTTTAACACCCGCACATGAAAAGAGGTAAAGGGGGCGCCGGGGAGCATAGGAGTGCCGGATTGCAAAACGGACAACGGGGAAAATGTTCGAATGCATGAGACGAACACGTATGCAAAATGAAATGCACATAATGACATGATATGAAATGCAGATGATGACATGGCAAAGACGGCGAATAACTGGCAGACACCTGGCACATCGAATCCGGGGCGTTACAACACTCCTCCACTAACAAGAGATCTCGTCCCGAGATCTTAGGACCGAGACGGAAGGGAAAAAGGATGATGTGAAACAAGAACTCAAGAGAAGAAGCCAAGAATCGAGAGCACTCAAGAAGAAGAGGGGAATGACAAAAATGACGAGAATCAAAAGCTGACGGAATCAGATAGGCTATGAAACGACTCGTTCTAACCGGAGTGGTTAGAATGAGAAAAGAAACGAATAAGACTGAAACGATTTAGGTAGCACTCCGGCTAAAACAATGAAGGAATGGAACACGAGCTTGAGAGGATGGAATGATACTTGATGAAGACATGACACAAAAACCTCCGGAAAGAATTGAAATAATGGAATGAAAAGAATTTAGAAGGAAGGTTTGAATGGAGTTGTTGAGAAAATCAACAACGAAAGAATAAGCTTGTTGCGGACTTATGGATAACCTCTCAAAATTATGAGGTGATAACCAACCACAAGCAGAAAAGATTAAATAGCTGAGGAGAACGAAGAAATGCAAAACTCCGCTTCAAAAGAAAATGAAGAATTACTTGCTCTTCACGACGGGAGGAGAAGGATACTTGAACTCCATCAGCAAAATCTTGATGAACTCTTGAGGAATGAATTAAATCATGAAGAACCACCATGAAGAACTCCGGTGACAAAAGGATGACGAGACAGAATGAAGGAAGAAAGAATAAGATGAGCCTGCGATGAATTAGATGGAGGATTCCGACGAAATGGCCGAGGAAATAATTGAACTCCGGAAAAGAAAAGATGAAAACACTTCGAGCTAGAATTTATTCATCAAGAACAAACTCCGAAGGAAGGGATTACTCACTAGGAGGAAATAAGAATAAGATTTATTGTGTGCTTATCCTTCATCAAATTAAATTGATGACAAGCAATGGATTTTACATACTACTTATTCTCGTTGAAAAAGGATTAAGGGGAAACATCGCACAAAACTTGAGAAAGTCTTCATGAACCACCGGTATGATTGAAAGAAGGAATGGATTGAATGATAAACAAGGAAAAGAATCTTCAACGAACCACCGTAAAAATTAGAAAAAAGACTGATGAAAGAGACTGAATCACCAGGAAGAATTAGAAAAGCACAAAGATACTTGAGGGAATTTAGATACAAGAGGATGGAGAGATCATGAACTGATTAAAGAACACTTGACGAAGCACCGGGAGAATATTGAGACGAACGAAGGGGCACGGATATAGAACAATTGGAGAACGAATCTGAAAACTTAGAATGAAGAAATCTTCCGAAAAGATGGCCTCTGGATGATCGAGAGAGAAAGCAACTCCTGAAATACTCCGGATGGATGAAAAGAATTGCATGACTGGAAACAATTAGATAGGATAACATCGAGCTAGCACCATGAATCTCCGGGAGAACGGACAAGATTTAAGAGAAATTCTTCTTCGGTCTTCAAATGACGACGGAAATCACCCCCAAAATTACTGAGGTACTCCGGGAGAATGAAAAGCGAAGAGGTTGAGCCCATAATGAAAAGAATTTGAAAGAGATCTTGGGAAGGCGTCTGACTGATGAAATTCATTCTTACGTCAAACTTCAAAAGAACTTTAGAATAACTCCGAATAATTAGAAGAGTCGTAAGATCCTCGAAAAGACACGTGGGTTAGGGCCCACTGAAGAGATAACACCGTTGAAAAGGGATGTTGAACAGATAGATGATGCACCGGAACAAATGAAATATTTGAATGAGGTGACAACCTCGAATTAGTTGGAACACCGACAAATCTCCTGAGATGACTTGAGCACTCCGGAAGGATAAACTGACGAGAGGCGAACGAGCAAGGGGAAAACATTTGAGCCGAGGAAAAGAATATGATCAACCCGAAAAACTTGAATTGAGTGCACCGGAAAAAGAAAGGGATGAAGAATGACGAACTAGACGAGAAACCACCGGTTGAAATGATTGATGGAAGACTGAAGAGGCTCCACACGAATGGAGTTGATGGTCGGAAGAAACTCGAACTCTGGGAATAATAGGGTGGGAGGGCAGGAAAACAAAGACAACTTGGAAGGGGAAACCGACGAGTGACTTCAAGAGGAAACACCGGTTGAAATCATTGAGGAAAGAAAACAAAGACTTCGCACGAGTAGGATGGATACCCAATTACGGACTCCGGTTCCGAGAAGAAGAAGGGTGGGCGGGTGGGAAAAAAACAACTGAGGATTGGACTTGCAAAGATGAAAATGGTCGAATCGCCTTGACGAGAAAATGCACCGGTTGAAAAGAGAAGAGAACCAACGATCGAAAAACCAACTGCGTGAACCTAAAGAAAAATTTGAAGGGGAAGAGAAGTAGTTCAAAACACCTACATCAAGATTCCTGACCAGAGCGACGAAGGGGCTGAGGAGTAAAAAGAATTCCTAATCTCCGATATAACTAGACTCCGAAAAGTTTTATTCTAGACTCAACTGCGGCCAAACTACACGATCAATCAAGGGGGCTCCTAGGGTCGGTCGAGGCTCTGATACCAACTTGTCACGCCCAATATGCGACCCTATCCAAAAGGAACTCGACGGTCCCACCAAGGATAGACCCGCATATTGGAACGCTTTTGCAAGGTGGATATCATTACATCAACATTACATAATAGAAGGGGATACATACATAAGGCATACAATGCCACATGAATACAACAACATCATATACAAGAGAGCAACATCCGACTACGAATGAAACATAAACAGAAACTCAAACGACATCCACCCTGCTAGCCCAGGCTGCCGACCTGGAACCTATCCCCGATCAAGAAGCGTAAGAAGAACTCCAAAACAAGCAAACATCGCTCTCGCGTCAAGATCATCGCACAACCTGTACTGCAATCGGTGGTGTAGTAAATCGTGAGCCACGAGGACTCAAAGAATCCCATTACCATGGGTATCAAGACTAGCAAAGCTTAATGGGAAAGGAAGGGGTAAAGTGGTGAGGTTGCAGCAGCGACTAAGCATATATGGTGGCTAACATACGCAAATGAGAGCGAGAAGAGAAACAAAGGAACGGTCGCCAACTAGTAATGATCAAGAAGTGATCCTGAACTCCTACTTACGTCAGACATAACCCAGAAACTGTGTTCTCCTCTCGATCAACCCCGAAAAGAGACACTCACGGTTACACACACGGTTGGTGTATTTTAGAAGAGTTCGCTTCAAGTTTACTACAACCGGATATTAACAAATTCCCATCTGCCACATAACCGCGGCACGGCTCTCGAAAGTTTATACCTGCAGGGTGTCCCAACTTAGCCCATGATAAGCTCGCGATCAACGAAGGATATTCCTTCTCCCCGGAAGACCCGATCAGCCTCGGAATCCGGCTACAAGACATTTCGACAAGAATAAAACAAGACCAGCAAAAGTCGCCCGATGCTGCCGACAATCCCGATAGGAGCTGCACATATCTCGTTCGTGGCAACACCGGATGAGACATCCTACGAGTAAAACCAACCCTCAAGTTGCCCCAAGGTGGCCCTCAGATCTACTCGGTTCGGGCCAACACTTAGACAAGCATTGGCCGGGGACCTGAATAAAGATGACCCTTGGGTTAATTACTCCCAAGGGAAATGTAGGTGGTGGTGAGGCAAATGGTAAAACCAATGTTGGGCCTTTTGGAGGAGTCTTATTCAAAGCGAACTGTCAAGGGGTCCCATAAATCACCCAACCGCGTTAGGGACGCAAAATCCGGGAACATAATACCGATATGACGGAAACTAGGGCGGCAAGAGTGGAACAAAACACCAGGCATAAGGTCGAGCCTTCCACCCTTTACCAAGTATATATATGCATTAATTAAATAAGATATATTGTGATATCCCAACAAGTAAACATGTTCCAACAAGGAACAACATCTCCATGTTCCAACAAGGAACAAACTTCATCTTCACCTGCAACTAACAATGCTATAAGAGGGCTGAGCAAAGCGGTAACATAGCCAAACAATGGTTTGCTAGGAAGGTGCAAAAGGTTAGAGGCTGACATGGCAATTTGGGAGGCTTGAGGAACAGTAATAGGTAGCGCAGCATAGCGATAGAAGGAAGCAACTAGCATAGCAATGATAGTAGTGAGATCCAGTAGCGGTCATCTTGCCTGAAATCCCGCAAGGAAGAAGAACGAGTCCATGAAGAAGACGAACGGATGAAGCCAACCAAGCGTGACGAACGAATCCTCACGATCGCAACGAAACAGAACTAACAAGAAGAAGCACACAACATAGTAAACACACCACACATAGACAAGACATGATGCACAACAAGCATGATGCATGACAAAGCTAGATGAGGCTACTCATGGCAAGAGATGATGCAAACAAGAGCACCACATCAAGACAAGTTTAAATGAGGCCGGGAACAACATATAACAATTCCGGTAAGTCCTCATATGCATATTTCGAAATTGGTCCAGATCTGAATAAACCTTATGTTCAAGTTGTTAAACAGCAAGTTAAGATGCACCATAATGATCTACACGAAATTCTAGTCAAGTTACATATAAAGTTCATTAGATTCGGAGCTACGGCCTAGAAGATATGAGCAAAACAAGATAAGCATGGCATTGGTGCAAAATACATGCAAACATCAAGCAAACACCTCAAAACAAGGATGCAACATGATAATATGAAACTACATGCAAAATCAAGCAAGTTTCATATAGAGCACACTCAAAACGGAGCAACGGTTCAACACATACACTCTATACAAGTCATGACAACAATCTGTCCAAAACAGCAACTAGGCATATTGCAAGCATCACAACAACATGCTACAGGACCTCAACGTGAAAACAAAAGGCATGGGCATGATATACAGGTAAATCATTACAAAACATGAACACTGAGCTATCTCCAGAAATCACTAGAACATGCTCAAAATGACATGGCAAGATTGCAAATAATAACAGTTTCAGACTTACAAGGAAATAACATCAGGTTGCAATGTTTAGAGCTATCAAACAACATGTTACAGTAACTTATCATGGCAAACAAAGGCATGACATGAATCTACTAAATCATACAACAAATGTCCCTTACTGACCATGAGCCAAAAAGGATCAGAAGATATGATGGCACCCATGTAAACATAGCAAGTTATATTACAGATTCATACATAGCAGGAACAACAATAAGTAAGCATGTTGGTGAACTTGAACCACTCACCACAGAGCAATACATGGCCTGGCAAGGCAACCAAAAGTAAGAAGACATGGCATAGAAGCTATACATGGCAAGAACAACATCATAGCATACACGGATCAACTACAACAACCTTGGCAAAATTGAATAACATGTAAACAACCTGCCTGGAAACATTTTATAGCAAAAGTAGAGCTCGATTTACTCAAGCTATGGCACTCCATAATTGCAAACAAGGGCATGGATGGATAGAGCATAACCATATGTTCAAAACATCCTTACTGAAGTATCTCAAAATAAGCATGGATCTCTCGGTAGCATCAAGTTTACACGGCATAAAAATATCAGTGAGCAGGCTGAAATCAGCAACATCATGAAGCCTAGTTTGCATGCTTGTGCTAGTCACCACAGAGATCATAAAAATACATGGAATACACCCCTGTAAATATGGCATGGCATATTACAAAACACATGTAGGACTCAAGTTCATAGGATGCACACATCAATCATGGCAAAAATGACAAAAGTGCATGTTCTGATAAGAATCTGAAACTAACATCACATAGCCCTCTTCCAACAGCATTTCGGGCATCAAGATGAGCTCAAATGTAAATGATGCAATGAGATGAAATGATGTACTCATCGAGACGAACAAGTTGAGATATTACACGCACGAAACGGAGCAATATGCAGAGAGTTATGGCATGACGAAAATGCAACAAAATAATCACAGATAAAGGACTTAGGGGATTTCGGGGGAGAGGAAAAGTCAACCGCAGGATGAATCGGGTCCGGCGAGGTGGATCCGGGGCGGGTGAGGTCCGGCGAGGTCGGAGGGGGAGCTCCGGCGAGGGGGCGCCGGCGGCGGAGCTCGGGGAGCCGGCCGGCGCAGACGGGCGGCGAGGCGGAGGGAGGCGCTGGCGGCAGCTGGCGGCACGGAGGTGCGGACGGGCGGCGGAGAGGGCGGCTGCCGGCGTAGGCGCAGCACGCCGGGCGGCGGGAGGCGGCGGCGCGGGCGCCGGAGGAGCGAGGGCGAGGCGCCGGGCGAGCGCGGGCGATCGGCCATGGGCGAGTAGGCGGCGGCGGCGGCCTTGGCGGCTGGGTCGGCAGGCTCGCATGGCGCGCGCCTGGCGGGCTGGCGGCGGCGGGCGCGGGCGCCACGTGGCGGCGCGCCATCGGGCGCGGGCGGCGGCGCGGACGCCCGGGCGGGCGGACGGACTTGTCCGCGCATGGAGGATGATTTTTAGGGTTTGTGGGGAATTTGGACCGCGAAATCTTGGGGGAGAGGGCAATATATAGGTAGAGGGAGCTAGGAGAGTCCAAATGAGGAGCGGTTTTCGGCCACGCGATCGTGATCGAACGACCGAGAGCATGGAGGGGAGTTTGCTGGGTTTTGGGCCACTTTTCTAGGGGTGTTGGGCTGCAACTCAAAGAGGGCTTTGCGGTTACCCGGATAACCGTTGGAGTATCAAACGACCTCCAAATGGCACAAAACTTGACAGGCGGTCTACCGGTGCTATACCAAGGCCGCTTGGCAAACCTCGGGCCATTCCGAGAAAGTTTAACACCCGCACATGAAAAGAGGTAAAGGGGGGCGCCGGGGAGCATAGGAGTGCCGGATTGCAAAACGGACAACGGGGAAAATGCTCGGATGCATGAGACGAACACGTATGCAAAATGAAATGCACATGATGACATGATATGAAATGCAGATGATGACATGGCAAAGACGGCGAATAACTGGCAGACACCTGGCGCACCGAATCCGGGGCGTTACATTGCATCTCATTCTGCATACGTGTTCGTCTCATGCATCCGAGCATTTTCCCCGTTGCCCGTTTTGCAATCCGACACTCCTATGCCCTCCGGCGCCCCCTTTTACCTCTTTTTGTGTGCGGGTGTTAAACATTCTCAGAATGGACCGAGGTTTGCCAAGCATCCTTGTTACACCACCGGTAGACCGCCTGTCAAGTTGCGTGCCATTTGGAGTCCGTTTGATACTCCAACGGTTAACCGGGTAACCGTAAAGGCATCTTTTGTGTGCAGCCCAACACCCCTCCAACGTGGCCCAATAACCCATCCAAACCCCCTCCATGCTCTCGGTCGTTCGATCACGATTGTGTGGGCGAAAGCCGCACCCCATTTGGACTCTCCAAACTCCCTCTACCTATAAATTAGTGATCTCCCCCGAAATCCCGCAGTCCAAACCCTAGCCTCCTTCCCCTCGCGCCGCCGGACATTTCCCTCGCCACCAACGGACATGTCCGTAGCCTCCGCAGCCACTCGGCGCCCGCCACCTCAGCGCCGCCATACCACTTTGCCTCGCCCTCTGGGCCAGATCGGCCCGCCTGAGCCCGTCGCCGCCCGAGCCGCTCGCTGCGCCTCCGCCTCCTGCGTCCTCCCGTCGCCGCCAGCTGCGTCCGCGCCCGACCCGCCGGCCGACGAAGCTCCGCCCCGCCGCCCGCGCCGCCGCCTCGCGCCACCATCGCGACGCTGCCTCGCGCCTCGCCCGTCCCCGCCCACCGCATGAAGCGCCGCCGCCATCCCGACCTCGCCGTCCCGGCCTCCTCTGCCGCCGCCCCAAGCGTCCGGCGCAAATCTCCGATCACCGCGCCGCTCGCGGAGTCGCCCGCCCCCGTCCGAATCTGGAGGCTGGATCAGATCCACCAGGCCCTCCATCCAAACGCGCGCCCCATCCCTGATCCCTCCGTCCCGGGTCAATCCCGTCCCGCGTTGACTTTTCCCGGAGGTGAAAATCCACCGTCCCTGTTTTCCTACTTTCTGATGCTATGTTTGACCTGCCATATCTCCATGACTGTTGCTCCGTTTCATGCATATAATATGTCGAAATGTTCAACAGAGTGTGCTCTTCAATTTGTTCCATTGGGTCATGTTCATTAGAGTTCATCTTGATGCCCTAATCATCGTTGCAAGAGTGCTATAAGATGTTAACTGCTGCATGTTACCAGAACATGCTCTTTTGTCATTTTTGCATCTTTTTGTGTGATTTTCTTTTGAGCACGAAGTCTACATGTGTTATGAGCTACAACATGCCATCTTTGTTGTGGTGCAATCCAGTATTCATGATATGCCGCTTGTTGATTGTTACAAGCTTGCAAAGTAGCCTCCGTGATATTGCTGATTACAGAGTCTTAGAATTTCACTGTCTTTGTTCTGTTGTTATTGTCATGCCATGTATTCATGTTGCTACAGTGAGATCCATGCCTCTTTTGAGTATGTTCAGTAAGGATGTTTTGGACATATGGTTATGCTCTATCTAAAAAATGCTCCTGTTTGCATTTATAGAGTACTCTAGCATGTCTTAAACTTGCTCTACTTTTGCTTTAAAATGTTCCTGGCAGATTGTTTACATGTTATTCGATTTTGCCATGGTTGTTGCTAGTGATCCATGCTTGCTATGAACTTGCTATTGCCATGTTTAGCTTCCTGAACATGTCTTCTTGCTGATGCTATGCTTATCTTGTCATGTAATGCCATGTGGTGAGTGAATCGAGCTTGCAAAGATGCCTTCATAATTATGTTTATGCCGTGCTCTGTTTTTCACCAAGTCTGATGCTGATTATGAAACTTGCTATGTTTACATGGGTGCCATCATATCTCCTGTGCCTTTTTGGCTCATGATCAGTAAGGAACTTTTGTTATATGCAATTAGTAGATTCATGACATGCCTTTGGTTGCCATGATAAGTTCCTGTAGCATGTTGTTTGATAACTCTAAACATTGCAAGCTGATGATATTTCTGCCATGCCCAGTGATTTCCACAAAGTCTGTGAACTGTTATTATTTGCAATCTTGCCATGTCCTTTTGAGCATGTTCTAGTAGTTTCTGGACATATCTCAGTGTTCATGTTTTGTAATGCTTTACCTTTAAATCATGTCCAATCCTTTTGTTTTCATGTTGAGATCTTGTAGCATGTTGTTTTGATGCTTGTAAGATGCCTAGTTGTTGTTTTGGACAACATGCCCTTTATACTTGTTTGGTGTGTATGTGTTGAACCGTTGCTCCGTTTTGAGTGTGCTCTACATGAAACTTGCTTAGTTTTGCATGTAGTTTCATGTTACCTTGTTGGATCCATTTCTTGAATGTGTTTGCTTGATGTTTGAATGCATTTTGCATCAATGTCATGCTTATCTTGTTTTGATCATATCTTCTAGGCTGTAACTCCAAATCTAATGAACTTTATATGTAACTTGAATAGAATTTCGTGTAGATCATCGTGGTGCATATTAACTTGCTGTTTAACAACTTGAACATAAGGTTTATTCAGATCAGGACCAATTTCGAAATTTGCATATGAGGACTTACCGGAATTGCTATATGTTGTTTCCGGCCTCATTTAAACTTGCTTTGATGTGTTGCTCTTGTATGCTTCATCTCTTGCCATGAGTAGCTTCATGTAGCCTTGTCATGCATCATACTTGGTTGAGCATCATGTCTTGTTCATGTGTGGTGTGTTTACCAAGTTGCGTGCTTCTTCTCGATAGTTCCTGTTTCGTTGCGATCATGAGGATTCGTTCGTCTACGCTTGGTTCGTCTTCGTGGCTTCATCTTCTTCATGGACTCGTTCTTCTTCCTTGCGGGATTTCAGGCAAGATGACCGTCACCTTGGATCTCACTACTATCATTGCTATGCTAGCTGCTTCGTTCTATCGCTATGCTGCGTTACCTACCACTTGCTTCTCAAGCCTCCCAAATTGCCATGAACCTCTAACCTTTGTCACCCTTCCTAGCAAACCGTTGTTTGGCTATGTTACCGCTTTTGCTCAGCCCCTCTTATAGCGTTGCTAGTTGCAGGTGAAGATGAAGATTGCTCCATGTTGGATTATGTTTATGTTGTGATATCACAATATCGCTTATATTATTAATGCATCTATATACTTGGTAAAGGGTGGAAGGCTCGGCCTTATGCCTAGTGTTTTGTTCCACTCTTGTCGCCCTAGTTTCCGTCATATCGGTATTATGTTCCCGGATTTTGCGTCCCTAACGCGGTTGCGTGATTTATGGGACCCCCTTGACGTTCGCTTTGAATAAAACTCCTCCAAAGAAGACCCAACCTTGGTTTTACCATTTGCCTCACCAAAGCACCTACTTTTCCCTTGGGAGTCGCTCTCGAGGGTCATCTTTATTTAGCCCCCCCCCCCCCGGGCCAATGCTTCTCTAAGTGTTGGTCCGAACTAGAGTCCTTTGCAGCGCCACCTCGGGGAAACTTGAGGGCTGGTTTTAGTTATACGGAGTGCTCATCCGGTGTTGCCCTGAGAACGAGATATGTGCAGATCCTATCAGGATGTCGGCGCATCGGGCGGTCTTGCTGGTCTTGTTTTACCATTGTCGAAATGTCTTGTAAATGGGATTCCGAGACTGATCGGGTCTTCCTGGGAGAAGGAATATCCTTCGTTGATCGCGTGAGCTTATAATGGGCTAAGTTGGGACACCCCTGCAGGGTTTGAACTTTCAAAAGCCGTTCCCGCGATTATGTGGCTGATGGGAATTCGTTAATATCCGGTTGTAGTAAATTTGAAGTAAACTCTTCTAAAATACACCAACCGTGTGCGTAACCGTGATGGTCTCTTTTCGGGGTTGTTCGAGAGGAGAACACGGTTTTCGGGTTATGTTTGATGTAAGTAGGAGTTCAGGATCACTTCTTGATCATTACTAGTTGACGACCGTTTGCTTTGCTCCTCTTCTCGCTCTGGTTTCGTAAGCAAGCCACCATACATGCTTAGTCACTGCTGCAACCTCACCACCTTACCCCTTCCTTACCCATTAAGCTTTACTAGTCTTGATACCCATGGTAATGGGATTGCTGAGTCCTCGTGGCTCACAGCTTTACTACACCAACGATTCTTGAGTACAGGTTATGCGATGATCATGACGCGAGAGCGATGTCACTTGTTTTGGAGTTCTTCTTCTTCTTCGTCGATCTTGGGTTAGGTTCCTGGTCGGCAGCCTGGGCTAGCAGGGTGGATATTGTTTGAGTGGTTTTAGAGCCTGTTTATGTTTCATCCGTAGTCGGATGTTGTTCTTATGTATGATGTATTGTTGTATTCATGTGACATTGTATGTCTTGGTTGTATCCCCACTATTAGGAATGTTGATGTAATGATATCCACCTTGCAAAAGCGTCTTCAAGATGCGCTTCTATCCTTGGTGCGACCTTCGAGTTCCTTTAGGATTTGATCGCATCTTGGGCGTGACAAGTACCCAATGGAACAAAATGAAGAGCAAACTCTGTTGAACATTTTGACATATTATATGCATGAAACGGAGCTACGGTCATGGAGATATGGCAGGTCAAACATAGCATCAAAAAGTAGGAAAACATGGACTTGGTGGATTCTCACCTTCGCAAAAAGTCAAGGCGGGACGGGATCGACCCGGGACGGAGGGATCCGGGATGGGCGCGCGTTTGGATGGCGGGGCTGGTGGATCTGATCCAGCCTCCAGATCCGGACGAGGCAGGCGACTCGCGAAGAAGGCGCGGTGATCGGAGGCAGCGCCGACGCTTGCGGGCGCGCGGAGGAGGCAGGGACGGCGAGGTCGGGACAACGGGCTTCGCATGATGGGGCGGCGGGGCGGGCGAGGTGCGGAGGCGGCGTGGTGGTGGCGCGAGGCGGTGGCGGCGGCGGCGCCGGCGAGGACGCTGGAGGCGGAGGCGCGAGGCGAAGCGCCAGGGCGCGGACGGGCTCGGGCGGGCCGATCTGAGCCCCTGCAGCCAGCGGGCGAAAGGGCGCGGCGGCGCTGAGGTGGCGGGCGCCAAGTGGCTGCGGAGGCGACAGACATGTTCGTTGGTGGCGGGGGAAATGTCCGGCGGCACGAGGGGAAGGAGGCTAGGGTTTGGACTGCGGGATTTCGGGGGAGATCACTAATTTATAGGTAGAGGGAGTTTGGAGAGTCCAAATGGGGTGCGGTTTTCGCCCACACGATCGTGATCGAACGACCGAGAGCATGGAGGGGGTTTGGATGGGTTATTGGGCCACTTTGGAGGGGTGTTGGGCTGCACACAAAAGAGGCCTTTACGGTTACCCGGTTAACCGTTGGAGTATCAAACGGACTCCAAATGGCACGAAACTTGACAGGCGGTCTACCGGTGGTGTAACAAGGCCGCTTGGCAAACCTCGGTCCATTCCGAGAATGTTTAACACCCGCACACGAAAAGAGGTAAAAGGGGGCGCCGGAGGGCATAGGAGTGTCGGATTGCAAAACGGGCAACGGGGAAAATGCTCGGATGCATGAGACGAACACGTATGCAGAATGAGATGCACATGATGACATGGCAAAGTGCAACATGCAAGCAAATGACACGGCAATGACGGTGAATAACTGGCAGACACCTGGCGCATCGAATCCGGGGCATTACATTCCACCTCCAACCCCTAACCCTAATGTCTTGTTGAGCTCCACCATTGCTACACCCCATTTTGCTCAATACTCTCAATCCCTCCACCCAAACTTGTTGAAACTTTGGGGATTGGGAGAGCAAGACCCGATCTACAACTTGCCAAACCAAATCGTGTTCCCCGCAACATTTCTTCCCCATTGGCTTGTTACTCTTGGACCTTGGGCTCCTAGGCGGTTAGAGGTTCCTCCGGAAGCTTCCTTGCTTGTGGTGTGCTCCAGAGAAGTTTGTAAAGGTGTGGTGGTCGCCTTCAAGACCAACCCCGAGTGATTCGAGGCTCATCCGTTGGGGGTGACTCGAAGGAGAATACGGTGAGCCTTCAGTGGCATTCTGCAAGCTTTGGCTCCGGCATCGCTCCAAACGGAGAGTAGCTCTTCCCCAAGGAAGAGTGAACTTCAGGTTAAAATCCGCGTCCTCGTCTCACTTGTGG
Organism: Aegilops longissima; assembly: GCA_021605205.1. NCBI lineage: Eukaryota > Viridiplantae > Streptophyta > Magnoliopsida > Poales > Poaceae > Aegilops > Aegilops longissima. The sequence continues at coordinate 295,807,691 of CM038682.1, read as the reverse complement.
TTATTCCTTTCCCACACCTTACTTTGTTGTTGTATGCTTGTTGGCTTGCTAATTAGTTTGTTTCCTAGCATATTTATCTTGGAGCTTGCTTGTCATATAGGTTGCTTTCACCTAGTTGCATATCTAGTGAACTCTTCTATCCGCTAAGCCTTAAAAACGACAAGAAAGATTAAAATTTGTAGTCTCCTATTCACCCCTCCTCTAGTCGACCGTATCGATCCTTTCAATTGGTATCAGAGCCTCGTGCTCTAATATAAGGTTTTACAACCTTAGAGGATATGGTCGATCTAGGGAATGTGGGAGGTGGTGCACCTGTTGCGGAGGATGGTCAAAACCTACCCCCCCCCCCCCCCCGCCGCGGCCGAGGCACTTGATGCCCTTGTCGTTGCTCCCGCCGCTCCTACTAACCCGAGTGTCCCCTTGATCGCGGCCGATATTTTTTCAATGTTTGCGGACCTCAAAGCCTCTATGTTGAAAGAGGTTCGGTCCTCGGTCAAGGAGGAAATTGATGCTCGCTTGAAGCCATCAACATCTACATCAAACTCGTTTGATCCAAATGACATTCATGATGCGGATGACTCGAGGGAACCTCTTGCTTCTCTGGCTCGCACTCAAGTTCCCAAGTACAATGCCATGGAACCCTTTTACTCTCCTCAACCTTTGCAACATCCTCGCATTAATCCCATTGGGCCTCCGCCCCCTTTGAAAGCTAATGCATTTGCTAAGTGGAAGCTAGATATGGAGTCTCACATGCGGAGTGCTTCAACTCAATTGTGGTGGATTGTGTTCAATGGATTCAACCCCAAGGACCCAATGAATCTCACTCCAAGGGAAGCGGTTGATGACCAACTCAATGCATCCGCACACAACATGCTACGCACCGCTGTGACTGAAGACTATAGTGACTCCATTGCTCTTCTCAAAACCGCAAAGGAAATTTGGGATTGCCTTGAGGAGGCTCTGGAAGGAGATGAAGCAATTCGAAGATCTTGATTGGCTTTGCTCAAGCAAGAAGTGAATCTCTTTGTGAGGAATGAGGGTGAGTCCGCAGAAGAGGTCTACCGAAGGTTGAAGTCCCTTGTTCTCAACTTGAGAACCTTCAGATGCACTTGGGCAAATGATGATTTCATCAAGGACAAGTTCATAGATGCTATGGTTCTCACGGAACATACCATGGTCATGATGGTTCATCAACGCCCGGATTATCACAAGTTGACCGCTGCTCAAGTTGTTTCCACTTTCTCTACCCATGTTCTTTTGGAAACCAAGTCCAAGAAAACCTTTTCAATAGCTCAAGAAACCAAGAACTCCAATCTTGCTTTGAAGGCCAAGAAAGTGATAAGCCAACCCTCAAGGGAGGAAGAAGTGAGTGAAGAGATATGTGAGGAAGACAATGGCACCTCATGCTCGGCAAATGATTTTGCAGAAGACTTGGCACTCTTAGTCAAGAAGTACTCCGGGACCATGGCAAACAAAGGGAAGAATATTCAAGGAAGATCCTTTGGACGAAGGAAATGTTACAATTGTGATAGCCCAAGACACTTTGTACATGATTGTCCGCATGGGAGACGTGAAGACAAGTCAGAGAAGCTTGTGCTTAAGAAGAAGAAGTTCACCAACACTACAAAAAAAGACACATCCGTGACATTTTGGGCCGAACGAAAAACAATTCTGTCATACATATGACACTTCTATGACGATAATTGTGACAAAACCCGGTATCATCATAGATGTGGTGGGCTCCTACTTCTATGACAAAAATCATGACAGAAAATGGGCTTTTCGTCACAGGCGGACGGAGGCGTAGCTGCATGACATTCTTTGGGCCGTCCATGACGGAAAAAACCGTGGTAGAAGCGAGGGGAGGAAAATTTTGGGGAGTTCCGGTTACGGTGGGAGGTCGGGGCGGAGCGATGCGCTGCGTTTCTCTCGTACACATACGCTGCTGGCGTGTGTGCGGCGTTGGCTCTAATCGAACCCGAAGCGAGGCGTTGGGCTCTAACTAAACCCGGCGATTGCTGCGCAGCTTAGCGTTACTAAACCCGGCGATCGATCGATGGTTGTTAATCGAACCCGATCGGCGATTCGCCGCTCTCGCTGTTAATGAAGCCGGTCGATGGGATGAGCAGTGAGCATTGTGGGGGTGCTGGATGAGCGGTGGCGGTGGTGTTGCCTCTGGATGAACAGGACCCCATGGTGTGGTGGAGGGTTGGATGAGCAGTGAGCGGTGGAGGGTGCACGTGGAGGGTGGATGAACAGGACCCGTGGTGTGGAGGGCTGGATGAGCAGTGAGCGGTGGAGGGTGCACGTGGAGGGTGGTTGAGCAGGGACCCGTGGTGTGGAGGGCTGGATGAGCAGTGAGCGGTGGAGGGTGGTTGAGCAATGGCCGGTGGAGTAAGCGGTGGAGGCTGGATGAACATGAGCCCGTGGAGGCTGGATGAGCGAGGAGCCCATGGAGGCTGGATGAGCAGGAGAACTGTGGAGGTGGAGGAGGTCGACGGTGGAGATGAGCAGTATCCGTGGAGTCCGTTTTGCGGTATGCCACACCCTCCCGATGAACAGGACCCCCGTTTCGACCGTAGCGCTCCAACACAAGTCCGTTTCCTCCGTTTTGCGGTACGCCACACCCCTCCCGATCAACAGGACCCCCGTTTCGACCGTAGGAGGTCCGTTTCCTCCATTTTGCGGTACGCCAGACCCCTCCCGGTGAACAAGATCCCGTTCCGAACGTGGCCGGTCGAACACAAGGCCGTTTTCCCCGTTCTGCGGTACGCCAGGCCTCGTTTCCATCGCAAGTTCCGTCCAAGCCCTCTCAATGAACACGACGCATTCCATTGCCTCCCCATGAACACGACGACGACACTGTTTCTCCGTTCCGACCCAGCCATTTACACGAGCCCTCGCCGTACGTATGCGTGAGTAGGCATTCGAGACCCCGCCTGTATGTACACATACGTGGCCGTATTTTCTTTCTTGCACCGTGACCGCTGTACGTACGTGTACATGCTACGTGCGCGCCTCTACATCGACCAAGATATATATATGCATTACCGTTAGCGACCAGAATGACAATGCTACGTGCGCGCCGACCAGTGGGTCCCGGTATCGAGCACTTCCTTCCGTGCGAAGATGTAGCGGTGGGTCCCAGCAGATCGAGGGGCGAATCGTTTTTTGCCCGACGCACTTCCTTGCGTGCGAAGGTGTAGCTGGTGGGTCCCGATGAGTCGGGGAAGCGTTTTTTCGTGAAATCGGTGGCCCGTCGGTGGGTCCCCTGTCGGTGGAGGAATAATTATTTTGCACGTAATAAGGAGGCACTTCCTTCTTTGCGGTCGTGGACCCGGTATCGACCTCTCCACGTCTGATCCACGTCGATGGAAGTCGTTCCTTGACCACGTTGACCACGCCGTGCCGAGAGCACCAGGCGGTGGACGACGGTGAGGCCTAGGAAGGGGACGACGGGAGCGGGAAGACGCGGCGGTGGAAGCCCGCGCGGAGAGGAATACGAGGTTCCTTGGTTGGCTGCGGTGTGAGGCTGCCGTCGCCGCAGGCTGGCGATGGTGGGAATAGTAGAGGCGGTGAGGCCTCCGTGGCAGCACAACCCGCCACGGGAGGCAGGAGCATGCGGCATGACCGGCGCTGCTTTGGGTATTTGGAGCAAGAAGACCAGAGGTTGAAGAAGCACTACGGCCGTTGGATGGACATCATCACGGTCCTTTGGAGCTAGAATCGTTCATATTGACTAAAGTTGACAAAGGCCCCGTCGATCAACTTAGTAGGCCCTAAGTCAGCCTCCACCATGGTGGGTTCCAGCTAACATGGGAGTATTCATTTTTTTGTGCGTAATAAGGAGGCACTTCCGGTGGGTCCGAGGCGACAATGGGGGGCGTTTTTTCACGAATCGCTGGCCCGTCCGGTGGGTCCGGCGATCCAGAAGCGTTTTTAGCGAAATAAGGTGGCCCGTCCGGTGGGTCCCTGCCATAAGGTGGAGGAATAATTATTTTGCGCGTAATAAGGAGGCACTTCCTTGCGGCCGCTGGACCGGTGTCGGCCTCTCCACGTCTGATACTCTTCCGATGGAAGTCGGTGGTTGACCACGTTGACCACGCCGCGCCGAGAACACCGGCGGTGGTGCGGACGACGGCGAGGCCTAGGAAGGGACGGCGGAGCCGGGAAAACGCAGCGATGGAAGCCAGCGGAGAGGAATACGAGGGTTCACCTTGGTTCGCTGCGGTGTGAGGCTGCCGTCGCCGCAGAATAACAGGGGTGGGCGAGTGGAGGGATGGCTGGCGGCGGTGGGAGTAGTATGGGGCGGTGAGGCCTCGCGGCAGCCTGACCCCGCCACGGGAGGCAGGAGCAGGCGGCACGACCGGCGTTGCTTTGGGCGGCTGGACCAAGAAGACCAGAGGTTGAAGAAGCACTACGGCCGTTGGATGGACATCCTACGGTCAATGAAGCTAGAAACGTTTATTATTGACTAAGTTTACAAAGCCCTTGGTACGCTCCAACTTAGTAGGCCCATAGGTCAGCCTCCGAAACGGTGCACCCCAGATGTCAGGGGAAGGAATCATTTTTTGGGCGGCCGAAGCTAAGAATATCCGAGATTGAAGAAGAAGCACGACATCTGTTGGATAGACATTCAACGGCAACTGCTGCTAGAACCGTGTGTTGACTATAATAAGTTGGGAAAGCCTTGCATACGCGCCAACTTATTTTTTTAGGGGACGCGTCACTTAGTAGGCCCACAAGTGTGTGGCAGAGAACTTATAGCCCATTTGCGTTTTGTAAGAATGTACAGCCCATTTTGGAATTCTAATGAAACTTACAACAGCCCACTTACAGTTTGTTAAAAGTACAGCCCATTTTCTAGCTAGGACAATGATTAATAATTTCAACCAACCGTTGAAGACAGAATTCAATAAAATTTCCCACATTTTGATGGGCTCCGAAATATTTTTATCCCGAAATTTCTAGTCAGATTAAATATAAATTTATATTACGTAAAAATCCAACGAAACATTGCGCGTGCAACAATGAAAATTTAAGATTATCAAAATCCATAAATAATATTTTATAAAGTAATTTCGTGTTTGGTGCATTTTTTTATAGTTACTGCCCAGTTTTATAATTACATCCCATTTATTATTTTTAAAGCCCATTTTCTGTTAAGCCTAATGCATCCCTCCTAGGAAAGATTTGCAGCCAGTGAGCGGAGAATAACAAGTTGACCTTGCACAGGTATTCCTCAAAAGAGCGTATAGCTGGGCTAGCCATTTTCATCTTGAAAAATTAGTATCTGGGTTGGATATCGGCACTGGGCTAGGCGAGCCACAACCCGCCTAGATTAATACCCTGCTCTCCTCCGAACAACAACGAAATCATCGCCATGAAAAACTCTGCGGTGCTCACGCCTCAAAAACACAAATCTGCTCGAGCTGCTTGGTCCCGGTATCGGCCGCACCTTGTGCAATTCTCTCGTTCATATTGACTACATAGGTTGACAATGGTGTGGGACCGTGATGTCGGAAACCAGGAGAAAGCAAAAAAATATAGTTGTACATAATAAGGAGGCACTTGCGTGCGACGGCTATGGCCCTAGTGGGTCCCTAGTGTCATCCAGTCAAAATAAAGTCATCTCCTGAATCCTCATGTTCGTTGACGATGTTAACAATGCTCGGCGCCACGGCGGCGCAACAACTTCGAAGGACAACGGAGAGGGCCTCGCGGGCCCTATGGATGGTCGATCATACGCCGCTACTCATTCAGAAGCCAGGATCATCGGACACCTATGAGCACCTTCGAGAAACCGAGACGGCATGAAGCGGTAAGGCGCGCTTGGGAGCTCGGTTTATTTCAAACCTGTATTAACATACAAGTGTAATTTACTCGTCATCGAAAACAACGCGTAAAATACAGGCGTAATGAAACCGAGGCCCGAGGTGCGTAAGTAAAACCGCGGAGTTCTGCGTGTAATTTGAGAGACCAGTGTATATTTTACGAAAATCGCTATATGGACGCCATTACCAGACGATACATGCACGACGTGTGTATCATGCCATCCATGGGCAAGGCTGAAACAGCAGCTAACGGCTGGATTAGCAATCGTCGAGTGTCGTTCAGCGTTTTTATCATGTGTCAAGTACTTCCGATATTTTACTAGTCGAAATCGGCCAACCAAGCGCCTTCGCCCGAGACCATCTGCTTTAATTTACAAGCGTCAGTTTTACAAGCAGTTTTGGTTGGAAAACGACGATCCAGTCACGGCCTAATATCATGAGTTGGTCGGAAGATCATATGGTTTCACGTCTAACCTACCCGACTTGTCGTATAGTCTATGAATGAAACATCAGACGATGAACTTCTTAAGCACGGAAACAACAGAAGAGGATGATCTTCTTAACAAGCAAATCACTGGCATTAGATCGACATGCAAAACAATACGAAGCATTATTCTTAGGAGGCACGGTGAACAGCTCGTGATGCCGCATGCCACAACATTCCAAGCTCAACTTTACAATCAAACACAAGGCCTGGCATTACATAGACAATATTCAGAACAAACGCTTAACACATGAATAACTATTTACTTCTAAACTGAACACAGGAATAGGAAAAAACACTCGACGCTGCTCACAGCAAGGGCATCCCACTCAAAAATATCAAATGCATGTCTTTTGGCTAACATCAATGAGAAAATTTTGACAAGGTTTTCCAACTCCAATATATTAAACTAACGTATTCTTGCTAACATCAATGATTAAACTTTGACAAGCTTTTCCCATTCAAAATATGTAATGCCTATGATCGTGGAGTCCTGTCGCTTCTAGCTAACATCAATGATTAAACTTTGACAAGCTTTTCCCATTCAAAATATGTAATGCCTATGATCGTGGAGTCCTGTCGCTTCTTGTACTTGTTTGGGCACTTCTTGCCCAGGGCACTCCATGTGTTGTTAAATTGCCAATGGTCTCTGCAGACTAGTCATGTCACCGGTGTCTAACATTTATGGCACCGGCTATAGCAATGGAGGGATTCGGTGCCAAACTAAGAAAAGGTGAAATTGGCACCTCTTTTGGCCTACATAGTGGAATGCCTAATACTCTGTAAAGCTTCTTGGTCATTCCTTCTGTAATGTAGCGCAAACAATGACTGCTTCTTTCTGCAAAGTGGAACGACCAACTGGACCCAATAATGCAACAGTTTGCCTTGGACACATTGGCTCCTTTTGTGCAATTGAACTAAAATCGAAGTCGGAATAAAACCGAGCTTTAATTTTGATATCCCTGTAAGCAACAAAAGGTATAAGGGAAACAATTACTGAGAAATAACGGTTGATGACTTGTACTCCCAGAAGAAAAACATCTCTTGATCTACCTTATCTTAATGGGAAACAAAGCGGGAGAGTAGCAATTCTCAATCCGTGTGATTCATTCATATTAATCGAGACATTATCTTAACAATGCCTTGTTTCAAGATGTATAAAGAACGAAAAAGCAGAAAAGTATCATTCCTAAAACAATGCGATCGATTCATTTTAACAGAGACATTATCTTAACAATACCTTGGTTAAACATGTAGAAAGAACTACAAAGCAGGATAGTACCATTTGTAAAACACTCTAAGTGCATAAGCGATATATAATAACAGAGACATTATCCGAACAATACATTTCTTAAACATGTACTCCGCCGATCCCTAACGAAATGGTACTCCTGCCGATCCCTAACAAGTGTTTGCAGTTTTGAACTAAGATTCGAGAGTTAATTAGGAGGAAGGTCGGTCTTGACCATTCAAGACCAAGATTTGAAATAACTCGTGAGGAAGATCTCAAAGAGATCTCAACACATATATAAATCCGGTCTCATTTTGTGCAGTTCCACCAAAATTAAGCGAAGCAAAATGTCGCAATAGCAACAAGTTGAAAAGATATCCCTGTTTTAACAGAGGCAAAAAAGGAATCAATTACTGGCCAATAAAGGAGGATTAAACATGCGGCCAAAAAGGTAATCCCGCCAATCCCTAACAAGTCTGCAGTTTTGAACTAAGATTCATAGTTAATTAATTACGAGAGTGGCATTGCTTAATTTTACCAAATGACATTAGATTAACGAAAAGCATAAACAGTTCTAGGGTAGAGTGGGCGCAACAACATTATGTGCTTCCATCTACTTATAAAGGGGGTGATGCAGAGTTTGTTGTAACAAAGCAACAAGCATCATATCTGGGTTGGTTCCATTTTTGTTCACTACTTAATGGGAAAAGACAGCAATACAATAGCTTCAATTCAACATTTATTTAAAACAGTACCAATACAAGTAGCACAACATCTCAAAGCACACTGCACAATCATGTGGATGAAGGCCTATACTGACCTTTCATGAGACCGATAACGATAAAATACGAATCTGCCAACACGAATAGGAAATCCAATCTCGTTTTGTGCAGTTGCACTGAAATCAAGCAATGTGTTCCGCGTAGCGAAGCAAAATGTCGCAATAGCAACAAGTTGAATAGATATCCATGTATGAACAGAGGCAAAAAAGGAATCAATTACTGGCCAATAAAGGAGGATGAAACATGCGGCCACAAAAATGGTAATCCCGCCAATCCCTAACAAGTGTTGCAGTTTTGAAATAAGATTCATTAGTTAATTCTGAGAATGGCATCAATTACTGGCTTATAAAGGGGGTGATGCTGAATTTGTTGTAACAAAGAAACAAGCATCATGTCTGGGTTGGTCCCATTATTGTTCACTACCTAATGGGAAAAGACAGCAATACAATAGCTTAATTCATCATTTATTTAAAACAGTACCAATACAAGTAGCAAAACATCTCAAAACACACTGCACGATCATGTGGATGAAGGCAAGTACCAACCTGTCTTGATGCACACAAGATTACGTACGAATCTGCCAACACGAATAGGAAATCCTATCTCGTTTTGTGCAATTGCACTGAAATCAAGCAAAGTGTTTCGCGTAGCGAAGCAAAATGTCACAATAGCAACAAGTTCAATAGATATCCCTGTATAAACAGAGGTAGAAAAGGAATCAATTACTGGCTAATAAAGGAGGATGAAACATGCGGTCACAAAAATGGTAATCCCGCCAATCCCTAACAAGTGTTGCAGTTTTGAAATAAGATTCGATGAGTTAATTCGAGAGTGGCATCAATTCTTGGCTTATAAAGGGGTGATGCTGAATTTGTTGTAACAAAGCAACAAGCATCATGTGCAGGTTGGTCCCATTTTTGTTCACTACTTAATGGGAAAAGACAGCAATACAATAGCTTCAATTCATCATTTATTTAAAAGCAGTATCAATACAAGTAGCACAACATCTCAAAGCACATTGCACAATCATGTGGATGAAGGCTGTCTTGACCTTTCATGAGACGACCAACATAAAATACTGAATCTACCAACACGAATAGGAAATCCAATCAAGTTTTGTGCGGTTACCTTTGAAATCAAACAAAGTTGCGGTGTGACATTTAAGTTTTCTATAGCAACAAGTTGAATAGATATCCCTGTTTTAAGAGGCAAAAAAGAAAACAATTCTTGGCCAATAAAGGAGGATGAAACATGCGCCACAAAAAGAAGCATCTACCTTATCTTGATGGAAAACAAAGTATAGGACAAGTAGCATTTCTAAAGCGGTTGCATTGATTCATATTAACAGAGAAATTCTTTTAAAACAGATCAGTAGTTAATTTCGAGATTAACAACAGCAAAATAGCTGCATGGGACATGCCGGCACCATGTGCGCCCACTGCGTATAAATGGGTGATCTTGAGTATGTAGCCAAGTAGCATCTATCGCTGGTCCCATATTTGTTCTCTTTGAACCTTCTTCCTATGTGAGGGCAGCAAATCTAGTCGTGCACAAACTACCCGACCCCAGTTTCTTTCCCTTTTCAACAAAGAGATCGGTTCCTTCTGAGATGTGTGTCTTTGGGTTACCCCTTTTCCCTTTTAGACCTACAAAGCAGCTGGATAGCCAGTCTATACTACTTTCCGCCCCTCCTTTCCTCATTGAACCACGTCCTAGATTCTTGCTCCAGCCCACCGCACCCTTCTTTGCTCTTTGAACCAAGACCTAGATTCGACTTAGATCAAAAAGATCCACATGCAGCTAGAGCAACGACGGTTTCAAATAAACTTATACCTTAGGGTCGTCGGGATGTGGCAAGGCGTGTGACGGGAGGCCGGATCTGCCCACACGACGTACGACAGCGAGGAAGAAGGGGTCGGTGGCCCTCCCACACAGGCGTTGGGTGAAAGAGAATAGCGCAGCCGGTAGTGGATTGCCTCCCTCGCCGAAGGCGATAGAGTGAACGTTGCACCTCCTCCCCTTCCCGGTGCGACGGGATATGGACGCCTCCTTCACTAGCTATGAGGGGGGAGAGAGAGACAAGAGGCCAACACAGTCTTGTTTAGATCTGGTGAAGAGAGGGTGAGAGACTGTGAATATAGCAAACCCTAGCAAATGAACGCTGAGCCTCCAGCTTGTAACATATATGTAGTCGGCGGCGTGTGGAGAGTGCAAACCCTAGCGAACAAGCTACTGAGGCTCCCGCTATATATATATACTACTCTGTAGTACGGATGAGCACCGGTGCCTTCTTGCACCTTCTTTTGGTTGTATGATGGTGAGCCAGCCACATTTTGGGCCCACATGTCGTAAATCCAAAAGCGGGTGCACTAAGTCAATGAAGCTGCGTCCATATAGTACTCTCGTGTATCGACTAAAATATAGTGGAGTGGTTTTCTTATTCTCTCCATAACAATCGTTTTAAATTGTGTAAGTACGAAAGCGAAACTCTTTATTTAATGTACAGTGAAGAAAACTAGTACTACCTCCGATGAACTAACGATCCACGCCCGCGCCCCGGTCGCACTTCTGTCCTTCACGTGTGGTACACTACCCTCCCTTAATGAACAACCACACATGCCAAATTACGGAAGCGTGTGAGAGTGTGTACAAATAAAGAAATTTAATTTCAATTATCGAAAAGGTTTGAGAGTATTACAAAGTTTGACTTTAGTCAAATCTAATATGTGGAGTAACTAAAAATGGAGGGCTACTACGTCCATCCGGGTTTTTAGTCCACACCATTTTTTAAATCAAAGTTAATAGCTGGACAAATAAAATTACAGGGGAGCTGGAGACAAAGTTGTGAGAAGGCTTAGAACTCAATACAAACATTATGATCTTAGTACCAACGCCGATCCTTCTTCGAGGAAACATTTGGTTCATAGCCAATTGTGTGATAAAATTGCACCAACGTGAAAGACGACTGCGTCTCCAACGCAACCAAGGTGAACTGACAAAGGATATCATCTTTGTGCGTAACAAGCAAAGAGCACTGATGGAAGACAGCTTGTTTTTCGTCAAAAATCGATCAGCTTCACCAGCCGACGCAACCATGAGGCGCAACCATGAGCATCGATAGGTCATCGTGGTGATGCATCATCCATTTGGCATCAAGTTTGGGTGAGGCATCTAAGAAGTTCGACAAATCCTCACTGTGGTCTGTTTCTTCTCACTAATCAAGCTCAAGGAAGGAAGAACCATGTGGCAGAGGACAGTGAGGCGGAACAACAATGGCCATCCAATTTTGTGCAGTTCCACTAAAATTGAGGAAGACATGCCCGGGTATGGAGACACGCATCGCTGTTTCCAAAAATATAAAAAAGGGTTAGCAGCGACATCTCAATTGTCAATAAGAATTAATGAAAAGTACACCAACAAACAGAAGCATCATAATTATCTTGATGGGAACTAAACCAGGATACCCGAGAAAAAAAGCATTTCTTCATTTAACCAGTGATAGTACTACCACCATATGGACAATGACCGCACAACCACCATGTACTTTTTGTCGAAACAACATGTATACCTCCACCGAGGCATAAATCAGGACAACTTTTTGAATGGCATTTCCTCTATAATAGTACTCCCTCCGTCTAGGTGTGTAAGTCATCTTACGAAAACTAAATAATCCCAAAACACTTAGGCGCGGTGCATTAACTTCTACCTCGTTTCTTGTTTCTTGACATATCAACCAATAAGATATGTGGGGTGTGCATGATTTTAATGACTTGAGACTACCAAACACGACATGCAGTGGTTAGTTCATTGCTGCAATGCTACTAATTAGTAGCAAATAAACATGAGTAGTACTAGTAGGTGATGTTGGACCAGCCGACGAACCCTAGCTACTATGCATGGGGAGCTAGGGAGTAGTTGCATAGAAAAAAAACCCGCACGCAGCGACCTAGGGAGCTGGACCAGTACAAGAAGTTATACCTCAGGTGGGCGAGATGTCGTTTAGGCGGGCGGGCGGGATCTGCCCACACGACGGCAGCGAACAAGGGCGCGGAGGATCTTCATCCGCGCCAGCGCCGGCTCCGAGAGGACGGTGCGCATCGGCTTCCTCCGTCACCGACGGCAACAACGTCAACGCTGCACCTCCTCACCTCCCGCAGCGGACGGGATTCGGCCGGATCTGTGACCACCGGTGAGGAGAGAGATAGAGTGGACACTGTCATCTTGTTTTGATATGGAGAGGGTGAGAGAGCGAGACGCGAGAAACTCTATCAAACAAGAGGCTATAATGGAGTAAAAAAATCTCTCCATAGCAGTGGTTTTAAATAGAATACACGCGTTCCTGGAAAAAAGAAACGAAAACTGGCGGACAATTTTTTAAGGGTCTGTCTAGGACACATCTAGATGTGACATAGTTATGTCACATATAAGTTGATGTCCACTCTGTTTGTGGTCTTTTCCTAGTTTTTTTTGTTTCTTGTTGCTACATTATATACTTGTGGGAGCTTAGATGTGATATCCTTAAATAACATCTAGATGTGAATTAGACAAACTGATTTTCTAACGTACCAAGAAAGAAACTCGATCAAAAACACGCCCCGCTTCCGGTCGCGAGTAAATCACGCACACACACATAGACATAGACATGCATATCCGTGTTTACGTAAAATTCCATTTCCATCTCCATCTCCAATCATATTTGTCCAAGCGGCACATTATTTATGTTGTTAATTATATACGCAGCAATATTAACGTCTGACATCTCTTGTTTGCGCAGGTCCGGACCGCTGCCACGGACGGTCCTGACCAACCCGAACCCTCTTCATCACCAGCGTGCTTCCCACCAAAGCGGTCGATTGCCGCATTCATGCCCGGCCAGAGCGGACGCGACCTCTCACTGGCGCCGGCATTGAAGCGGCGCGCCGGCCGAGAGAGTGTTGCCCGTGCCGCTTCCGGGTGCACGCGGCTGCTCCGCGTTCAAAGGTCGCAATAGCCGGCTACAACATGCATGTAAAAAGTTCTTGGGAGTCCGCTACAGCTAGCCGTCCTCCCCAACTCGCCAATCTCTTCCAAAGAGTGCTAGTACTCCATGGCGCGATCCATCGACAAGCAAAGGGAAAGTTATGGTATACTACTCGGTTTGCGGTGAGTGGCATGCCGAGCGACCGTGTGGGGTCGAGCCGTGGAGGAGGGTGAGACACGAACACGACAGGCGTGATTTAAGCGTTGGTTTTGCTCGATGGCGCGATCCAGCGAAGCAAACGTTGGTTTCTCTCCGTTTCCATTTTTCTCCGAAAAACGAAAACTTTCCACTCCATTTTCATTCCTATTCCAAGGTTGCCCGTTACAACTTTCCATCAAATACAAAGGAAAACTAACACTCATCTCGATGCATCTCAATGATTCACATATCATAGCCAATATTTACTTCACAACTAAAGAAAAAAGTTGTGAGGCGTGTCAACGATAGAAAAACTCTTGATGGGGTCACTCGACTTAAACCCTAAACCCTAAACATGATTTAATTTCCTGGCAGGTAGAACACTGTCGAAGGAAAGGCGGCCGGCACCCTCGGATCATACGATGCTTTTGTGCAGTTCCACTAAAATCGACTGAGCATCCTTGATGGCAAAGATATTGAAGAAGTGTGATTAGAATAATAATATCGGCACTAGTTCATGAGACATAAACTCATCACAAGTAGAAGCCGGTAGAAGTAGAGAAAGATCGACATGGAGATGGAGCTACGGCAGTGGAGCAAGCCAGATCCAAAAGGAAGATGGACTACCTGGGACGTCGGGCTGTAGCTAGAAGGGCGGTTGGGACGCGGCATCGGCCCATACCGCGGTGACCCCCGATTGGGATGCACCGACTATGGGTTTTCTCCCTCGCCGATGTCGACCACGTCTACGCAAAACATTGTTCCCTTCCCCCAGCTGCAGGATCAGGCCCGTCGTTCTATGCTTGTGAAGAGAGCAACCTAAGCAAGCAGGCTTGTAGCTTAGGCTCCTGCTAGTGTATATATAGTGGTTTTCTTTTTCTCTCCATATCAACCATTTTATATTGTGTACGTGTCATTCAAGAGTGAAATGATGGTTGCTTCTTCCGACTAACTTATTGTGTGATTTGACTGCTCCTTAGTGGCCCCTACACATACTCCCCCTACGTGTATGCAACAGTCACACATACACATGGACGCAAAACGCCGCGTGACGCCCTAATGCATGCATGTCCGAGCACACGACGGAACACACACGGTCACGCTCAAGTGCTCAACCTACACGTGCATGCACACACATACTCAGTCAGGGTGAGCTAGTAACCGTATGAACACCGGAAAATATACATACTGAGCGCAATGAGCATATTATGAAGTCCACTGACCGTATTTTTACAAATATACAGTGACAGACGGTGTATTTATCTCGTTTGAGATTAAGCCATATTAACCGGAGAGGAGGCAGCATGGACTAGCATTACTTTGTTGTGTCTCGTCAACTTGCAGAACGAGGAGAAGGTTGCAGGACGAGAGAAGCTTGCGCGCGGTGGCTCGCAGGACAAGGAGAAACTTTTGACTAATGCAAGCTCTCCCTCGCTCAGGCGGTGGACGTGCAACAGTTAATTCGGTGTCAGATTGCCAGAAGCATACACTATACTACTACTAGTGCTATTATTGTTCGACTTCCCGAATAGCCAAGCGCAAAGTTTACTAGTACTACTACTATAGTCCATAAAGGTACGTACTATACTAGTACTAGGAACCGGATGGAGGAGCGTCTGCACTCTTATTATAATTTTAAAATGTGATAAAGCAATCTTCAACACATTTGGTTCTCTTCGAGGGTTCTCGCATGTGATAATGGAAGTTGATTGCATGGAACACTCGCCACAATTCTTGCTTAATTCTGGCTCATATCCTGTTACAAATAGTAGCGCTCAGTAATATTTCCTCTTTTTTGTTATTCAGCGTGTAAATAGGTCAGCAAACCTTGCGGCGCATCTTCGTCATGTAACAGTGCTTGCTGCACTTTGAATGTGGCCGAGAGCTGGCTTGATGAAACACCTCGCTTCCTACTTCTTTTTTGGGTACCTCGCTTCACAGTGACCAATGTCTTGGCTGATCATCCTAAGAATGCTTCTATATGAATAAAGCTCTCTCACTTACCCCATAAAAATATTAAGCCATATTAACCGGAAAGGAGGGAGTATGGACTAGCACTACTTTTTGGTGTCCGTCAACTTCATGAGCGAGGAGAAGCTTGCGGGACAAGGTGAAGCTCGCCACGCCTTTTGACTAATGCAACCTACCCTCAGTGGACATGCATCAGTCCATTCGGTGTCAGATTGTCAGAGGCATACACTGTAGTACCCAACATGCAGAGTACCATCATTGCTCGACTTCACGAAGGGGCGAAGAGCCAAGCGCCGTAGTACACGTACTTGGTTTTGCACCTTCATACTACTCCACCCTCCGTCACAGTTTACAGGGCGCGCTTCATTATGATGCATTTCTCTCAATGCATTTCCACCACTAGAGAGACTTTAGACGCGTTTGGTTTAATGCTCAATTAATTAGGGCGTGGTAACGCAATCAAGTCCACAATTTTCTCTCCATGTCTTGTACTACTACTGAGTGCATGCATGTGTGTACCAGGGTGGAAACTTTGCATGCATGTGTGTACGCATTATTCCCTCTAGTAATAGGCGCGTGCTATAACTACCAATGCTATTTTTCAGGCCGATCGCTAGTCGCCTTGGTCCCTGATTTTTTTTCTTTTTTTTTAAAGCGCGTTGTATAAGCAGTGGCGGATGGAGTAGTGTGGCGGATTCAAAGAAGAGCGTATTGATGGTTGCTTCTTGAGCAACTTACGATTGGGAAAGGTGGGGCTTATGATTTTACTGCTCATTACTCACTATTAATGCGGTATAACGACCGGGCTGAGTCTCCCATGCGGTTGTGCACTACCCCCTCGGTTCTTAAATATACTCCAGAGTATTTGTCTTTCTAGAGATTTCAACGAGTGACTACTCAAATATTTGTCTTTTTAGAGATTTCAAATGAACTGGCACATACGGATGTATATAGACATATTTTAGAGTGTAGATTCACTCATTTTGCTCCGTATGTAGTCACTTGTTGAAATCTCTGTTAAGACGAATAGAATATTTAGGAACGGAGGGAGTACACATACGAAGCAAAATGAGTGAATCTACACTCTAAAATATGCCCGTTTGAAATTTGTAAAAATACAAATATTTAGGAACGAAGGAGTATAATTTTGTGCATGGCACATGGACCCGGATGATGAAGAGGCTTCTGGCAATGCTATCAAGCTTCCATCATTTGTTTACATAATTGACGTACTATACAAATAATTTTCCAGTGACATGAAATTGTACAATGGTGTGAGCTTTCAGCTTTTGTTTCGCGTGTCCTGGATGTAACATATATATAGAGGGGGCGATCCACGAGAAGAGAGTGGAGGTATCATCGGCTTGAGGTGTCCATAGAATCAAAGAGAGGGATGATGATGTGTGTGTGTGTGTGCGCGCGCGCGATCGATAAAGAGTGCCATTGAATTTGTGTGTGCCCACGTCAAAGATATAGAGTGGCTGGCCTACTGGAACGTGAGATGGGACATGTGCAGTTTGTCTCTGTGGCATGGATACCTACCTGCAGTGCTTGACTATCGGTGTGTGGTGGGGGAAGAGGGAGGCCCAATTAACTATAGAGGTACAATGGCTGGTATATGTGTGGAGGAGGAGAGAGGCCTACCTCATGTATTAAGGAGATCGATCTGCCTCATGTATTAAGGGAGATTGATCGGCATCCATGCATATGTGCAGGAGATGAATAAGGTTGGGAGAGCGACAGAGCTAGAGTGTTGGAGGGGGTGGTAGTGGAGTTGCTTCTAACAAATGGTGGGATAGGCTTGCTAGACAAGCGGAGGGCACACCATAATATCAATAAGAGAGGAGATGGCTGCTTGTTATGCGTGCGCGTGCGTGTGAGAGGCGGGTCGGGAGGCATGCACGAATGATGAGGGGGACGATGTGGCTGTGGTAAGCAGGCGTAACTACATAGGAAGATCAATCGCCCTTTGTAAGAGAAAGGAGAGACATAACTTGTGAGGTACGTCGATCGATGGGGGTAGTTAAAGTCGATCTAGGTATATCTTTGGGAGATCGATTGGTATACATGCATGTGTGTGTTAGAAGCAAATGAGGCACGAGGAGAAGGATAGAGAGAGAGGGATGCATGTAGGAGGTGGTGCGAGAGGCATACTATATCGAGGGGGAGGAGTGCGAGTACGAGAGCGATGAAAAGAGTGGTGGGAGTGAGGCATGGGCGGTGACAAGAGAAGAGGGAAGCTTGTGTTTGTGCTAGGCACACATGGCTAGAGAGGCATATCGATTGATGTGTGCCGTAAAGAAGGAGCAGGGGGCCTACACACACCGTGGGTGAGCGACCTAAAGTGAAAAAGGCAATTTTTGTGATGGAGCTAGAGAATCTTTGAGGGAGGGTGAGAGGGATGCGGGCATGTGCATGCACAAGAAAAAGTTAGCGCTAGCTACAAAGATAAGAGGGTTGTGTGGGTGTAAAAGACGAATAGAGATCATATATACTTCATTATAAAAAGCGAATTTGGATATTTGAAGAATTTATCATAGTGTTTCAAACCGACGGATGTGTGAATATATATAACGGTGATACACATGGTGTGGTTATGAACATGGTATACTACATTTAATATATTTTATCTATACTCTTATAAAAAACGGAGTTGTTGATGATGGTGTGCCTGCCATCCTGCATTATAGGTCGTCTAATTTATATCTAGTGGATAGCAAGGAAACTATGATGGTTGAAGTTGGCAACAATCATGATTGTAGATTCTTATTGAAATAGAGAAACGAATTCAAATTTTGTTCGAATTGCAGCGGTAGTATAGACATTTGGAATGCACTAAAATGTTGGTATGAGTAGGTTACATGCATTATACAGCAAGCGAAAAAATTTAATCGGACATAACATCTATATAGGGTGTAATGAGATTTTTAAGACCGCCTTTGACTATTGACAAGATTAATAGTACATGACATGCACAATATGAAAATTATATCATTGAAAGAACCTTTCATAGACGAATTTAACAGTGTGCTTTGTGTAAGTTGCATGTCATATATCATTGCTCTAATATTTGGTCAAAGTTAGCATCGAAAAACGCATTAGGCCCTATATAGATGGAAGGAGGGAGTAGCTTTGAATAGCATTTGTATAGTAAAACGGGGCAAGACTCTCTCTTTGTGTGGTGTGAATAGTTTTATTTTTTTCGTTTTCTTTTTGGTTGAGGGAATTGCGAATTGATTTGGTACGTACAACTACAATATTACTACATGTTAGGCTTGTCCCTAAAATTCAACCTGCGCCTTGTTATATCCCGAAAATTCAGATATCGTGCTCCCAAAACTGGCGCCTTCACAGCCAACGCCTTGCTATCCCGAAATTACAACGGGCGCGAAAACTCCCTCCGATTGCCAAATCCCGACACGTGAAATCCCCTTCTAACCACGAGGCGAAAGGCCGCTAGTTCAAATTGGTGGGGGTACTTTTGTAACACACCCTACATTTTGGACAAGCGCGTTCCTAAGTCATGCTTCACCCCTCCCATCGCCCCTTTTAGCCATTGAAATCCAGGCCGCCATAACCTCTCCGCTCGGCCATGAAACCCCACCCTCCTCCGTCCGCCACGTCATCGCTGCCCAGCCGAGCCTCTTCCCCGACGGCGTCGTCCCACCGCAACAGCTCGGCGTCCCTCGTCCACCTCCCGGATGAGGATCCGTCATCCATCTCGTCGTCCGCTGGTTCAGCCGCCCGTCCTCCACCTCCAAGGAGCTGATCGGCGATCGCCTCGTCTATCGCGGCTGCTCCATCCCCACAGCGCCGCCTTAACCTGCTCCACCGAACCGCAGCATCCTCACCGACTCCTCGGGACGAAGCCGAGGCCTACTCGGCGCCACCAAAGAGGTTGTACACTCATCGCATCACATCTTCTCCTTAACTTGACCTCCCGGCGCCTACGGTGCTCCATCCCGCACCCCCATGGAGCGGCTACCTTGAAGCTGGCACCGCGGGCGACATCTCCACGGCGGCTCTCCCCAAGTGCGAGGCCCCTTCAGCGGCGGCAGCCATACCAGTCGGATCTGCTAATGCTGCTCCGGCTCTCGCTCGATCGCTCGCTCGCCCAGCTGCTGCTGCTGCTCTCCCCCTCGCTCATGTTGCTGCTCTGCTCCGATTAAGCCACACTTGATCGATTGAATCGACTTTTGGGTCGATCGATTTTTAGGGGTTGGGGGCTCGCGGAGTTAAGGAAGAACCACCCTTGGCCGGGGATGGGGCTCACGGAGAGGTACCCCACTATCTATCTTAGGGTTCGGGGTGGGGGCAGGGGGCCTAGAGGGCTGGCCGGGGCGGCGGTGGCGGTGGCGAGTTGTTTCGAGGCAACGAGGCGACGCTGGGGCCGGCGGTTCGTGTTGGGGAGCGAGTAATTTCAAAAATTTCCTCACGATCACGCAAGACCATGGTGATGGCATAGCGAGAGGGAGAGTGTCGTCCACGTACCCTCGTGAGACCGAAAGCGGAAGCGTTATAACAACGCGGTTGATGTAGTCGTGCGTCTTCACGATCCGACCGATCCAAGCACCGAATGTACGGCACCTCCGAGTTACGCACACGTTCAGCTCGATGGCGATCCCGGACTCCGATCCAGCAAAGTGTCGGGATGAGTTCCGTCGACCTGACGGCGTGGTGGCGATGATGATGCTCCACCGGCGCAGGGCTTCGCCTAAGCTCATGACGATATGACTTCTCCGGCGCGAGGCTTCGCCTAAGCTCATGACGATATGACCGAAGTGGAATATGGTGGAGGGGCACCGCACACGGCTAAGGAACGATCCGTAGATCAACTTGTGTGTTATGGGGTGCCCCCTGCGTATATATAAAGGAGCCAAGGGGAGGTGGCGGCCCAGGGGGCGCGCAAGGAGTCCTACTCCTCGGGAGTAGGATTCCCCTCAATCCTAGTTGGATTAGGATTAGGAGGGGAAAGAGAGAGAGGGGGCGGCCCACCTTTCCTAGTCCTAATAGGACTAGGGAAGAAGCGCAGCGCCACCTAGGGCTGCCCTTTCTCCTTTTCCTCCAAGGCCCACTATGGGCCCATGAAGTTCGGGGGTTCGGTAACCTCCGGTACTCGATAAATTCGATTTCACTCGGAACACTTCCGATGTCCAAATGTAGGCTTCAATATATCAATCTTTATGTCTCGACCATTTGAGACTCCTCGTCATGTCCGTGATCACATCCGGGACTCGAACAACCTTGGTGCATCAATACTTATAAACTCATAATGAGCTGTCATCGAAGCGTTAAGCGTGCGGACCCTACGGGTTCGAGAACTATGTAGACATGACCTAGAACCATTCTCGGTCAATAACCAATAGCGGAACCTAGATGCCCATATTGGTTCCTACATATTCTCGAAGATCTTTTATCGGTCAAACCGCATAACGACATCGTTTGTTCCCTTTGTCATCGGTATGTTACTTACCCGAGATTCGATCGTCGGTATCCAATACCTAGTTCAATCTAGTTACCGTAAATCTCTTTACTCGTTCCGTAATACATCATCTCACAACTAACTCATTAGTTGTAATGCTTGCAAGGCTTAAGTGATGTGTATTACCGAGAAGGCCTAGAGATACCTCTCCGACAATCGGAGTGACAAAACCTAATCTCGAAATCGCCAACCCAACAAGTACCTTTGGAGACACTGTAGTACTCCTTTATAATCACCCGATTCACGTTGTGACGTTTGGTAGTACCAAAGTGTTCCTCCGTGGCAGGAGTTGCATAATCTCATAGTTATAGGAACATGTATGGGTCATGAAGAAAGCAATAGCAACATACTAAACGATCAAGTGCTAGGCTAACGGAATGGGTCAAGTCAATCAGATCATTCTCCTAATGATGTGATCCCGTTAATCAAATGACAACTCATGTCTATGGTTAGGAAACATAACCATCTTTGATTAACGAGCTAGTCAAGTAGAGGCATACTAGTGACACTCTGTTTGTCTATGTATTCACACATGTATTATGTTTCCGGTTAATACAATTCTAGCATGAATAATAAACATTTATCATTGAAATAAGGAAATAAATAATAACTTTATTATTGCCTCTAGGGCATATTTCCTTCAGTCTCCCACTTGCACTAGAGTCAATAATCTAGTTCACATCATCATGTGATTCAACACTAATATTCACATCTGTATGTGATTAATACCCATAGTTCACATCGTCATGTGACCAACACCCAAAGGGTTTACTAGAGTCAATAATCTAGTTCACATCGCTATGTGATTAACACCCAAAGAGTACTAAGGTATGATCATGTTTTGCTCGGAGAGAAGCTTAGTCAGCGGGTGCATCACATTGAGCCGTATGTATTTTGCAAATATTCTATGTCTACAATGCTCTGCACGGGCTACTCTAGCTAATTGCTCCCACTTACAATATGTATCCAGATTGAGACTTAGAGTCATCGGATCAGTGTAAAAACTTGCATCGATGTTACTCTTTACGACGGGCTCTTTTATCACCTCCATAATCGAGAAATATTTCCTTAGTCCTCACTAAGGATGTTCTTGACCAATGTCCGATGATCTACTCCTAGATCACTATTGTATTCCTTGCCAAATTCAGAGCAAGGTATATAATAGGTGCAGTACATAGCATAGCATACTTTATAGAACCTATGGTGAGGCATAGGGAATGACTTTCATTCTCTTTTCTATTTTCTGCCGTGGTCGGGATTTGAGTCTCACTCAATTTCACACCTTTGCAACACATGCAAGAACTTTTCTTTGACTGTTCCACTTTGAACTACTTCAAAATATTGACAAGGTATGTATTCATTGAAAAACTTATCAAGCGTCTTGATCTATCTCTATAGATCTTGATGCTCAATATGTAAGCAGCTTCACCGAGGTCTTTCTTTGAAAAAACTCCTTTCAAACACTCCTTTATGCTTTGCAGAATAATTCTACATTATTTCCGATCAACAATATGTCATTCACATATACTTGTCGAAATCTTGTAGTGCTCCCACTCACTTTCTTGTAAATCTGAGGCTTCTCCAAAAGTCTGTATAAAACCATACGCTTTGATCAACTCATCAAAGCGTATATTCTAACTCGAGATGCTTGCACCAGTCCATTGATGGATCATTGGAGCTTGCACATTTGTTAGCTCCTTTAGGATTGACAAAAACTTCTGGTTGCATCATATACAACTCTTCTTTAATAAATCCATTAAAGAATGTAGTTTTGACATTCATTTGCCAGATTTCATAAAATGTGGCAATTGCTAACATGATTCAACAGACTTAAGAATCGCTCTGATTGAGAAAATCTCATTTGTAGTCAACACCTTGAACTTGTCGAAAACCTTTTTGCGACAAGTCGAACTTTGTAGATAGTAACACTACTATCATCATCTGTCTTCCTCTTGAAGATCCATTTATATAATATGGCTTGCCGATCATCGGGCAACTCCATCAAAGTCCATACTTTGTTCTCATACATGGATCCCATCTCAGATTTCATGGCCTCAAGCCATTTTATGAATCTGGGCTCATCATCGCTTCCTCATAGTTCGTAGGTTCATCATGGTCTAGTAACATGACTTCCGAACATGATTACCGTACCACTCAGTGCGGATCTTACTCTGGAAGACCTACGAGGTTTGGTAGCAACTTGATCGAAGTTTCATGATCATCATCATTAACTTCCTCACTAATTGGTGTAGGAATCTTTGGAACTGATTTTGTGATGAACTACTTTCCAATAAGGAGAAGGTACAATTACCTCATCAAGTTCTACTTTCCTCCCACTCACTTCTTTCGAGAAAAACTTCTTCTCTAGAAAGGATCCATCTTAGCAACGAAAGACTTGCCTTCGGATCTGTGATAGGAGGTGTACCCAACATTTTCTTTTGGGTAATCTATGAAGACGCACTTCTCGATTTGGGTTCGAGCTTATCGGTGAAAACTTTTTCACATAAGCATCACAACTCAAACTTTTAAGAAAGCGACGACTTTAGGTTCTTTGTTAAACCATAGTTCATACGGTGTCGTCTCAGCAGTTTAGATGGTGCCCTTTTAAATGTGAATGCGGTTGTCTCTAATGCATAACCTCAAAACGATATTGGTAAATTGGTAAGAGACATCATTGATCGCACCATATCAAATAAAGTACTGATTCTGACGTTCGGACACACCATAACGCTGTGGTGTTCGGTGGCGTGAGTAGTGAAACTATTTCACATTTGTTTAGCGAAGGCCAAACTCGTAACTCAAATATTTTTCCTCTGCGATCATATCGTAGAAACTTTTATTTTCTTGTTACGATGATTCTTCACTTCACTCTGAAATTCTTTGAACTTTTCAAATGTTTGAATTGTGTTTCATCAAGTAGATATACCCATATCTGCTCAAATCATCTTGTGAAGGTCGAAAATAACGATACTTGCCACGAGCTTTAACACTCATCGGACCGCATACATCGGTATGTATTATTTCCAATAAGTCATTTGCTCGCTCCATTGTTAGGAGAACGAGTCTTTAGTCATCTTGCCCATAAGGCATGGTTTGCAAGCATCAAGTGATTCATAATCAAGTGATTCCAAAATCCCATCAGCATGGAGTTTCTTCATCGCTTTACACCAATATGACCTAAGCGGCGAGTGCCACAAATAAGTTGCACTATCATTATTAACTTTGCATCTTTTGGTTTCAATATTATGAATATGTGTATCACTATGATCGAGATCCAATGAACCATTTTCATTGGGTGTGTAACCATATAAGGTTTTATTCATGTAAGCAGAACAACAATTTATTCTCTTACTTAAATGAATAACCGTATTGCAATAAACATGATCAAATCATATTTATGCTCAATACCAAATAACACTTATTTAGGTTCCACACTAATCCGAAAGTATAGGGAGTGTGCGATGATGATCATATCAATCTTGGAACTACTTCCAACACTCATCGTCACTTCCCTTCAACTAGTCTCTGTTTATACGTAACTCCTGTTTGAGTTACTAATCTTAGCAACCGAGCAGTATCAAATACTCAGGGGCTACTATAAACACTAGTAAGTTACACATCAATAACCTGTATATCAAATATAACCTTGTTCACTTTTCCATCCTTCTTATCCACCAAATATTGGGGTAGTTCCGCTTCGGTGACCAGTTCCATTGCAGCAAAAGTACTCGGTCTCGGGCTTAGGTCTAGACTTGGGCTTCTTCACTCGAGCAGCAACTTGCTTGCCGTTCCTTTTGAAGTTCCCTTCTTCCCTTTGCCATTTTCCTTGAGACTAATAGTCTTGTCAACCATCAACACTTGATGTTTTCTTGATTTCTACCTTCGCTGATTTTAGCATCGCGAAGAGCTCGAGAATCTTTTCGTCATCCCTTGCATACTATAGTTCATCACGAAGTTCTACTAACTTAGTGATGGTGACTAGAGAATTCTGTCAATCACTATCTTATCCGGAAGATTAACTCCACTCGATTCAAGTGATTGAAGTACTCGGACAATCTGAGCACATGCTCACTAGTTGAGCGATTCTCCTCCATCTTTTAGCTATAGAACTTGTTGGAGACTTCATATCTCTCAACTCGGTATTTGCTTAAAATATTAACTTCAATTCCTGGAACATCTCATATGGTCCATGACGTTCAAAACGTCTTTGAAGTCCCGATTCTAAGCCGTTTAAGCATGGTGCACTAAACTATCAAGTAGTCATCATATTGAGCTAGCCAAGCGTTCATAACGCCATGATCGCTCATATTGAGCTAGCCAAACGTTCATAACGTCGCATACGCTCCTGCAATAGGTCCGTCACCTAGCGGTGCATTAAGGACATAATTCTTCTGCAGCAATGAGGATAAACCTCAGATCACGGATCCAATCCGCATCATTGCTACTAACATCTATCAATACAATTTTCTCTAGGAACACATATAAAAACATAGGGAAGCAACAACGCGAGCTATTGATCTACAACATAATTTGCAAAATACTACCAAGACTAAGGTCATGATAAATTAAAGTTCAATTAATCATATTACTTAAGAACTCCCACTTAGATAGACATCTCTCTAGTCATCTAAGTGATTACGTGATCAAATCAACTAAACCATGTCCGATCATCACGTGAGATGGAGTAGTTTCAATGGTGAACATCACTATGTTGATCATATCTACTATATGATTCACGTTCGACCTTCGGTCTCCGTGTTCCGAGGCCATATCTGTTATATGCTAGGCTCGTCAAGTTTAACCTGAGTATTCGCGTGTGCAACTGTTTTGCACCCGTTGTATTTGAGCGTAGAGCCTATCACACCCGATCATCACGTGGTGTCTCGGCCACGAAGAACTTTCATAGCGGTGCATACTCGGGAGAACACTTCTTGATAATTTTAGTGAGAGATCATCTTATAATGCTACCGTCAATCAAAGCAAGATAAGATGCATAAAGGATAAACATCACATGCAATCAATATAAGTGATATGATATGGTCATCATCATCTTGTGCTTTTGATCTCCATCGCGAAACAACGTCATGATCACCATAAATCACCGGCGCGACACCTTGATCTCCATCGTAGCATCGTTGTCGTCTCGCCAACTATTGCTTCTCGACTATCGCTACTCCTTAGTGATAAAGTAAAGCAATTACATGGCGTTGCATTTCATACAATAAGCGACAACCATATGGCTCCGCGCGATTGCCGATAACTTCGGTTACAAAACATGATCATCTCATACAATAAAATATAGCATCACGTTTTGACCATATCACATCACAACATGCCCTGCAAAAACAAGTTAGGCGTCCTCTACTTTGTTGTTGCAAGTTTTACGTGGCTGCTACGGGCTGAGCAAGAACCGTTCTTACCTACGCATCAAAACCACAGCGATACTTCGTCAAATAGACTCCGTTTTAACCTTCTCAAGGACGGGCGTAGCCACACTCGATTCAACTAAAGTGAGAGAGCAGACACCCGCCGGTCACCTTTAAGCAACGAGTGCTCGGGCGGTGAAACCAGTCTCGCGTAAGCGTCTGGCGTAATGTCGGTCCGGGCCGCTTCATCTCACAATACCGCTGAACCAAAGTATGACATGCTGGTAGGCGGTATGACTTGTATCGTCCACAACTCACTTGTGTTCTACTCGTGCACATGACATCAACGCATAAAACCAGGCTCGGATGCCCTTTGTTGGGGAGCGTAGTAATTTCAAAAATTTCCTACGATCACGCAAGACCATGGTGATGGCATAGCAACGAGAGGGAGAATGTCCGTCCACGTACCCTCGTGAGACCGAAAGCGGAAGCATTATAACAACGCGGTTGATGTAGTCGTCGTCTTCACGATCCGACCGATCCAAGCACCGAATGTACGGCACCTCCGAGTTACGCACGTTCAGCTCGATGGCGATCCCGGACTCGATCCAGCAAAGTGTCGGGATGAGTTCGTCGGCCTGACGGCGTGGTGGCGATGATGATGCTCCACCGGCGCAGGGCTTCGCCTAAGCTCATGACGATATGACTTCTCCGGCGCAGGCTTCGCCTAAGCTCATGACGATATGACCGAAGTGGAATATGGTGGAGGGGCACCGCACACGGCTAAGGAACGATCCGTAGATCAACTTGTGTGTTATGGGGTGCCCCCCCCGTATATAAAGGAGCCAAGGGGAGGTGGCGGCCCAAGGGGGGCGCGACAAGGAGTCCTACTCCTCGGGAGTAGGATTCCCCTCAATCTAGTTGGATTAGGATTAGGAGGGGAAAGAGAGAGAGGGGCGGCCCACCTTTCCTAGTCCTAATAGGACTAGGGAAGGGGGGCGCGACCACCTAGGGCTGCCCTTTCTCCTTTTCCTCCAAGGCCCACTATGGGCCCATGAAGTTCAGGGGGTTCGGTAACCTCCGGTACTCCGATAAATTTCGATTTCACTCGGAACACTTCCGATGTCCAAATGTAGGCTTCAATATATCAATCTTTATGTCTCGACCATTTCAAGACTCCTCGTCATGTCCGTGATCACATCAGGGACTCGAACAACCTTGGTGCATCAATACTTATAAACTCATAATGAGCTGTCATCGAAGCGTTAAGCGTGCGGACCCTACGGGTTCGAGAACTATGTAGACATGACCTAGAACCATTCTCGGTCAATAACCAATAGCGGAACCTGGATGCCCATATTGGTTCCTACATATTCTCTGAAGATCTTTTATCGGTCAAACCGCATAACGACATACGTTTGTTCCTTTGTCATCGGTATGTTACTTACCCGAGATTCGATCGTCGGTATCAATACCTAGTTCAATCTAGTTACGGTAAATCTCTTTACTCGTTCGTAATACATCATCTCACAACTAACTCATTAGTTGTAATGCTTATAAGGCTTAAGTGATGTGTATTACCGAGAAGGCCTAGAGATACCTCTCCGACAATCGGAGTGACAAAACCTAATCTCGAAATCGCCAACCCAACAAGTACCTTTGGAGACACCTGTAGTACTCCTTTATAATCACCCGATTCGTTGTGGACGTTTGGTAGTACCAAAGTGTTCCTCCGGTAAGCGGAGTTGCATAATCTCATAGTTATAGGAACATGTATGGGTCATGAAGAAAGCAATAGCAACATACTAAGCGATCAAGTGCTAGGCTAACGGAATGGGTCAAGTCAATCAGATCATTCTCCTAATGATGTGATCCCGTTAATCAAATGACAACTCATGTCTATGGTTAGGAAACATAACCATCTTTGATTAACGAGCTAGTCAAGTAGAGGCATACTAGTGACACTCTGTTTGTCTATGTATTCACACATGTATTATGTTTCCGGTTAATACAATTCTAGCATGAATAATAAACATTTATCATTGAAATAAGGAAATAAATAATAACTTTATTATTGCCTCTAGGGCATATTTCCTTCAGTTCGGCCGGTGGTGGCTGGCGGCTCAGGGGGTGCAGGTTGAAGATGAACTGCAGGCCCTCCCTAAACTACATGTCAAGTGCCTATCTACTACCATTGCATTCAGTTTCGACGGTAGCATTGATTCCACGATGAAATTTCAGTTTCGACGATTAAGTTCGAGTCAACAGTTTTTACCTTATCTGTTGTAGTCGGTGGTTTTGGTGATGTTAATTTTACATCCATTTTGCATCATCTATTGGAGATGCTATTAGAATCCCACTTGAGATTGGCGATGTACATCTTGTCTTGCTTCAGCCTTGGCGTCTTCTGGCTCACCGGAGCTGCTCCAACGAGCGAGCGATCCATCTGTGAGCAGATGCCACAGGCGCCGTCTCTGATTCCTCGAGATCTTCCTCCACACCTCCGACAGACCACCTCTGCCTCAAGCGCTTGACAACCAACCCAATGATCTTTGAGGTAAACACGGCTACTGACAAAGAGGTTGTACACTTGTTGCATCACTTATTACTATACATTCACGTCGATCCATTAGGGCTATTTTGGTTCAGCGGAAAAACATCGATCCTTTGGTTGTTACCATCACTCTAAATTTCTGCATGCTCTCCTTACATAATCTCACCATATTTTTTCAGTATGCATGTCAAATATTGTACAGTCATGCTGAACATGTAGAGAAAAAGAGAAGAGTTTCTTGCAGCAATACAATGTCATCAGACATCGCTCCATGGTGGGTTCAATGGAAAACCCTCCCCACCCTCTCTCAGTTGTAATCGAGAGGAAGATATCTGTTACGAGGCGGATTTGGGCGCTTGTGACCACTCCTATTTACCCCCAAGGTGTTTGCTCTACCTTGGCATGATGATGTTAGTCATATCATGCATATGTTGCCTTGCAGGTGCCTACTTTTGACATCATATATGTCATACGCTTGGTTTAGACATGTTACGTAATGCCACTGTTTAGTTTCTATATCATATATGGGAATTATGCGTCTCATGTCTTTTAGCCAGCCATAATATATGTGAAATGTGCAATGCCATCCTATTTAACCAGGCATCATATATTTGAATGATATCTTGCCCATCCTTTTCTTCATTACATTTGCATTTGTCGACAATGTTTGTACATTAAACTACTCTTCTGTGAATCAGCCATTTGGGTGGGAGATGGAAAAATCTGGAGTGAAAACAAGGCCTTGAGCGGCGGTGCTACTGTCAAGCAGATCTCTTGTTGGGTCGATAGCTCCTCAGAGATGGATTCAGAGACAGATGACCAGTCCTATTCCCCCACTGAGGTGTATGCTCTAACTTGGCACGGTTATACTACTCATATCAAGCATACCGTGTCTTGCATTGCATAGTTTAGACATCATATACACAATATTCAACACCATGTTCTTAGTTCAGACATCATAACGGATGCCCTCTGTTTAGCATATAAATCACATATGTGAATCAAATGATGCGATCCTGATTACTTAGATAACATGTAGGTGAATTATGTCATGCGATCCTGTTTAGTTATTCATCATATCTTTGAATTATGTTATGCTATGCTATCCAGTTTAGATAGACATCATATATGTGAAATTATGTCATGCAATCCATTTTAGTTAAACAATATACATGTCAACTATTTCATGCCCTCTTTTTCCACACTATCTATTGCATCATCTCTCATACAATGTCTCAGTACATTCAACTATGTTTCTGTTTATCAGCCATTTGAATTGGGCGGGTGATGCGATATCTAGCGGACTAAAACACGGTCTTCAAATAAAACAGGTTACCTCTTGGTGGAGATAGCACCCGGTTGTACATGCACAAGAACCAGCCTTACCACACATAACCCAAACTCTCGCAGATTGTACCCCCTTTCGATGGACAGAGAACCCGCTTCACCCAATCTAACCCCAACCCCAGCCGATAGTAACCCAGTTCCGTTGACACGGCACCATCTCCACCACATAGCTCCCAAACAAGAGCGGTTAGTAAGGCAGCTCCGGTGCCCAAAGGGCGATACTATCACGGCGAACCCCAACTCCACGGTTAATGCGCCTATTCACGTGGAGGAAGCACAACCAGCTAGTCGTAGTTTAGCATCTATCGCATTTGATGTTGTTAAATCGTATGTGCGTATCTTCCCATCTTGGAAATATTATCTCGAAGATGAAGGAAAATGCGATTCGGTGTTTGTCCGGGAGTTATGTGTAAGTAATGTTATTCATGGCAATTACTTTGCTTCGTCCCATACATCCTACCTCCATGATGGTTATAATACTGACAAATTTTCCCATTTTCTCTATAGAGAAGGACCGATTTGGAACTCGGGATGAGGTAACCTGTGCTAATACCTTTGCTATCTTCAAGAATGCTTGGTGGCGATGTCGAAATTACAAGAAAGCGTACTTCACCGGCAAAGAAACTCATCAAATTCCCTTACGTTCTCTGAGGCGCATTCTTGGATGATATTTGGGAACGCTTGTTCTGCATCGGTCCCGAACCAAGAATGTGGTAAGGTCTATGAGCTCATTTTCTATTTTAAGTATTATATTCTTGCGTCTTCTTGTACTCTGTTCATGTAGAACAAGTGCCTAAACTGAAGAACAAGCTGTTCTAATTTAAGATTCCATTGCTACCATAGGACATAGATATATGTTTGTTTGATGCTTTTATTATGTACTAGTACTTGGCAATAGAAGACTTGGTAGTTTAATCCTGTCCACCTTACTAATGAACTGGTTCACGAAATGAGTTTCATATACTAGTACATGCTAAACTTGTTATGTGTCTGCTTGTTTCTTCTTTTAGAATCTTGACAAAATATTGGGGAAGAGTGCCTTATTAAGCAGCGGTAAAGGAAGTAATGAGATAAGGTTCAGGATAGTGACACATCTGTCTTGGTTTAGTGTTGGAGTTCTTGGCCACTATCGCTTGCACAAGCTATTCAAACTCCTTTATGCGAATCAGTTTGGTTTCTTGAGTCTCAACTAGAAGTGAAAGACATCGATCGGTGTGCTTTCGACAAGAAGCGGAAGGGCTGTGGAAGTCCTGGAGCATTCGGATGCATACTTTACGGTGCAACGACAAGCGTTGGAGGATTTTAGCGCCAAGCAGGACAAAGCTAATCAGCTTGCTAAGCTTATTGCCGACATGGTGGATACCGGATAACATTTCTTGAGCTCTTCTAAAGTTGTTTGATTATGCTCTGTTTTGTTGCCGCATTTATTTGCTTTGGTGGCCAATTTTGACGGCCGATGTATATGATATCTTGCTTTGTTCCTATATTTGCTTGGTGGCGAACTTTGATGCCCAGTGGATGTAATATGTGTAATAGCCGTGATAGCCTAGCATTAGTTGCTTGCTAATTTATTTCCTTGTTGTCTTGTTTATTTGTTTGCTTGTAGTCATTGCGGTTCTTTTTCGCGGTTAACTAGTGGCTGCAATAACCTATTTTTAAAACTAGGCCACAATAACCATGGGCTAATATTTCTTGTAGTGACTTTGGGCCTCCTATGGGCCGTCAGAAAGCGATGGGCCTTCTACGGGTAGTAGAAACGATGAGGCCTTCTACGGGCCGTAGAAACAATGGGCTTTCTACGGGCCGTATCATCAATGGGCCTTATACGGGCCGTATGATCGACACAACCATGGGCCAATAACGAGTCGCATTATGGCCGTAAGCGGGCTAGAGTTGGAATCGTCCGTTCATGGGCCGACCGTAATGGGCCATCGTTAATAGGCGTGTTGATGGCGCTATGAAACGCATTAGCGTATTAACGGACCACAAGCGGGCCGATTGTAACCTTGGCTGAATTTGGCCCAAGCGAGAAAATAGCGATGTGGCCGTAAGTAAGCGAATCTTTGAAATGAGCCCAAGAATAAATGGGCTCTGTGAAGGCGAAAAGATAACATGGGCTGAAGCGCCCAGCGGAATAACGGGCCGTTAATGGGTATAAAGCGATACCTTTGTTCATTACGGGCGGTTTCACCACGGGCCGTTAATGGGTGTAAAGTGATACCTTTGTTCATTACGGGCGGTTTCACCACGGGCGTTAATAGGCCAAGAGTTACATAGGGCCTCATATGGGCGAAAGGCGTCATGGGCCATACATGGGCGAAGTGAAAGCAGGTTGGAATCATATTGGATGGCCCAGATGACGCTACTGGGCCTAATTCGTATAGGGTATAACGGGCCTTGGGTTAGCGGGCTGTAAATGGGCTATACGCGAACAAGCCGTTAACAGGCTTTCCATGGGCCGGCCCGCCACCTTTTGACCAAGTCAAACGGGCCCGCCTTTTCACAGGAATGGGCCTCTGTTGGGCCGTGCCACGTGTCGGCGTATCATAGGCACCTATTTGACCCACTGACGAGCTGACACGTGCTTTGTCCGGCCAATGAGAATTTTACATGTGGAAATTTCCCATTGGTCGGGGCTGTTAATGGGTTATCGGATCCGAAACCCGACCCGATAGCTTAACGGCGTTCCGTTACGGTGGATGCCACATGTCGGTCACCCTTGATGAAAGCACTTCTGTGACGCGCGATTTATCGTCATGGAAGTGGACACTTCCGTGATGATAATTTTGGTAATGTCGTGGAACACTTCTACGACAGCACGGGTATGACTATCTTGATTCTATCATAAATTTGTCATGGATGTACATGCATGACAAAAAACGCGACCTACTATGACAAACACGTATCATCACGGAAGTGTATTTTTTTTGTAGTGCAAGTTTGCAAAGAGGAAGGATGACAAGGCTCTTGTTCATGAAGAATACATGTCTGGAGATGAAGATGACGGTGATGATGATCAAGTGGGCACGGCCGCTTTTGCCATGCATGCCACTACCTCCTCCTCCACCACCGGCCTCTTCGACCCTCCAAATGAGGACAAGTCGTTCACTCATCGGTGCCTCATGGCCAAAGAGGTAAAAACAAAGTCCAAATCCAAGAAACCCGACAAGTACACTCCCAATGTCTCATGTGAGATAGTGGAGGATGAGTGTGATGAGGGCGTGGATAATGATGAGGAATCCTTAATGGCTTTCATGAAAACTCTTCATGGTGAAGCTCATGCTCGTTTTGGCGATCTCCTTAAGTCACTTGCCGAACGCGATGACATTATTGAGAACGTTGAAAACCTCCTTATAGAGGAAAAGGAGAGAGTTGATCTCCTCGAGCAAAAACTTAATGAAGAGAGTGCCATGAGAGCATCACTTGAGGAAGCCTTATCGGCTCATCAAATTGACTTTGTTAAAACCAACGATGCTTTGCAACTTGCTCTTGAGAACAAAGATGCTCTTAACGTCAGAGTTGAAAAGCTTCTAGTTGATCACCCAAGACTTGTTGAGGAGCATGAGTTCCTTGTGATTAGTTCCAAGGTTGTCAAAGGTGACCTCATTGCTCTCACCGAGTCTTATGCCCAACTAAAAGCTACAACCATTAAGGCTCTCACTTCCGTACCTCATATAGATTTAAATTATGATACTTGTACGGCTAACTTTGTTCATGATTGCCCCTCCCTTCAAGAGGAGAATAAGAAGTTGAAAGCCCAAATTGAGAAAGGGCTTGTATCACGCATCCAAGGGGAGAAAAACCTAAACGACCTCTTAAGCAACCAAAAGGAGTGTGTTGCCAAGGAGGGAGTTGGGTTCAATCCCTCATCTAAGAATGGTAAGAAAAAGAAGAAGAGCAACAACAAGAAGATCGGTCCGACTCCTTCCCCTCCCCAAAAGGTAGTGTTTGTGCAAGAAGGCCACAAGGAGAAGGAGAAGGAAACTGAGGGTGTTGGGAGTGGCAAGTTCACTAGGGACAAGGCCATTCCCAAGAATTTTGCCGGCAAGAACAATCCATCTTATGTTCTCATGAGAGGAGATGATGGTTATACCTTTGCAAAATTTGTTGGAACTAACTATGATGATTATGCTTGGATTATTTGGGTTCCCAAGACCCTTGTTGCTAACTCACCAGGACCATTGCAAAATGGGTACCTATAACCAAAGCTTGATTATTGTAGTACTATGTCTCCGGTGGAACTCAATGGGTGATCGATAGTGGATGCACCAATCATATGACTGGACAAAGGGAGATGCTTGTGGAGTTCATTGATTCACTCAAGGCCTCTTCGAACATCTCCTTTTGTGAAAATAGCAAGGGCAAGGTATTGGGTTTGGGCAAGGTGGTAATCTCTAATGATTCGTCACTTTCAAATGTCATGCTTGTCCAATCCCTTCACTACAATTTACTTTCAACTATTCAATTGGCTCGTGTCGGATATGATTCACATTTTGGTGAATTCCATGTGACCGTCTTTAAGAGAAGCAATCTCAAAGTGGTTTTTGTTGGGCATGTTGAAGACAACCTTTGCGTGGTTGATTTCTCAAAAGAGAAAACTCATCTTGCAACATGCCTAATGGCCAAGGCCAACATGGGGTGGCTATGGCATCGTAGGCTAGCCCACGTGGGCATGAGAAATTTACAAGCTCTCTTAAAGGGGGAGCACATCCTTGGACTAACCAATGTGTCTTTTGCCAAAGATCGTCCTTGTAGTGCTTGCATTGCCGGAAAGCTTCATGAAAAAGCTCATAAAGTGAAGACTGTCATCACAACCTTGAGGCCCCTTGAGCTTATCCATTTGGATCTATTTGGGCCTCCAACATATGATAGTCTGGGAGGGAGGAGGTATTGCCTTGTCATTGTTGATGACTTCACAACATATACTTGGGTGTTCTTTCTCAAGACTAAAGATGAAACTCAAGAAACCTTCATCAACTTTGCCAAAGAAGCTCAACGTTAACATAACTGTGAGATCAAGGCAATTCGAAGTGACAATGGCACCGAGTTCAAGAACTATATAATGGATGAATTCTTGAGTGAAGAGGGGATAAAGCACCAATATGCCGCACCATATACTCCCCAACAAAATGGTGTTACGGAGAGGAAGAATCAGACTCTTATTGAGATGGCTAGAACCATGCTTGATGAGTACAAATCACCATACAAGCTTTGGGCAGAAGCCATCAACACCGCGTGCCATGCTTCAAACCGGCTTTATCTTCGCAAGCTCAAGAACAAGACACCATATGAGCTCCTAATCGGGAGAAAGCCTAACGTCAAATACTTTCAGGTATTCGGTTGTAAGTGTTTCATTTTAAACAAGAAATCCCGGTTAGCTAAATTTGAGTCTAGAACTTATGAGGGCATATTTGTTGGATATGCATCAAACTCTCATGCTTACCGAGTTCTCAATAAATCCACCAGGTGCATTGAGGAAACGGTAAATGTGGAGTTTGATGAAGATAATGGCTCCCGTGTGGAGCAAATTGTTCCTAGTGTTGTAGGTGATGAGGCTCCTTCACAAGCTATAAGGGCAATAGGGATAGGCCACATTCTTCCACAAGAAACACCCCATGTCCAAGTAGAAGAAGGAGTAAGAGCCCCTCTTGTGGAGTCTCCACAAGGGAAGTCATCACCGACACCACTTGTACAAGATGCTTCGGGAGATCATGAACCTATCCAAGAACAAGATCAAGTCCCTCCTATTCCTGAGCAAGATCAAGAGTAAACTCTTCCAAATAATGAAGAACCAATCATTGAGGCTCAAGATCAAGCTCAAGGTCATTATCAAGATCAAGATCAACCCCGACCACAAGTGTCTTCGTTGTCATCACTTCCTAATGAGCAAGAACTTGTGGTTGCAAAGAGAAGAGTGTCTCCAAGGCTAAAACAATCCCAAGGGCAAGCTTCTTCATCAAGTCCAAAACCAAGTGAAGAAGAGCTTGACCTCAGAGAGCAAGAAGTGGCCGCCAAGCTAAAACATCTTCAACACCTCACCGAGAACATCTACGGAAGCATCAAAAAGGGGGTAACTACTCGTAAACGTTTGGCAAACTTTTGTGAACATCACTCGTTTGTCTCTTGTGTTGAGCCCCTTAAGGTGGAAGATGCACTTGACGATCCGGATTGGATAGATGCCATGCATGAAGAACTCAACAACTTCACCCGCAACAAAGTGTGGACCCTTGTAGAAAGACCTAAGGAATTTCATAATGTCATTGGAACAAAGTGGATTTTCAAGAACAAACAAGATGAACATGGACAAGTAATAAGGAACAAGGAAAGGTTAGTGGCACAAGGTTTCACCCAAGTTGAAGGTTTGGACTTTGGTGAAACTTTTGACCCCGTTGCCCGTCTCGAATCCATTCGCATCTTGCTTGCTTATGCCTCTCATCATGATTTCAAATTATATCAAATGGATGTTAAGAGTGCATTTCTTAATGGCCTCTTAAGGAGTTGGTGTATGTCAAGCAACCTCCCGGTTTTGAAGACCCCGATCATCCCTCTCACGTTTATGAACTCCATAAGGCACTCTATGGACTCAAACAAGCACCTCGTGCTTGGTATGATCACCTTATGGCGTTCCTAAGCGAGAAGGGGTTCCAGATTAGGGTAATAGATTCCACTCTCTTTAAAAAGAGGGTAAAAGGAGAGTTGTTTGTCTGCCAAATATATGTTGATGATATTATCTTTGGGTCCACTAACCATGCTATTAACATTGAGTTTGAGAATCTTATGACTAAGGAATTTGGCGATGAGCATGATGGGAGAGTTGAAGTCCTTTCTCGGTTTTCAAGTGAAGCAATTGAGAGGAGGAACCTTCATCAATCAATCTCGTTATATCCAAGACATGCTCAAGAGATTCAAAATGCAAGATGTCAAGCCAATGAAGACACCCATGCCCACAAATGGTCAACTTCATCTTGATCCAAATGGTAAAGAAGTGGATCAAAAGGTATATCGCTCTATGATCGGTTCCTTGCTTTACCTTTGTGCATCTAGGCTAGATATTATGTTGAGTGTGTGTATGTGTGCAATATTTCAATCCGCTCCTAAGGAGAGCCACTATTCAGCAGTGAAAAGGATCCTCCGATATTTGGTTCATACCCCAAACTTGGGCCTTTGATATCCCAAGGGATCATCATTTGAGTTAATGGGTTACTCGGTTTCAGATTGGGTCGGAGACAAGGTTGATCGCAAATCCACTTCCGGTTCATGTCAATTCTTAGGGAGGTCGTTGGTAAGTTGGTCTTCAAAGAAGAAAATTGTATATCTCTCTCCACAGCCGAAGCCGAGTACATTGCTGCCGGAAGTTGTTGTGCTCAATTATTATGGATGAGGCAAACTTTGATGGATTATGGTGTCAAATGTGACAAAGTGCCTCTTTGGTGTGACAATGAAAGTGCCATCAAGATCGCCAAGAATCCGGTTCAACATAGCAAGACCAAGCATATTGATATTCGCCATCATTTCATTAGAGATCATGTGGCCAAGGGAAACATTGAGTTACTCCATGTCAACACCGAGAATCAACTAGCCGACATCTTCACCAAGCCCCTTGAAGAAGCAAGATTCCGCGAGTTAAGGCATGAGCTAAATATCGTGGATATTAGTAACTTGGGATGAAATTCTTGCTCACACACACATCCTCATGTATTATCTTGCTTAGATGTAGGCACATGTCTAGGGGGAGCTAGCTCAACTCATGAGCTATCTTATCCTAGAAGTGCATAAATCAAACACAATCTTTCACATTAGCCACTTTAGGTGGTACTTGTGCTTCAAAGATGAGTATTGGTCTTGGGCCCAAGGTTTATATCTTCGCGGTGCCATACCAAGTAAACTCAAACATGGTGGCCTCGGCCACCGCCCTCTCTTGAGGGTTGTGTATGTGTTTGTTTCGCATGTGTGGTGTGTTGTTTTTCGTGTCTTTTCTCTCTGTTTGTTGGTGGGTGTTTCTCGCTTCTCTTTTGGTACAAGTGCTCCACATATGCCCTTCTCGTAGTGATAGGACATTCCTCGCGGCGTATTCAGAAATATAGACCGAATGTTTTGTAAAGTAGGGGTAAGAGTCTACACTCAGCCCTGTATTAAAAAAATCACTCATGTCAAAGTTCCTGAATGCCCCGTGCCCCACGGGCTCTGTCTGCGTCTTGCGGGGCCCCGTGCTACTTGGCTCTATACTGTCTTGACGGGACCCCGTCTTGCATGGGGCTCACTTAGCCCGTGCGCACGGGGTCTGCAGTTTCTCGCCCTGAAGAGGTGGGGCGTGGGGGGCTCGGGTTCATTTCCACCCATTCGCCCCCTCCACTCCCCAGGAAACCTCCAGCGCCGCCGCTGTCGCCTCCGCTCGTCGGAGCTCTCCGGGCTTCGTCGGGCTTCTTCCTCCGTGGATCTGCATCCAGATGAGGTCCTCCTCCGGTTGGCCCTGTCCCTTGATCTCTCTCCATTAGTTCCTATCTAGTTTATAGCTTTAGGGTTTCCTCCATAGTTTCATTTGGCCTAGACTAATTTTTAGATAGAATTCTGTGCATAGATCCCTTGGTCTCTCTGCTGCACCCACTCCCGGATTTCGATCTGGAAGTGGCTGCCGCCGGGAGACCCCTGTGTCCACGGGGTGTTTGACCCCCATGCGCACAGGGCCCCGTGTCCACGGTCCTGTACCGTGCGCACGGGACCCCCGTGCGCACGGGCTATCCAGGAACTATTTTGCTTGGATTCTGTCTAACTCCTTGCCATCCATCACTTGTACTCATTTGTGTTTCGTGCTTTGTGTTGTTGGGTGTTTGCGTGTGTTTCAGACTCTGCTGACAAGAGGGTTGAGCTTCGTCGCAAGCGCGCAAAAGGAGGATCAAAGGACTACACCATTGCTCGTTGTCAGCCATCTGAAGGCATGGGCCAGGAGTCTGGGTCAGGTCAGGGCCGTGTTCACCGTGCAGTCTCAAAGCGGCTGATTGTTGAGGCCTCCGATAATTCTGAGGAAGAATATGACTCGCAAGATGATTCTTACTATGACAACCACAATGTTGATGATGAGATAGAAGAAGAGGATGATTGTGTTGAGGAAGATGAAGAAGAGGAAGAGGTGTCTAGTCCCGAGCAAGCCATTTCGGGTGGGCGTGACCTCTGGAATATGCCTCTTGCCAAGTGGACCAAGCCGGAGATCAGGGGTGAGAGGCGAGCCATCCTTATCAATTGCCTTTGGTATGGGAGTGGATCCTCGCTTCAGAACGAGTTTCAAACAAA
This sequence comes from Aegilops longissima, assembly GCA_021605205.1. NCBI lineage: Eukaryota > Viridiplantae > Streptophyta > Magnoliopsida > Poales > Poaceae > Aegilops > Aegilops longissima. Next base: position 295,768,194 of record CM038682.1, on the reverse strand, counting down.
GGGTCTATCATGATCTTCTTATGACCAAGTCAAAGAAGTTTGCTCCTCACAAGCAAGTCAACACTGAGAGTTTGCGCGACAATGATCATCTGTATCCCGGTGTGTACTCCGCTCTTGGCAGATTGGGTCTTATTCCGTTTGTCACCTTCAACCATCCCTATAATGAAGTTCTAGTGATGCAGTTCTTTGCCACTCTGTTTTTCTCCAATGACTCTGCTCGCACCCTCACTTGGATGTCTGGAACGCATCGGTGCTCGGCTCCTATGGCAAATATCTCTGAGATCATTCCCTACCCATTAATGGATGCAGAGGTTGTTTCTGATGAGTTTGGCATTGTTAGGGAAAGTGGGCAGCGCACTAAGGATGAGATTGCCTTTGCTTACAAACAAGAGAAGTCGTTTGTCACTGGGTCAATCAAAGATCTCTTGCCCCTCTATGACACCATGCGCCATATCATGAGGTATACCCTCACTCCAAAGGCCGGGTATTCCCATAACATTCGGAGCTCCATGCTAGATGTCTTTGTGTATCTTCATCAGAAGAAGAAAGTGGATGTTCTGGATTTCATGTACTATGAGCTTCGTCAGTGTGTGCAAGAGAACAAGTCCTTGATCTATGCTCCATGCATACAGGCTCTGATTGAGACCGTCTGTCCTGCAAAGTACATTGCCTCTTTCAAGACCTCTGTTCCAAGCGCAACTCCAACTGGACCCCAGCTGCTCCTGCTCCTTATGTGCCTATCAAGAAGGGGCGCAACCCTAGGCCTGAGGATCGTGCTACTTACACTCCAGGCATGTCCTCTACTGCACGGATCCCTCATGGTAAGGCCAAGTCTGTTGGTTCTGAGGCCGTCTTTGCCAGGGGTTAGAAGAAGTCTCTGTTCAAGACCCTGAGCAACATGTTCAAGATGTGCCAGTTGATTCAGCGCCGTCAGATCAAGGAAATAAACAAGGAGAAGCTTGTTCGGCGTGAGAAGAAGGTAGCAAGGGCTGCAGCTGGTGAGGAGGTCGGTCCAGGTTCAGAGGACAACGACAGTGAGGCCACTGCTCGATCTTTCCCGATGGGCGGGTGGCGTTTTGATGATGATGATGATGCCTCGAGTGCTCCTCCTCTTGTCTAGTGGGTCTTGGTGTCGCCATTAGTCTCCTTTTTGTTGTCTTGATGACAAAGGGGGAGAAGTGGTGTGTTCGTGGGGTGTTTTGTGTGTGCGTTGAGATCTCAAGCCTCGTGTTTCTTGCTGTTGGTTGGTTTTAGTTGGCTTGAGATACTCTTATTTACTTTCCGTTTGTGTGGTTGTGTGAGCCTCTCAGTTATGGTTGTGAGACTCTAGCTTTATCATTGAACCTATTGCAAATTATCTCCTTATGCTTATATTGGGTCTCACATTATTTGCTCACCACACTTTGTCATGAGATCTAGGCACCGTTATAGGTTTATTTTGGTTAAGCTCATGACTTGACAATAGTGACCTTGGTAGAACCTCCTATGTGTGTACTAGATGCATTCTTGTTTTAGGGCACACATATAGGGGGAGCTATCATGATCATTATCTGTCCCATGGCTTTTTTATCTGTTTATCCTCTATGCCATGCTCTAACCACGTTGTCAACAATGCACCAAAAAGGGGGAGATTGAAAGTGCAAGTGGCACCTATACTATATTTTGGTGTGATGACAATGTGGTTAGTTGAACTAATATCGGTTGCTTAAGTTTATCTCAGGATATTGGTTCTAAGTGCCCACGATAGAGATGTGCGACCCCCCCCCCATTTCAAAAAGGGCGATGGCGTAGTCTTTCGACGCTTCGAAGGTTTTAGTTTTGGTTTGCTTCGAGTCGTAGGAAAGACCACACTATTAAGAGGGGTTTGTGTGGATGGAAGTCGTGTGGGAATGCCATTACCGAGCCTTACTCTCTTATCCTTCCCACTCCGACCACCTAAAGAACCTAGTGTGTGTGTTGTGGTACTCAGAAAGCTTACAACAGAAATTCTTGGGTACCCGTGCGCCTGAGGTCATTTTGACCCCGTGCGCACGGAATCTTCAGAACTCTCTGAGTACCCCATGCGCACGGGGTCTTATGACCCCGTCTTGCACGGGTCTTATGACCCCGTGCGCACGGGTGGTGTGAAAGTATATGAGTACCCCGTGCGCACGGGGCTGACTTAGCCCGTGCGCACGGGGTCCAACGGGCAGAAATCCCCACCAGCCAAGAACACTATATATATGCCCTTCTTCCACCTCCAACCCCTAACCCTAATGTCTTGTTGAGCTCCACCATTGCTACACCCCATTTTGCTTAGTACTCTCAATCCCTCCACCCAAACTTGTTGAAACTTTGGGGATTGGGAGAGCAAGACCTGATCTAGAACTTGACCAAAACAAATCGTGTTCCCCGCAACATTTCTTCCCCATTGACTTGTTACTCTTGGAGCTTGGGCTCCTAGGCGGTTAGAGGTTCCTCCAGAAGCTTCCTTGCTTGTGGTGTGCTCTGGAGAAGTTTGTAAAGGTGTGGTGGTCGCCTTCAAGACCAACCCCGAGTGATTCGAGGCTCATTCGTTGGGGTGACTCGAAGGAGAATACGGTGAGCCTTCGGTGGCATTCCGCAAGCTTTGGCTCCGGCACCGCTCCAAATGGAGAGTAGCTCTTCCCCAAGGAAGAGTGAACTTCGGGTTAAAATCTGCGTCCTCGTCTCACTTGTGGTTATTCCTTTCCCGCACCTTACTTTGTTGTTGTATGCTTGTTGGCTTGCTAATTAGTTTGTTGCCTAGCATATTTATCTTGGAGCTTGCTTGTCATATAGGTTGCTTTCACCTAGTTGCATATCTAGTGAACTCTTTTATCCGCTAAGCCTTAAAAACAACAAGAAAGATTAAAATTTGTAGTATCCTATTCACCCCCCTCTAGTCGATCGTATCGATCCTTTCAGCTATGCTTATGTAATTGGATACTCGATTGATGACTTGGAGGGTATTATCCCTACCGCTTGCATTGTCTCTTTTGTGGAATGTTCTTTCAGGTTTTCGCTACTGCATCGTTTACTACATACTGACCAGGCTCGAGGTGACATTCCTTGGGACCCCGGTGGATTCACGGCATGGTGATGAGGAGAAGCAAAAGGCACACATGAGGAAGAGCAAAGCTGGAGCTTGCATGTGGAAGCAAAAGAAGAAGAGCAGCAGCTTAGAGAGTGATCAAGCAAGTGCTACTTAATAGTGTCCGGTGAGCTTTTTTCATGACCCATTCCGAGTATATCATCCATTGATACATGCTGAAATCAAATGTTATTTGGGTTGCTTGAGCCATGTCTTAAATGTTGCCCCACTGAATTTTATTTGACATATGGTGCTTGATGAGAATATGCGAACTGATTGTTGAATGCCATGTAAACTAGTGATCTACATATTGCTTCCTTTGCTGAAATTAGTGAAAGCTATTAGTTTTGAGTGCTCAAATCCCTAGTACACTAGAAAACTTAATCATTTTCTGCTTTTACCTCGATACACCTAGATCATTAAGTGTCAGATGCTGAGTTTGTGTCTAATGTGTTCCCATTCAGAGCAATCACTTACCACTATGGATTAGCATGCTATGTTCTCTAGATCGGTAGCATGTGAACTAGACATGGATGAGTGATGATTCTTGTTTTTGTTCATTTGAAAAATGAAAAAAAAATTATATCTTATGATGAATAATAAGTCCGACTACCTACAGTAGCATGTCATGTCCCCTGGATCGGTGGCATGTGAAATCGGGTTAGCCTGGGCAATAATTAATGAATAAATATGTAATTGTCGAACCAGGTGTATACCATGTTCTCTGGATCGGTGGTATGTTCCTTTGGGGAGACAAACAAAAAAATTAATAATAATTGGTTGAGCCAGGTGTATACCATGTTCTCGGGATCGGTGGTATGATCCTTCGGTGAGACTAATAAAATAATATGTGTGTTTCTTTCAAATTCAATAAGTGGTTCACAACTTCCCTTTATTCTCGGGATCATGCTCTCTTTAGGAAGCTTTTGGCACAATCAGCATTTGAACTTGCTAATCTTCTTTTATCATTGTAAATGTTTAAAATGGTCAAGTCTACTAGTATCCTACCGCTTTGAAGCACTCCTAACCATTAATTTTCACTAGCTAAGTCCAAAGCATGCACTGTTTAGAGATCTACTTCACATGGCATTCTCTAGTCAGCTCACTGTTCACATTCTTGCTCTTGTCATATGCCTTTGCTTGAGGACAAGCAAAAGTTTAAGTGTGCGAGAACTTGATAAGCACATTCATATATATAATTTCGGCATATAAATATATCATTTGTTGTGATCTGACCATCTATTCTTGCTAAGTTTAGTTGAATATTTGCATGAAAATCATATAATGAATCATTTACTAGTCATTGTGTTTCTTTTGCAGAGAAGTGCGACAAGGCACTATAATCTACAAGTTTCTGTCTAGAAAGAATTGAGGAACAAGATCACGGGCAAGAAGAGAAGAAAGAGGGACTCAAACTTGAAGAAGATTAAAGCTTAGGGGGGCTAGCTTAAGAAATGGAGGGATCATCTTGTGCCTAAAGAAGGAAGAAGGAGGGCCAAAGTGAAAACGTTAAGATCTGATCGGAGGGGATCAAAATCCCTAGCAGCCTCCATTCCCAAACCGGGCCTGGCTACATCTCTCTCCCTCACCCCTCCTTCTCCACCTCCGCCCGCCGCCGCGGCCAGGCCGGCGTGGCGGCACGCCACCAACACCACTCCACTCCGCAGCCGCCGCAGCCATCCATCCACCGCGCGCCACCAGCACCTTCCTCCATCACCACCCCGCGGGCCTCTCTCATCCTTGCTGGCCCGATCTTGCTCCTCTTCTCACTCAGCGTCCCCTATTGCTCTTCTTGTTGAAGCCCTCTTCCCTTGCCCCGCTGCTCCTCCTCCTTCAATCCCTTTGTTGCTGCTCTTCTTCTACTGCACCCCCTTGCTGATCTCTCACCACTGCTGCTACTCCCCTCATCACGCTGTTGCTTCCTTCTTCTCCTGCCGCTGCTCTCTTCTTCCCTTACCTTGTTGCTACTCTGAACTTCTCCTTTCTCTACTGCTGAAGCTTACTGCTGCTGCTCGTCTCCAACTGAACCTGCTATCTCTCTCTCTCTCTCTCTCTAAAATTCCTATAACCTTAAGAAGTGTACTGTTCATAATTGTGTAATGTTCAGATTTTATAAATGCTTGAAATCTGTAAATGATTCAGTTTCATGCTTATAAATATTGTATCACCTATTGTGCGTTCTTACTAGTTGAAGTGTTCTTGTTGTGTATTTGTAGTCTGTCGGTCACCATACTGTTATATGTTTGATGGTTATATGTGTTCATGTCTTGTTGATTCCCTTTCGTCATTGATGTTTGTCTGTGTTAGTGTTTTAATACTCAAGCCTAATAAAAATACCAAAAAGACAGAGTATAATCTAAATGTACCTTTGCTTGATTTCTTTTCCTTGTCGACGGTTTTCCGGAATTGTCTTAGATAGTTTATGTTATTAGTTTCTTGCAATCCTCTCTTAAAATTGTGTTACCTAGATTTAGCCGAGCATCGTCGTCGTCGCCTAGTCCCTGAGGAGAACACGACACTTGCAGTTCAGGCGAAATATCCCGCTATACTTTCAATTGATCAGTCTCCAACTTTGTCGGTCAGGGCCACCTTGTCCTTCTTCAGCTGCACGACTTCTTTGTTGGCTTCGCTGATGGCAGTCTTCAGTTTGGCGTTCTCTTCTTATATCTTGCCGACTGAAGCCAACTTATTGTCGGCAAGTTTAGTTCTTTCCCGCGCCATTTTCCGAGCTGCGGCAAGATCAAGGTCCTTCTGCTCCAGCGCCTACTTCATTTTCTCTAAAGAAATAACATTCTTCAGTCGAGCTTGGAGTTGTCTGTTTTCATTACGCACATCTGTTCGAGTGGTGTCACTCAGTTCAAAAGGCGAAAAGTAAAGCTGGCAAAGCAAACAGTCGACAAGGTTATTACCTCCCATAGCAGCTGCTTCATCCTTAGCCTTCTGCAGATTTTGCTTGGCCTGTTCTAGGTCAGGGTTGAGCTGAATCTGTTTCTGCTCCAAGTCAGCAAACCAAGCCCCGAGCTCACAAGATCTCTGCAGTCAGTGGACAATTAGTCGACAGGAACAAAGATTTGGTTGCTTCTGAGCGATGAAATACAAGTTCGGTTCGTTACGACAAGAAGAGTTCTAAGACTACTGCTGAATCATACATTCGACAGTAGTCTCGGGGACTACACCCAGTGCGTGCACTTAGCGTGCCCCCACTGGTTCGACCTTTCAATCGACTTGGTCCGTCTAGTCGAGAAAAAAAAAGAAGCAACAGTTATTCTCAGCTCACAGCCGACCGCCCGCAGTCAACTGCGGTCTCGGGGACTACACCCAGTGGGTGCACTTGGCGTGCCCCCACTGGTCCAGATTCTACTCGACAAGACCTGACTAGTCCGAGTAGAAGAACTGTAAAGAGATATTTTTATCAAGACCCTCACCGAATCACACATTCGACGGAGGCCTCGGGGACTACACGCAGTGGGTGCACTCTGCGTGCCCCCACTAATTCAAAGATACAATCGACACAACCTAGTCAACTCAAGTGGAAAAATTACTCAGCGAAAGTTGAAACACCCAATGGGTGTACAGATGCAAGGTGCAGACTGACAATAGATGCACATTAAAGGTTTTCAGGTAACATATCCTAACAGAACAAGCGACAAGCTAAAAGATCGATCGAAACTAGCTAACACGGGCGTTGGTGCAGGTCCGAGTGGCGTCATATGCGACTTTGGTGGCCTCACGCACCACCTTCATCTGCTCCATCATAAGGCCTACCTGGCGTATAGCTTCCTTGGCAGCGCTCACTTGGTCCTCCGGGCATTATGGGTGACGGAAAGCAGAGTTGGTGGAACAGTCACAACAACCTGGGGATCTGAGGCATGGATTTGCACGGACGGAGCAGGGACTTGGACAGTCGACGCCGAAGGACGTTCAGTTGACACAGGATCAACAAAAGTAACAAGAGCTCAATTGAGGTCTCCAGACTGCTCGGTCGCTGGTTCTAGCACTGTCGTCGTCTGATGTGCCTTGCTAGCTGGTACCCTCCTTCCTGAGGTCATGCCCTTCCTCCCCGTAGGCCGCTGGGGCATATCTTCATCGTCGTCCGGAAGCTCAATGACATTTAGCGGTGTTGTAAAAGACTCGACCGTGAGAGTTTGGTCGACCGATCGTCCAAGATACAAAATGAAAGCAAGATTGCGGAAGTCATACCTGCTTTGGAAGTGGCTGCGTCCTCGGTCTCCTCATTATCCTTGTAAATGTCCATAGAGGTTACAGAGGTAGCGGCACTGAAAGTTTCAGAATTCACTCGGTCAAGCAGGAGAATGAATCGACTGAAGTATAGAAGTTTTCAAACGAGCAAAAGCAAAGAGATAAAGCAAGATACTTACGCAGAGGCAACGAGGACTTCCACTTTAGTCTTTGGCAAGGCCTTCCGAGTCTTTGTGGGCGCCACCTTGGGCTGCTTCGGGGCCTTCTTCGTCGGCTCGGGAGTGGATGTCCGAGTGCACTTCAACACCTACGCACTCGACGCAACCGCTTTGCCGCGCCCACTTGCTGGGTTGTGCGTTTGCTTGGATCGTCGTTCAGAACGAGGCAGTGATTCGACTTCCTCACCACTGCTCGAGTTATCATCGTCATCGTCAGTTTTGTCTTTAGATCTGTAGTCAGCGCTCTCGCCTCCGCTTGCCTCTCCCTCCTGGACCTGCTCTCCATTCGGCATGGAGTACATCTCGGTATAGATCTGCAAGGAAAAGGAGTGCACAAGCATCAGTCAGGTTCAAGGATAATTACAAATCAGAGCAAGAAGACACTCGGCAATAAAGGTCAGACCTTGTCTGGTTCATTGGCGGTGTCGATTGCTGGAACCCTCCTGGACCCCCTGGGGTTGTCTTTGTTTCCAGTGGTGCCCTACAACCACTGTGCCACTGTCTCCTCGATAACTTCCTCTGGGTGGATCCGAGTGGTGTCTTCAATACCCGAGTACATCCACATAGGATGATCGCGGGCCTGGAGTGGCTGGACGTGTCACTGAGAAACACCTCAAGCAAATCCATGCCAGTCACGCCATCACGGACTAGTTGGACTACCCGTTTGACTAACATGTTCACCTCTGCTTTCTCTGCTGGAGTCACTTTCAAGGAAGAGGGCTGCTGGACCCGATCCATGGAGAAGGGAGGAAGGCCAGTCGACTGGCCAGGAGTCGGTTGGTCCTTACAATAAAACCAGGTCTACTGCCACCCTCTAACTGAGTCGGGAAGAATCATGGCCGGAAAAGTACTCCTACCCCTCGTCTGAATCCCTAGACCTCCGCACATCTGAATCACGTGCGTCCTCTCATCACTCGGATTAGCTTTTTTACACACTGGGAGCGACATGTAAAGATGTGTTTGAAGAGACCCCAATGCGGTCGACAACCCAGAAAATTCTCGCACATGGAGACAAACGCAGCGAGATATGTGATGGTGTTGGGAGAAAAGTGATGAAGTTGGGCTCCGAAAAAGTTCAAGAAACCTCGGAAAAAAAGGATGAGGGGGCAGAGAGAAACCACGGTCAACATGAGTTGCAAGGAGGACGCACCCACCCTCCTCCGGCTGCGGCTCAGTCTCATTTCCCGACAGCCTCCAAGATCCGTGAGCAATCAAGCTCCCTTCAACCAGATCCTCCAAGTCTTCCTTCTGGATCATGGACCGAATCCAGTCGCCCTGGATCCAGCCGGGCGGCAGGCCGGACCTCGACGATGACCCCCCCGGCTCGTCTTCTTGCCCTTCGGCTTCGCCGTCGCCTTCTTCACGCGCTCCAGAGCCGTCGTCTTGTCCTTTCCCATCACAGCAGATTGCGCACGGACGGGGAGGCGGCGTCGAGGGCGGAGGCGAGTGCGGTGGAGAAGCAGAGGAGGAAGAAGGGGAATGAGGTGCATTGTGCTAAATACATCGGCCCCGACGCCTTATATAGGCCCGCTTCCGAGTGGCGGACTTGAGGGCCCAAGCGATCCTGTCAAATCCCACAACAGTTGCGCGCTCGGTAGGTGGCAAAAAAGGTGGCGCAAGAATCGAGGCACCCCTACCTAATCCGTTTTGTTTACTGCGGTGCTCTCCGTCCCGCGCGCTTCTCCAAATTTTGAATCCCGTGAAATCAGGGAACGGCAGTGCAACCAATCGCGCCAAAGATTTCATACCATTCCAACATTCGAAGTATATCAGTATAAGTTCACTCGACAAACTCTGAATGGACCAAGGCGACTTGAAAATAGAGTTGAAGTTTCAACACGGTTTACCGACCCAGGTAAAATGCCTCCGAAGCATAAAAATCGGGTCGGAACCATCTTCAACCCCTCCTCCACTCGGACCTCGATCCATTTGGGGGCTAATGACAATGATATGTACCTAGGGTAGGGTAATAGGCCTCACCTAGACACCCTTCCCAAGGACACTGCCCTAGAGTCAAAGGCATTCAAAGTACGGCAACATCTACCGACTGAAATCACCTCAGAGTGCAACCCACTCGACCAATAATTCCACTCGAATAACCCAATTCCATTCGACAAGGATATAGTCATTCGACCATATCAGAAATCACTCGGAGTACAGAAGGTCTAAAGGCACTCAGGATGGCAACGGCCAGGCGTTCACTCCATAGTCTTAATGATCATTTATATGTCTTTATTATTGGCATTACCAGTAATGTCTCACCTTAATGTACATTAAACTCCTTGTAATGTGGGCTGGCTGGGGTCCTGGCACACTCTATATAAGCCACCCCCTCCACTGGCACAAGGGTTCGCACCCCCTGTAACTTCACGCATAACCCAGTCGACGAAGCCTCCGGGCACCGAGACTTAGGGCTGTTACTTCCTCCGTGAAGGGCCTGAACTCGTAAATCTTGCGTGCACAACCTCATCGTAGCTAAGATCTTGCCTCCTCCTACGTACCCCCTATTCTACTGTCAGACTTACTCCCACGACAGTATTGTTGTGATGCATGTGTGGGGCACCATCGTTTGTACAATGTCGCAGTCGTTGGGGTTGTACTCCAAATGTCCGTGGTGCCACACACGATACCCTTTCTCTTGCCGTGCCACCAGCGGGATGACAAGGATGTGGCTGGCCCCGTCGGGCTCCTCCTCCTCAGGCTAGTGGGAGACCTGCAAGGTCATGATCTGCGCCAACGGCCCGACTGGCGGTGACGTTGGTTGTGGTGGAGACGAGCAGGCCTAGGAGTCGCCGATGATCTGCATCCGAGCGTGGCCCATGCCGGCAGAAGTTGACGACGCGCGGCGACATGCACTACTAGGGAAAAGCCAAGCAGTAGTGCCGGTTTAGGTATAGCAGTAGCGCGTGTTTTAGGTATAGCAATAGCGCGGGGGACGGCGCTACTACTACGACGCTACAGCTAAACGTTAGCAGTAGCGTGGGTCTGCCCGCGTTACTGATATACCTACTTAGCAATAGCGCTTCTTCTAGAATGCGCTACTGGTATTTACTAGCAGCGCGCCTCTCTATACGCGCTACTACTATTATTATTCTATTTCTTTTCTGTTTTATGTCATATTCATACACCATTATACAAGTTTTCATACAGTACCAATTTAGAGATTGTTTTACATCATAATGAGTCATTACATCATTGGGTGAAAGAACCGTGGATTAGTTTCAAGTGAATGGATCCAAAGTGACCAAGTCATCGATTAGCCTGACTTGGTCACTTTGGATCTATCCACTTGAAATTAATCCGCGGTTCTTTCACTCAATGATATAATAACTCATCATCATCATCATCATCATCATCATATCATTAACAACTTGTCATCATAATACGTCATCAACTCTAACACATTGTACCACATAATAACAATTTCTCATCATCATCATAGTCATAATCAACACTAACTAATTGTTCTTAGTACCTAGGACCTACTCCTCTCTCCTAAGTAAAATACCATAAAAGAGATAAATCGGTCCATCTCCATAATGGAGAATGGAGATAAACCTATTTACAACTTGTGGCTTGCGCACAATCATATTGTCTCCAATTAGTTGCGTGTGCGCATTCATCACTTTGCTCCATTTTTTGATTTTGAGCCTTCCATCATTTGAAGAAATCGAGTATGTGGTATAGAAAGTTTTCCAAGGAGTTGGTCGTAAGTTAACCATATGCATATAACCTTCGGTAAACAACATGTAAGGCACAACCTCCTTCGGGAGCCTCTATTGAAAAACGTAATAGTAACATATATAGTTAGCAATGTAGTTTATATACTTAAGAAGAATGTATGCAATAAAGTTACATCATTAACAAAATCTTACCAAATTTTTGGCAATGAAGTTACCATCATGCAATTTATGCACTAGTGGCACGTATCCAGTAAAATTTGGGAGGATAGAATGATTTGTTTTAAAGGCCTCAACATCATCTATGAATGAGACAAGATAACCTTTCTCCTCACAATTAAGCTCGGAGTCATAGTTGTAGTATGTCACATCTCTGACCTTCCGAGTATTTTTGGAAGATAAAAATAAGTGACAATTATAAATAAAGATGTTTAGTACCGATGAACACCAAATATTTTAAAATTAACAATATAAATTACTTAACTTAACAAATTAGTTTGACAAACTCACATTTAGGCAAAATTGGAGGCATATCCACATCCACCCAGATATCGATATTATCATCATCATCATCTTTGAGACGAATATCAAATGTTATTTGCATACCCTCGTCAAATCCATAGGCCTTGCAAAGAGCTTCCCAATTAGAGCAACCGAAATGGGATTGATTGTCCATATTGAACAGCTTAACCAGAAACACATAACCATGTTTAGTTCTTAAGTGAGCCCTCATCATCTCCGTATTCTCTGGGTCTTTGAAACCGAGCTTCTGCAATACATATGGTTTTGCATGGCACGGGATGTACTAACCGAATTGAAAAAAAAAATCCAGAAATTAAATGTTGACCAAAAGAAGCACAAGTGATGATATTAATTACGATGAAATGCTTGTCATTGTGTACCATACAAACATCAAAGGTCTCGTCCAGCTTCACAGTGAAAAACCTATCATTTTGCAGGTGAGGATACCTGTTGCACAAACCCCGGTCACCGTAGCAGTAATCGCACTACAAGACCCTATCATCATCAGATATCTCCTGTGTTCAAAATTGAAAGATTAAACTTCGGAATTTCAATATATGTACTACAACTGCAAAAACTTAATTTGATCATTAATATTCATCATGGGTTGACTTTCAGTCTGTCGAGACTTTTGTTGAAAACTCTCTTACTAAAAATTTCCATACCTAAATTTTCTTACTAAAAAATTTTGTTACCAAATTTCTCATATGGCATTGGATTGCGATACATTTCTATATTGAAATTTTTGTATACCTAAACAATTTCTATACTAAATTTCTATTCAAAAGACCTAAAATTTTTGTTACTAAATTTCTATACCTACATTGTACAAGAACAAGAATAGAGAAGGGATGGAGGAGGGAGGGAGAGGAGGGGGAGGAGGGGAAGGAAGGAGGAGGGAGGAGAGGAGAGGAGGAGGAGGAAGGAGGAGGGAGGGAGGAAGGAGGAGGAGGAGGAGGAAGAGGTGCCTCACTTGGCCTGGCCAGGCCATGACAGCAGCGGCAGCGGCAGTGAAGGCCGGGTGGTGCAGCGCCACCGCCCAATGACAGCGGGTGTGGTGGCACGTGGGCGGCGGCGGCGGGCGACGGTGACGGGGACGGCGACCAGAGAGTGTGAGTGAGAGTGTGTCGTGAGGGAGAGAGGGAAACGGACGGTACAACCATATGATAAGGTGGTTTTAGCAGTAGCATGGGAAGCCAAAAAGCGCTACCGCTAAAACATTAGTTGTAGCGCGTTTACAGGAAAAGCGCTACTGCTGAGGCAAAGCATGTAAAAATATATCAAAAATACATTGGTCATCCAAGATCTTTTTGTGTAGAATCTGAATTGTCAATATGAGTCCTCACCGGTCTAGAAACCGATGAGACTCATATTGTGGCCACAAATCCTACACATAGAGTTCAATGAAGACCAAGTGGTTGTGATAGTTTGAGAAATAACATATTTACGGTGGTAAACACCCTGTTCGACGAGCGAGGTGGGACTAAACTTAGTTGCAAGGTGTGGACTAACCTTAGAAGTAGCGTGCGTTGGATAAACGCGCTGGTGCTAAGTACAATAGCAGCAGCGCATTTACCAAACATGCGCTACTCCTATACCTAGCCTGGCGGCAAGGTCGAGGCAATTATAGTAGTAGTGTTGTTTCATTCTGACGCGCTACTGCTATGCAGATATCAGTAGTGCAGTTTTTTGTCACGCGCTACTTCTAAGATTCTATAGCAGTAGCGCCTTATTTTAGACCGCGCTGCTGGTAAGATTCTGTGTATAAGGTTTTCCCTAGTAGTGATGGCATCAACGGAGGCGGATCTTGGGAGGCATGAAGGGAGACGTTAGGTAAGGGTGAAGGAAATATGCCCTAGAGGCAATAATAAAGTTATTATTTATTTCTTTATATCATGATAAATGTTTATTATTCATGCTAGAATTGTATTAACCGAAAACATGATACATGTGTGAATACATAGACAAACAAAGTGTCACTAGTATGCCTCTACTTGACTAGCTCGTTGATCAAAGATGGTTATGTTTCCTAGCCATAGACAAAGAGTTGTCATTTGATTAATGAGATCACATCACTAGAAGAATGATGTGATTGACTTGACCCATTCCGTTAGCTTAGCGCTCGATCGTTTAGTATGTTGCTATTGCTTTCTTCATGACTTATACATGTTCCTATGACTATGAGATTATGCAACTCCCGTTTACGGAGGAACACTTTGTGTGCTACCAAGCGTCTGGCAATAGCGTGTGATTATAAAGGTGCTCTCTGGTGTCTCCGAAGGTACTTGTTGAGTTGGCATATTTCGAGAGTAGGATTTGTCACTCCGATTGTCGGAGAGGTATCTCTGGGCCCACTCGGTAATGCACATCACTATAAGCCTTGCAAGCATTGTAACTAATGAGTTAGTTGTGGGATGATGTATTACGGAACGAGTAAAGAGACTTGCCGGTAACGACATTGAACTAGGTATTGAGATACCGACGATCGAATCTCGGGCAAGTAACATACCGATGAAAAAGGGAACAACGTGATGTTATGCGGTTTGACCAATAAAGATCTTCGTAGAATATGTGGGAACCAATATGAGCATCCAGGTTCCGCTATTGGTTATTGGCCGGAGACGTGTCTCGGTCATGTCTACATAGTTCTCGAACCCGTAGGGTCCGCACGCTTAAAGTTACGATGACAGTTATATTATGAGTTTATATGTTTTGATGTACCGAAGGTAGTTCGGAGTCTCGGATGTGATCACAGACATGACGAGGAGTCTCGAAATGGTCGATACATGAAGATTGATATATTTGATGACTATATTCGGACACCGGAATGGTTCCGGGGGTTATCGGATATATACCGGAGTATCGGGGGGTTACCGGAACCCCCCGGAGGTTATTGCGCCTCATTGTCCCAATTGGTGGAAGAGGAGAGGCGGCCAAGGGGCAGCCGCGCGCCCCTCCCCCCCCCCCAAATCCGAATTGAACAAGGAGGGGGGCGGTGCCCCCCCTTTCCTTCCCCCCTCTCTCTCCTTCCTCTCTCTCCTAATCCAACAAGGAAAGGGAGGAGTCCTATTCAGTGGGAGTAGGACTCCTCTGGCGCGCCCTCTGGCCGGCCGCCTCTCCCCCTGCTCCTTTATATCTGAGGCGGAGGGCACCCTAGAAACACAACAATTGATCTGTTGATCTTTTAGCCGTGTGGTGCCCCCTCCACCATAGTCCACCTCGATATCTTGTAGCGGTGCTTAGGCGAAGCCCTGCGTCGGTAGAACATCATCATCGTCACCATGCCATCGTGCTGACGAAACCCTCCCTCAACACTCGGCTGGATCGGAGGTCGAGGGACGTCATCAGGCTGAATGTGTGCTGAACTCGGAGGTGTTGTGCGTTCGGTACTTGATCGGTCGGATCGTGAAGACGTACGACTACATCAACCGCGTTGTGCTAACGCTTCCACTTTCGGTCTACGAGGGTACGTGGACAACACTCTCCCCTCTCGTTGCTATGCATCACCATGATCTTGCGCATGCGTAGGATTTTTTTTGAAATTACTATGTTCCCCAACAAAGGGAAAGCGATGTGTGACAAGATCGACAACGACACAACAGTCAAGCGCTAGGTTTTGATGTGAAAAGGCGGGAGGGTGATCACATCTTCTTCTGCCAGGAGTTATGCGTCTAGGGAAGAAAAGGATTATGTCCCAATTTAATGGGGGAGATGTGCGTGTGTTAACTAAAACTATGGTAGCAGCGATTGCATGCTGATTTTTCTCTCTGCATAATTAAAGGGAGACAACAAGGTAAGGAATAAATCAGTGGGACTTACCTATTCGATCGGTGGGGTGGGCGGTAACGAACGAAACGAGCGACGACCTACGTACTGAGACTTTAGGAGTAGAGATGATGGATGCACATAAGGCATTACACTACCAAAATAAAGTGGTCTATGTGTCCATTTGATTCTCATATTAGTTTGCATGCTCATATGTACCCTTCATGAGAGAAAACATGAGGGCTTTGATTATTAAGATGGGCAAATCTCGTCTGGATCTGCTAGTTAGTTGAGGGAAATCTTAGGCCTAGTTTTTAGTGCTCTTGTTAGCGTTAGACTCTAATCAAATCGGCTTATGCAGAAAAAATGGCCTAAGAAACGCCGGTGATTACTTTTGCATACACAACACAATATCCCGAGGTTGGATGAGGAACTAGGAAAAACTAACAGGAAATCAATCCTAGTGTTAGTGTTGGCGCTTGCGTTGTGATCCATAAGACTCCGTGAACAGACAATCTTCTTAAGTAAGGGACATGCCCGACCAACGAGCTATCAATAATTAACAGTTTACGAAAGCCTATTGTTCAAATCTAAATAAGCAAGTTTCAAATAATTGTATTAAAAACGATTAGATTGCCCCACAAGTGTTTTCCAGTTATTTAATAATTATTAGTTCAAGAAATTGTATTTTCTCTTCTCCTACAAAATTAACTGTCTGAAATAATTAATTCATCTAAACATCAAATTACACGAACTTAGTAGTAGTGTTTTCTAGGTTAATTGGGTTTGTTCGTACCTCCACTTTATGATCAGAACCAGCAAAAAGAGCATTGTCCAAGGAAAGGTTGTCTAGAAAAAATGTTTGACCATTGAAATCTAAAACCGATTCTCTCTATGAGAGAGTTCACACATGCACCTAATCTAAAAAGTGAGTTTTCATGCACCTTTCGATTGACGTCCTTGAATGCAAGATTTAAGATCCCATTTTGTGTTCCAAGTCATGTGGCTAAACCTCTACCTCTTCTCCTCCAGCCATCCTCCATTTCCTTCCTCCCGCGGTTCTGCCAGAGTTCACATCCACGAGTTAGGTCTCCTCCCAGCACAACTCCTCCTGGGCGCCTCTGGTGAGAGATGTTGCGGGTGCCACTGCGCCGGTGTCTGAGACAACAGCTACTCAACTTGATCGCCGCAAGTGATTGCATGATCAGTTTGCAGTGGTATGCGCACTTATTCCTGAATTGAAACGAAGATGTACCTTTTGACAAGGATAAAATTAACAAAGTCTTCAATAAGTGACGGGAAGGTAGAAATATACGCCGCTGGGATGTACATGTAGACGCTTCTCCATCCACATGACGATGATCCAAAGTCTGGAATCATGGATGCCTGGTTGGATGTATGGGGATAATATTCCAGTGTGGTGCCGACAGATGCACAAAAAAGGAATATGAGGCGGGACGACGTGGTACTGCTGTGATGCATGCGTGGGGCACCATCCTCTGTACTACGCCGCGGCCGTCGAGCTTGTACTCCCAAGGTACGTTGTGCCACATGCGATACCCTTTCTCTTGTCGTGCCACCAGCGGGATGACAAGGACATGGCTGGCCTCGTCGGGCTGCTCCTCCTCAGGCCAGTGGGAGACCTGCAAGGTCATGACGTGCGCCGACGGCCCGACCGACAGTGACGTTGGTTGTGGTGGGACGAGCAAGTCTGGGAGTCGTAGATGATTTGCATCCGAGCGTGGCCCGTGCTGGCAGAAGTTGACGACACACAACGGCATTGCATCATCAGAGGCGGATCTTGGGAGGCATGGAGACGATAGGTAAGGGAAAGTGAGGTGTGACGAGAACGACAACGACGCAGCGACCAAGCGCTAGGTTTTGATGTGATGAGGCGGGAGGGTGATCGCATCTTCTTCTGTCGGGGAGTTCTGCGTCCAGGAAAGAAAAAGATTGTGTCCCAATTTTAATGAGAGAGATCCGTGTGCATTAACTAAAACTATGGTAGGAGCGATTGCATGTTGATTTTTGTCTCTGTGTAATTAAAGGGAGACAACAAGGTAAGGAATAAATCGGTGGGACGTACCTATTCGATCGATGGGGTGGGCAGTAACGGACGGAACGAACGACTACCTACGTACTGAGACTTTAGGAGTAGAGATTTAAAGACGACATGTCGCTCTATTCTTCATGTGTTTTTTCTATTGCAACTTTTTACAAATCATGTGAACCAAAGAGGCCCACTTTTTTTGTTTAAGAGAGTATAGGATAGAACTCTCTTTTGGGGAGATTGTAAAGTGGGCCTGAATATTTTTTGCGCCTAAGGTAGAAGGGCCCAAACGGAGGCAGCTCGGCATACGCCGTAATCTCCACCCCCGTACGCCCTATACAGCGTCCAACGCGGAGGCAGCCACCAAACCAGTCTCGACAAGACGTCAAAACCCTAGACCGGCGACGCGTTCCCCTCTCTCGCCGCCGGATTCCCCTCCGCCCGCGCGTCTCGCGGACGTCTTCGCGCTCTCCGGCTGCTCTCCCCGGTTCGCCACCACCAGCAATGTCTTCTCAGGTGAGTCCACTTCGTCTTCCCAGATCGAATTGTGGCTCGCTCGAATTGCTGTCGAGGTCCATCCGGCGCGGGGGGAAACCCTGACGCGACACCAAATCCTTCGCCGTGCTCACATCTCCTTTGCGTTTGCAGATGGATAACCGCATCCAGTCCGCGGGAAAGCGCGCGCGCACAGACGGTAGGTTGCTCTAGCTGTTCCGTTCATCTATTTCCGCCCCAGTCTGTGAGCTGCGCCTCAGATGGTTTGCCTGTTTTGCACGAGCGACGTTCAGGTAGCCGGCGTGAGGACGACTGGATTTGCCCCAGCTGCAACAACGTCAACTTCGCGTTCCGCACCACCTGCAACATGCGCAACTGCGACCAGTCCAGGCCCGCCGATCACACGGTACTCGCAGCTCCTGCAGCTGTTCTTGACTCAAATCATCCGTTGGCTTGGCTGCGTGCCTGTTATGTGCTCGGTGTTTTGCATTTACCTAGTGCCGCTGTTGCTTTTTGCCTAGAAGGCTATGCAGACTCCACCCCACTACTCGGTGCCGGGGCGGTACATGCCGCCGGGGACACCTCCGTCAATGTACCTCACTGGGGCTCCTCCCCCGTATGGCTCCAACCTTTATAATGGGCATCCCATGCCACGCTATGGCATCCCTCAGCTCCCCCCGGGCTCTGGATATCCGTATGGCTATGGCGGGCGAGTCCCGATGGGGAGCCCCTATGGGCCAATGCATATGGCGGCGCCACCCCCGTATTCTAGTGGTTCTATGGTTGGTGCAGGTAAGATGGCTATGATATCTCTGTTACTTTGTGGTAGCGCTACTTTGTCATGTGATTAGCTGTTCAAATGCAATAAACAGTATCTGATATGTAAAAGAAAAACACAACTATTTATTTGTCTGAACTTATTTGCCAGGAATTATAGTAGCACGTCCAATATATTTCTAGAGAGAATTCCTTATTTAACAGTGTTTAAATTTTATGCCCTATTTGACATTGACAAATGATTTCTTTCCTATCTAACCATGAGTCTAAATTTTTATGCCTTTTATGACACTTCTGTCCATTTTGAGACTAAATGACAACTGAAAAGACCCTTTTGCCCCTTACGTGGTATGTTTGTATGTGTGCTGCTGCGTGTGTGTGCGCGCGCGCACGTGTGTGTTGCTGATGTTGCGCGCGCGCATGTGTGTGTTACTGATGTTGCGCGCGCGTGTGTTTGTGAGTGTGCGCGCGTGTGCGCGCGCGCACGTGTGTGCTACTGATGCATGCTGTCTGTGTTTGTGCGTGTATGGTGTTGCGTGTCTTGCTCGGTGTGTGCTGCTGCGTGTCTTCCTCGGTGTGTGCTGCTGCGTGCGTGCTACGTGCGTCTGTGCTGCTCTGTGTATGCTGCGTGCGTCTGTGCTGCTCTGTGTGCGCGCGTGCGTGTGTGTTGCTGTGTGTGTGTGCCGCTGCGTGTGTGTGTGCTACTGCCCTGCACACACACATACAACATGAGGGGCAAAAGGGTCTTCTCAGGTGTCATTTAGGCCATAAAGGGCATAAAATTTAGACTCGTTGTTAGATAGGTTAGAAAAAGTTTTTCGGTGTCAAATGAGGAAGCGAAATTTAAGATGGTGTTAAATAAGGAATTGTTTCATATTTCTATGCATACTATATATTGTTCTACACTTCTACTGTACAACATTTGTCTGTAATGGATACATTACTTGTTGATTTCTCGGTTTTTTATTTGAGTCAGTTCTTGTCTCTGATGCTTGTTGAATAGGTGTTTTTAGATCTGACCCAAATGTTGTTACAGTGTTTCTAACATTCGTTTTTGAATTTCATTTCCCTGTAAATAGGTGGAATGTACAGCATCAGCATGCCCATGGATAGATATGGCTTGGGCTCACCCGCTGGTCCTGGGGCAATGGTAATTTACTCCTGTACATATTAATATGAGTTACATTGCCTCATTTGGTTGCTGCTACCTTTTGTGCCTTCTATTTATGTTGTGTGGGAAGGTTATTTCTCATTGTTCTTGCTGTTTTGGTGTGATTGACCATGCTAAGCAATCTGCATGTCCTTTATTTCTTTCTCTTGTAGGGCACAAGGGCTGGTTCCTATTCTGACGAAGGCTCACAGAAGAAATCTGCTGGTATAAATTTGCATTGTCCTTTTCACTGGTCAATCAATTTTGTTGGCACTCAGATTTATTCTCTGCCGCTTCTCTTGAACTATTTTAGGAGCTGGACGTGATAATGATTGGAAGTGCCCTAATTGCAACAACATTAACTTCGCCTTTCGGACAGTCTGTAACATGAGAAAATGCAACACACCAAGACCTGACACCCAGGTTTGACACGGTTCCTTCGCACTGAGATTTAAGTTCATATGTTATATTACTAGCCGAGCCAACTTCGTAATTGTGCTTTGAAGTTGACATTGCTGCCGCAGCCTACAAGCTTAGTCATCTGTCTGAAGTATATGCGATGTGTAAAAACTGTTCAGTGAGATGTTGTTCTATGTGATTCGACCAAATTTACATATTTGCTATATATCTGTTGATCAGTGTATGTATATGTATACTTGGACTTTTCTTGGGCATTATAGCTTCACCAGTTTTTTTTTGCATGGTAATACATCTCTCATTTATATAATAGCTTCACCACTTGTTTGATAACCATTCTTAAAAAAAAGATATTTACTAAATTCTTATAGGTTGCGCATATCTAAAATCCCTATGCATTACAACTTAAACATCCTATGTTTTCAAGGCGTCCAGGTGCTTTAAGGCGCTGGGGGGGCGCCTCAACGCCTAGGCGCTCAAAGCGCGAGGCGAGGCGACGCCTTAGACACTTATTATTAGGCGCTAGGGGTACTAATATGGCAGCCATGAGTGGACATGTAACTGATTCATACCTTGAATTTCCTGGTTGTTGAGCCCACATAGCATCCATTCCTCCCATCTTGTTTCCCGTTTCTGCCTTCCACAATAGAAATCTGCATAAAGACGAACATATATCATATATGGTTAAAACTAGACTTAATTAATAGATCACCATTGGTAAAAAAAACAGAGAGTAAATGACAGAACAAGTGCAAAACAAGATGACAAACATGAGTGCATTACATATTACATAAACTAGGTCCACAACAGAATAAATTAGGTTCACAAGTTCACAACATAAATTAGGTTCCAAACAGGCAAACACATGATCATAAGCAAGGCTGGCCACACTCAATTCTCAATAGCCATCATCGAACTCATCCATGATAGTATTTGTGTTGTCTTCGCCATCTTGGTCAGCACTAGTTGAATCTTCATCATCATCGGTCACATCAACATCATCTTGAAGAAAGTCTGAATCATCATCCTCTCCATTGGGGATACTTGATTGTTGTTCTTGGTCATCCTCTTCGTCATCTTCATGAAGAAATGTTGGTGACGGAGCAGCCCTTTTGCGCTGCCTTTGGTACTGGACATTAACATTTGAGGCCCCCCTTGCCATGGTGCTAGCTCTAGGAAAGTTGCGACCTTGCAGCGACGAACTTGCACCAACAGCCTCATCAACAAGCTCCCATGAAATGTCATCGGGACACCCTCGAGCACCTTGGGGTGGAGGTATTGTTGGGTCAACCCACTCATTGCCCCAATCAAAATCCTCAATGACTAGAGGGTCATAGCTATTGCCACCCCTCTTCTCACGCCTCTTTTGAAACCTATCCAAGTTCTTCCGGTTGTATGAAACAAAGACATTTTCATTCAAGAGTCGGTGTTGTAACCGGTTCCTTTTCTTGGTATGGATCTACAAATAGCAAATAGAGTGAATAAATAACTTGCTGAAAGCCTGAAACTAACTTTCTCTTGATGAAATAAAGACAAAGAAGTTACTCACATGTTCAAATGCGCTCCAATTCCTCTCACAATCGGAAGATGAAGCACAAAGACTAACAGTACGCTTTGCAAACCTTTGTAGCTCAACTGCCCGACCACCATATGAACGCCACCAATCCACTAAAATGGTAAAATAAACACACACATGCATTAGGAGTTTGTACTTTGTACAAAAAATAACATGCTGAAATTAACTTGCTTGTTGCTGAAATTAACTTTATAGTTCACTTACGAGGTTTTTTTCCGACCATGTTATCGATTGCCATCTGATTAGCAAAGGGTCCTTTCTTGTCCTCATAGTCAACGGCTTGTGCATCAATCTTCTTGCGAGTATTGACATCAAGTACTGTTCGTGCAAGGACATCATTAAAACAACTTCTTAGCTCACCAATTAGGGCATCATCACCACTCTCAACAATAGATAAGTATTTTCCAGGGTTCAAAAACAAAGCAGCCCCATACAATGGATGATCCATTTGATTCTCCCAACGTTTGTCAACAATGTCAATGATCTTCTTGAGCAAAGCTTGCTTGTTTTGGTGGGGAAAACCTTGAGTGATCTTCTCCTTTGCAAACGTCATTAGTGCTGTCATTTCTGGCATGGCAGGAATCTCATCACCATCCGCTACCCTAAGCACTCGAAGTAGTGGACCTGAAGCTCTAAGGCAGTCCTCGATTGCATGCCACCAATCTGCTGAAAGCACAATGTCTTGCACATTCAAACCGGCTGCAGTTTTGGCCAATTTGTTTCCAACCCATGCTTGACAGGTAAATAGACTCCCCAATGCTTGCTTGTGCTTGACCAAACTCTTAAGAGCAAGAATGGATGTGGCAAAGCGAGTGGCTGCGGGTCTCACAAGATCCAGCCCACCCGTTGCCTTCCTCATTAGACTAAGAATTCTGCCATGCCTATAGATGAAAGTGGTGACTCGTCTACCCCGTGCAATAGGCTTCTTAAATGCCTTTAGCTTCCCTATATCTTCCAACATTAGGTCCAAGCAATGGCATGCACATGGACTCCAATATAGTGTAGGAATCCTTTCCATTAGTATCTTGCCCGCTGCCTTGTAGTTAGCACCATTGTCGGTGACAACTTGGACAACATACTCTTTACCGACATCCTTGATTCTCTTCTCTAGCAAATCTGCTATCATCCGAGCATCTTGGCATTCACTTGATGCATCAACTGACTCCAAGAAGTAAGTGCCCACCGGGCTGTTTACAAGGAAGTTGATCAAGTGGCGTCCCCTTTTATCGGACCAGCCATCTGACATTAGTGTGCAGCCGTATTGCTTCCATGCTACCTCGTGCGTCACCCTCAACTTTTTTGTTTCCTTGACACAATCCCTAAGCAATGGCTCTCGCAGCTCATGAGGAGAAGGATGCTTGTAACCCGAGCCATATTGACAAGAGGCTTCTATTGCAATCTGGAATTGCCTAGAGCTTGCAACATTGAAAGGAATGCCACACTCATAGAAAAACAATGCCCACTGCATACTCACATAGTGCCTCTCTTCCGGTGTTTTGTGCTGGACTCCATGGTGCTTTGAGAGCAACCGGAGCGTCTTTCATCGACAACATCCTCAGGTTTTTTCCTAAGCATGGAAACAATTGACTTGGTTGCAACAGATTGACACTTTTTGCCTGACATTTTTACCTCAAAGGCTTTCTTGTTCTTCTTGGCTGCTGTCCTTGAACTTGGTCTTGTAGCGGAGCCTTGAAATGCTGCTGCATTAGTGGAGCTTTGAACTGTCCCTGCTACATCTACCTCCACTACATCATCATCATCATCTGGTTGTCCTATGTTTCTCCTGTTCTTTTCCAAATATTCTAACATCTCCCTCCTAACCTGTGTGGTAGCCTTTGGACAACCTGTTGCATCCCCACCGGTGCCAGCAAGATGCTCTTTGTGTCTCTTGATCCCTCCTTTAGTTATCTTGCCACAAAGATTGCACACAACATTATTGATGTTGCCAGGTTTCAACCAATACCCATAATTCCAGCCTGGATCATTTGACCTCCGTTTCCTGCGTTCTGGATCTTTCATTGGATCATAAGCATCACCACCCCCATCAGCTCCTGCATCTGCCATTGTGGGACTGCAAAGTGCAAAGTGCAAACAATTAACAATATAATAGAGCCATAGAGGGCAGAGCCGCAGAGGACAAACAGCTACTATTCTAATAATAAGCTAGTATAAAGAAGATCCACTAACCTACTATTCTAATCAGCTAACAAGGACAATCAGCATCTATTTTAATCACAACTTGCAGCTAACACTACTATAATAGAGGGCAGTGGGCAGAGGGCAGAGGCACAAGCAGCACATCTACACATGCATATACTAAACAGAGGGTTTAGAGGCAAGGCAGTGAGGCACAAGCAGCAGCACCATCAGATAACATGGGCAGGTGAGGGGAAAAGAGAGGCAGAGAGGAGCCGTACCTTGGGAGAGGGCTGCCGTCGGCGGAGGAGCTTGGCCGGAGGGGGAGGGCCGGCGGAGATGGATCTTGGCCGGAGAGGGGAAGGGCCTGCGGAGGAGGAGCTTGGCCGGACAGGGGGAGGCCGGCGGAGGAGGAGCGGATCTGGGCCGGCGGCGTGAGAGGAGAGAGCTCCTCTCTCTTTTCCCCTCGATTTGGAGTCACGGGTGTGTTCCCCTCTCTCTCATGACTCTGTTTACCCCCTCTCTCCCGCCCAATTTCTCTTCCCTCCCGCCAATTCCTCTTTCTGGCGCGCGCCAGCTGCTGGTTCCCGCTCAACCTGCCCGCGCATGTCCAGGGCGTCCAAAATCAACTAAAGCGGCGCCTTATCCGCCTAGGCGACGCCTTGGACGCCTCAACAGCACAAGGCGGATGCCTTAGACAGAAAACTAAAGCGACGACGACGCCTTAACGTCCCCGAGCGCTCTGAAGCCTAAGTGTCGCCTAGGCGACGCCTTGAAAACAATAGAACAAGCTGTCTCCCTTGAAAACAATAGAACAAGCTGTCTCGAACCAAACCAAGAACGGTTGCTCATTCACCTGGCAATGGGCATCAAGTTTGTGTCATGCAGTTGCACCATTAGATTGTGCATTAGTGCTTATGTGGAGTATGATCAATTATTTTGAAGCTATTAGTGGGCAAACTGTTAGTGTATTTGGTTATGGTTATTTTTCTTCTTATGTTCTTGTTAATGTTGGATTGGCTATCTATTTATCTTTTTAGCTTCTTTTACTGTTTATTGAGCTAAATTGTTGTATTACTGTACTGATGACATACATATTAACTCTTCCTTCAGGGATCCAAACCTGACAGTTCAAGAGCTCCAAGTAAGTTTCTAGTGTTTAACATTATACATGCTAGTTCCCCCTTACCTTCACATATATTAAAGTATTTTGCTTTGTCTTGTTATCAGTAAATATTGGGGAACCCCTTGTCAAGATATGCGTCTAAGCTTTGCACTAGTTTATTAGATATATTTGAAGCACTATTCAGTTATACATCTAACTTTGACATAACAGAACCAAAGACTCCAGAGGGTAGCTGGAAGTGTGAAAAGTGCAATAACATAAACTATCCTTTCCGGACAAAATGCAACCGTCCAAGTTGTGGGGAAGAAAAGCCGTTGCAGGCAAACAGTCCTGATAATCTGGCTACAGATCAGGACAATCAGGTATGTGATTCAGAACGTCCACTATGGTCCTTATTGTTTTCTGTGCCTTTTCTTATAGAAAACCAAAAACTGCGTGCCTTAAATATTCTATTCAATAGTTCCTTTATTATTTTGCCTGTCTCAGTGTTCTCTTGTGCATGGCTTATATATCGTGTCCTTAATGTTACAGTGAGTCCTAGAACAGTAATGAGGGTCAAGAAGGTTCAGCGTCGTCGTCAAGTTTCAGTCTGAATGTCTGGGGTCCATCTGTGTCCGTAGTCGCTGCTGTCGTTTCAAGTTTCTTCCCCTTGGGACCATATAGTTGAGTCACAGCCTAATGGTAAACGTTGTGAAGTTGGCAACTGGAGTCATGGCTTTTCATATCTCTACAGATTTTGATCAAGATCATCCATTTGTTAATATCCTCCTGAAATTTGTTTGCTTGTCGTGGACACTGGACTCAGGGGAAATTGCTATTTGTTATAATGGATTCTAGCTATATATGTGTCTTAGATGTCTTTCATCTGCAGTGAAGTTTTACATAGACTCCTTGATTTTTCTTGGTTGGTTTTGTCCAAGTTATGTTTGTGGTCTTCAGTTTTAACTCATGTCCAGTTTGGGTATTGCTGTTAATGTCTAATGGCTTGATAATGGCGCCTTTTTCTTTCAGATAAAATCTAAGAGATGTTTATGATAGATTCTTTCAACGTGGGATTTTCCCTTCCATTCACAATTAGTTTACTTACTTCCGTAAGTAATGTTTAGGAGCACTTAGCTTGCACTGTTAGTTATGTTTTGGAATTCTCGACAATGGGATAGCAAAGGATCAGAAATTGATACTTGTACATCAGACTTGCATCAGTATTTTGGTTGGTCTTACCCAAAAAAAAGATCTGTTGAACTAACCAGAGCAAATTCCACTACATTTCTCTGTTATCAATGAAAGATTACCCCCTCTGTGTTGGTATTGGTGAAACGACTGCTAAACATTTTTTTAGGCAGTCTGTTCAGACCATGGTCTGTTTACCTTGCTTTCCATCATTTCGGTAATACATTTGAGGGGAAACTGCTATCACTGTAGAAACAATATTAATTCTTTCTTAGTACTTATCAAATTTCCTTGTTGACGGTTCATTATAATAATTGGTACATGCAATATGCCATTTTTCTTGAAATAAAAATTGAAGTTAGGCATGTTGACTCCCTAGAGCTCACCAATGTCCTGTTATGTGCATATGTTACCATGTTCTCTGGAGCGTAGCTAATGCAAGTTTTACCAATCTGATGTGTTTGGATCAAAGAGATGATAGATGATGGAAGAGTGAGTTGTGCATAAACGCATTGTGGAGTGTGCATAACCTCGCATGCTTGGTTGGATTGGTGCTCTTTGACTGACTGGGTGCCATTGAAATTAGTTTTTGTCATGTAATATGGGGAAGCTTTTATCAAAGCTGCAACTTTCACATGACTTTGAAGACAGCAGTGTTCTAATCGAGAAGGATGCTCCCGGCCACGCTGCTGGACTACCGGTCCCGACAAGTTCGCATGCCCTGCGAATGGCAGCTCTCAGTGAGCTGCAACACGGTTTATAAGATGACAAGTAACCATTTCATTTTTCTTTGAAATCGTTTGTACTGTGTGGACCCTTCAAACTCTGTATCAAGCAAGCAATCGACGGTGTTGCTCACCGCCATCTTGGTACGGACTGGATTGAAAGCTTGGTTTAGATTTGTTTGGAGTGCATATTTTACTTTTGTTCTCATTCTTACGATTTTCTTATAATTGTATAATTGAGGATTGGTTGGCTTTGATGATTTGTTATATGTTTGTTTGAATCTGATGTAAACTATTCTGATTCTGTTACATTTTAGTTCTTGCAACTACGGATGTTCCCATATTGCTTATTTAATATTTAATATTGTTATAACCGTTCGGCCAAATCTTACAACGAAAGCATATATTACGTCGAACTTGGTGCCAAGATCTGAGGCATTTTTCAGAGGCGTTCGCTGCAATTCCACTACTCTAACAATTATTGGCTTTTCCTATTATTAAAAATCGATTTTTTGAGGATGATTAAAAATCGATTTTAGTATATTTGAAAACACACGATTCTAATCCTAATAGTTGCACCCCAAGAAGCACGTCAAATCCTCGACAATGAATTCCGTCTCGGTCGGGGGTAGTTAGCCGCCGCGTACGGAGGAGGCATGCGGCGCTAAATCGATGCGATATTATATAAAAGAAAAATGGAAATCGGTGTGATACTTCCGCGCGGCGCAAAAGGATATCTCTGACGTGGTGCGATGGACGCGCGGGCGCAGCGGCATAGAAGCGGTCAACTAGCACGCGACGTGGGCCACGCGTGCGTGCGTGCGGCGCGAGGTCTGACTGTGCTAGCCAATGGACATCCCCAGATACAACCTGCGTCCGCCGGACGCGGAAGTAAGCACGTGCGTAATCTACACTTGTATTCGGCGACCACTCGTATTTTAATCCCTTCACGTATATATGTTTTTTTGCGAAAAGGCCCTGGATATATTATAAATGTTCACGAAAAGTTCAAAACACCCCAAACATAATAAGAATTGCATCGAAGATCTGAACCGTCGAACGACCACTACCGCCGCCAGAAAGAGTCGTCGCTTCTCTGCTACGGAACCCGGCCTGACTTTGTCGATGACAGCCAAGAAATCTTCATGCACGTGCCCATAGGATCAGCGCCCTAGAACCGTAGTTGTCGCCGTTGAACTCTTGAATTGATGTGAAGCGCCCGCCATCATATCACATACGCATAACAAGAAATCTTAACCTTGATGTTTGAAGCGTTTTCTTCAGACTAGCCATAGTGCATAGTAATATACACTAGTAACATACACATATCCCTAGACTATGTTACTACCTTCATAGTGGGTAGTAACATAAGTGTGGTAACATGCAAAGCTTCATTTATTATGTTATAGACTCATATTGCATTGGGACATGTGATGTTACAGTAACTAGCTAAGTTACTACAACTACCTCTCTCCTCATTAACTCATTGCCACATAAGCAAATTTGCTGAGTTGGACTCGATGTTACTGCTGAAGTTACTCCCACTATGGCTAGTCTCAGGAGAAAGGCAATCCCTAGCATGACTAGGGTTTTGGCCGCCGCCGCCGCCGGCGGTGGCTGCCTATCTGGTATCTGCCCCGGCAGGGGTCATGGGCCCCTCCTGGGAATCTAGCTTGATGGCAAGACGGGAGGAGAAGAGATGAGTTAGCTGGGCTGTTGTTTCTGCAAACTGTGATCTGTTTCTCTAGGTTGCTTCAAAGGATCAGGCGTCTGTAAAGCTCATGTCCCAGCACACGCCTGGAGAAGCTGTTTTTTGTCCCGGCAAAGCCCGTTACTCTGCAGGGTGGCGTGTCGGTTTCTTGTCCTCCGTATCGTTCAGGATGTTGGGGAACACAGTATTTCAAAATTTTTACCTACGATCACGCAAGATCTATCTAGGAGATGCATAGCAACGAGCAGGGAGAGTGTGTCCACGTACCCTCGTAGACCGAAAGCTGAAGCGTTTAGTAACGCGGTTGATGTAGTCGAACGTCTTCGCAGTCCAACTGATCCAAGCACTGAACGTACGACACCTCCGCGTTCAGCACATGTTCAACTCAATGACGTTCCTCAAACTCTTGATCCAGTTGAGGCCGAGGGAGAGTTCGCTCAGCACAATGGCGTGGCGACGGTGATGATGAAGTTATCGGCGCAGGGCTTCGCCTAAGCACTACGACGATATGACCGAGGTGTGTAACTGTGGAGGGGGGCACCACACACGACTAAGAGAAGGCTTGGTGTGCCTTTGGGGTGCCCCCTCCCACGTATATAAGGGTGGGGGAGAGGAGAGGTGGCCGGCCCAAGGGGGGGGGGGGCACGCCATGGGGGGGAGTCCTACTTGGACGCCCGGTCCAAGTAGGGTTCGGCCCCCCTTTCCTATTCCCACTAGGAGAAGGAGGGAAGGAGGAGGAGAAGAGAAGGAAAGGGGGGCCGCCCCCAACCCTAGTCCGATTCGG
The DNA here is from genome assembly GCA_021605205.1 of Aegilops longissima. Taxonomy (NCBI): domain Eukaryota; kingdom Viridiplantae; phylum Streptophyta; class Magnoliopsida; order Poales; family Poaceae; genus Aegilops; species Aegilops longissima. The sequence goes on along the minus strand of CM038682.1, from coordinate 295,738,601 downwards.
TTTGGGCTTGGGGTGGGGGGCGTGCCACCACCTGGCCGCCTCCTCCTCTCTCCACTAGGGCCCATGAAGGCCCATTAACTCCCGGGGGGTGGGGGTGGGGGGGGGGGTGGTTCCGGTAACCCCCGGTGCTCCAGAAAATGTCTGAACCTTTCCGAAACCATTCTGGTATCCAAACATAACCTTCCAATATATCAATATTTATGTCTCGACCATTTCGAGACTCCTCGTCATGTCCATGATCTCATCCGGGACTCCAAACAAACTTCGGTTCATCAAATCACATAACTCATAATACAAATCGTCATCGAACGTTAAGCGTGCGGACCCTACTGGTTCGAGAACTATGTAGACATGACCGAGACACATCTCCGGTCAATAACCAATAGCGGAACCTGGATGCTCATATTGGCTCCTACATATTCTCGAAGATCTTTATCGGTCAAACCGCATAACAACATCGTTGTTCCTTTGTCATCGGTATGTTACTTGCGAGATTCGATCGTCGGTATCATCATACCTAGTTCAATCTCGTTACCGGCAAGTCTCTTTACTCGTTCCGTAATGCATCATCCCGTAACTAACTCATTAGTCACATTGCTTGCAAGGCTCATAGTGATGTGCATTACCGAGAGGGCCCAGAGATACCTCTCCGATACACGGAGTGACAAATCCTAATCTCGATCTATGCCAACTCAACAAACACCATCGGAGACACCTATAGAGCATATTTATAATCACCCAGTTACGTTGTGACGTTTGATAACACACACGGTGTTCCTCCGGTATTCGGGAGTTGCATAATCTCATAGTCTGAGGAACATGTATAAGTCATGAAGAAAGCAATAGCAGATAAACTAAACGATCATTATGCTAAGCTAACGGATGGGTCTTGTCCATCACATCATTCTCTAATGATGTGATCCCGTTTATCAAATGACAACACATGTCTATTGCTAGGAAACTTAACCATCTTCGATTAACGAGCTAGTCAAGTAGAGGCACACTAGGGACACTCTGTTTGTCTATGTATTCACACATGTACTAAGTTTCCGGTTAATACAATTCTAGCATGAATAATAAACATTTACCATGATATAAGGAAATATAAATAACAACTTTATTATTGCCTCTAGGGCATATTTCCTTCAGTCTCCCACTTGCACTAGAGTCAATAATCTCGATTACATAGTAATGATTCTAACACCCATGGAGTCTTGGTGCTGATCATGTTTTGCTCGTGAGAGAGGCTTAGTCAATGGGTCTGCAACATTCAGATCCGTATGTATCTTGCAAATCTCTATGTCTCCCTCCTTGACTTGATCATGGATGGAATTGAAGCGTCTCTTGATGTGCTTGGTTCTCTTGTGAAATCTAGATTCCTTTGCCAAGGCAATTGCACCAGTATTGTCACAAAAGATTTTCATTGGGCCCGATGCACTAGTATTACACCTAGATCGGATATGAACTCCTTCATCCGGACTCCTTCATTTGCTGCTTCCGAAGTAGCTATGTACTCCGCTTCACACGTCGATCCTGCCACGACGCTTTGCTTAGAACTGCACCAACTGACAACTCCACCATTCAATATAAATACGTATCCGGTTTGTAACTTAGAGTCATCCGGATCAGTGTCAAAGCTTGCATCGACGTAACCATTTACGACGAGCTCTTTGTCACCTTCGTAAATCAGAAACGTATCCTTAGTCCTTTTCAAGTATTTCGGGATGTTCTTGACGCTGTCCGATGATCCACTCTGGATTACTTTGGTACCTCCTGCTAAACTAACAAAGAAGGCACACATCAGGTCTGGTACACAACATTGCATACATGATAGAACCTATGACCGAGGCATAGGGAATGACTCTCATTTTCTCTCTATCTTCTGCAGTGGTCGGGCATTGAGTCTGACTCAACTTCACACCTTGTAACACATGCAAGAACCCTTTCTTTGACTTATCCATTTTGAACTTCTTCAAAACTTTATCAAGGTATGTGCTTTTTGAAAGTCCAACTAAGCGTCTTGATCTATCTCTATAGATCTTGATACCCAATATATAAGCAGCTTCACCGAGGTCTTCCATTGAAAAATTCTTATTCAAGTATCCTTTTATGCTATCCAAAAATTCAGTATTATTTCCGATCAACAATATGTCATCCACATATAATATCAGAAATGCTACAGAGCTCCCACTCACTTTCTTGTAAATACATGCTTCTCCAAAAGTCTGTATAAAACCATATGCTTTGATCACACTATCAAAGCGTATATTCCAACTCTGAGAGGCTTGCATCAGTCCATAAATGGATCGCTGGAGCTTGCACTTTGTTATCACCTTTTGGATCGACAAAACCTTCTGGTTGTATCATATACAACTCTTCTTTAAGATATCCATTAAGGAATGCAGTTTTGACATCCATTTGCCAAATTTCATAATCATAAAATGCGGCAATTGCTAACATGATTTGGACAAACTTAAGCATCGCTACGGGTGAGAATGTCTCATCGTAGTCAACTCCTTGAACTTGTCAAAAACCTTTCGCAACAAGTCGAGCTTTGTAGATAGTAACATTACCGTCAACGTCAGTCTTCTTTTTGAAGATCCATTTATTCTCTATGGCTTGCCGATCATCGGGCAAGTCAACCAAAGTCCACACTTTGTTCTCATACATGGATCCCATCTCAGATTTCAGACCCCATTTTGCGGAATCTGGGCTCATCATCGCTTCCTCATAGTTCGTAGGTTCGTCATGGTCAAGTAACATGACCTCCAGATCAGGATTACCGTACCACTCTGGTGCAGATCTTACTCTGGTTGACCTACGAGGTTCGGTAGTAACTTGATCAGAAGTTCCATGGTCATCACCATTAGTGTTGGGGAACACAGTATTTCAAAAAGTTTACCTACAATCACGCAAGATCTATCTAGGAGATGCATAGCAATGAGCGGGGAGAGTGTGTCCACGTACCCTCGTAGACCGAATGCGGAAGCGTTTAGTAACGTGGTTGATGTAGTCGAATGTCTTCGTGATCCAACCGATCCACGTACGGCACCTCCGCGTTCAGCACATATTCAGCTCGATGACGTCCCTTGAACTCTTGATCCAGTTGAGGCCGAGGGAGAGTTTCATCAGCACGACGGCATGGTGACGGTGATGATGAAGTTACCAGCGCTGGGCTTCGCCTAAGCACTACGACAATATGACTGAGGTGTGTAACTGTGGAGGGGGGCACCGCATACAGCTAAGAGAAGACTTGGTGTGTTCTAATGGCAGCCCCAAACTTTAAGAAACGACAACTTAGGTTTCTTGCTAAACCACTGTTCATATGGTGTCGTCTCAACGGATTTAGATGGTGCCATATTTAACGTGAATGCAACTGTCTCTAATGCATAACCCCAAAACGATAGTGGTAAATTGGTAAGAGACATCATAGATTGCACCATATCTAATAAAGTACGGTTACTATGTTTGGACACACCATTACGCTGTGGTGTGATGTCTACTACGCAACTTTCTTCTTGTAGACGTTGGTGGGCCTCCAAGTGCAGAGGTTTGTAGGACAGTAGCAAATTTCCCTCAAGTGGATGACCTAAGGTTTATCAATCCGTGGGAGGCGTAGGATGAAGCTGGTCTCTCTCAAGCAACCTTGCAACCAAATAACAAAGAGTCTCTTGTGTCCCCAACACACCCAATATAATGGTAAATTGTATAGGTGCACTAGTTCGGCAAAGAGATAGTGATACAAGTGCAATATGGATGGTAGATATAGGTTTTTGTAATATGAAAATATAAAAACAGCAAGGTACCTAATGATAAAAGTGAGCACAAACGGTATTGCAATGCTAGGAAACAAGGCCTAGGGTTCATACTTTCACTAGTGCAAGTTCTCTCAAAAATAATAACATAATTGGATCATATAATGTCGGCGTTCTGGGAACGGGGGTCCCCAGACTTGCCTGCCTGCGGCCTGCGGCGTGGCTCAAGGGAGGCCCAGGACAACCCATCTTCATCAACACAAGCTCAAGACCGGACAAATCCGACAACCCATCTTCGCCGCCGCCGCGTTGGCCGGCTTCAGATCTGCGTCCATCTTCTCTAGCACCAGCTTCGCGCGGGGATCCAGAAGCTCCACTCGGGACCAGTCGTCGGAGCTCTCGGGGCACTCCATGGGCAGGATCAGCCGTGGGTGGATGCACCCAGCATCCACCAAGACCCACTTGCTCCTGAAGCCCTCAATCCGCTTCCCAGGGTTTGAAATGGCGATGGGTCCGCCGTATGCGACAAAGCTCGCGCACGCGGAGGCGGAACCACGGGAGGTTCGGAGGGAGAAGTAGTGGCGCAGCAAGGCCACCGAGGGCTTCACCCCAACATGGGCCTCACAATAGTAGGCGAAGATTGCCAGAAGAAGGACGGAGTTGGGATGGAGGTGCAGAGCTTGAATGTTGTAGTGACGGAGGAAGAAGAAGAAGAACTCAGAAAAGGGAGGCACCAGACCAGCAATGATGGCGCTCACGAAGAACGGGTAGAAGGCACTCCCCCGACCCTCAGGGGCGGAGGAGCCGACCTTGAACACCGCCGTTCCATTGACGCCCTGCGCCTCCGCCAACCGGCGCATCAGGGCGAGGCTCGCCCCTGACACATTTGGCGGGTCCAAGGCAGGAGAGTACCAAGCTCCGGCCGGGGCTTGGCGAGGCGCCATGACTGGCTAGGGCACGCAGGCGGAGTGGATCTGAAGGTCTTGGAAGCAGAGGGGAGAGGCGCAAGAAAGGGGATCTGAGCAGCAACTGGAGAAAGTAAAGGAGGCAAGGAAGATGCCGCTCTATTATCAACCCACGCGGTTGCAGAGGCGCACGCGTCCAATCAACCGCCATGCGGCGCCCAAGGCCGCAGGCTATTAGGGCCCACGACGCTTCGCACTTGCCCTTTCGCCTCTCTGCTCGGCCAAGTTCGGGCGCGCCGTGGGCCCGGGGCTCTGTCGGTGTTACAGTAATGGGGTCCCAGACTTGCTCGCTCTGCGGCTGCTGGCGTGGCTCAAGGGAGGCCCAGGACAGCCCATCTTCATAAACACAAGCTCAAGACCCTCGCGAGGGGCCAAGCCTCGCGGGGCGGACGACGAGGAGCTTCCTCAGGCACGGCCTCGTCAGGCTGGCTCATGAGGAGGCGGAGAGTTCAAGGCAGGGTACCTCACGAGGTGCCCATGACGCAAGCCATGACGACCGAGGGCGCCAGTCGGGCGCTAGCCCGCGCAGCGTCCTCCTTTCCTCTTTGGTGCAAAGGGAGCAAGCGCAGGCGAGAGCATCAAGCAAAGGCATCCGTTTCGGTGCAACAAGACCAAGACCAGCCCCAACGGCTGGAAGGGAGTCATCGTGGAGCCCAAGCAGGCGTCATCACGAGCCTTTGGCGGCGAGGACCAACTTTAGTCGAGGATAAGTGTACCGGTTGTTCCCCTTCAAAATGGCCAATTGTTGGCGCCCTTCCCGCTCAATATTTGGGAAGAGGCCCAGGGCCTTCGCCTATAAATAGGAGTAGCCACCCACAGGGTAGAGAGATCTAGAATCCAGGGAAAGACAGAGACCCGATCCTCAAGCTAGAGCGACTGAACACCACCCAGCAGTTCATCGCACCAGCCAAGAGCAGACCCTCGCGAGGCTGTTCTTCCTTGTATTGTTCCTCATCAGCCCAAGAGGCAATCCACCACACCACAAACTAGAGTAGGGTATTACACCACAACGGTGGCCCGAACTAGTATAAATCTTGTGTCTCTTGTGCTGTTCCATTTAGTAGTTCAGGTCCCAGCGATTCGGCGAGGTGCGGGACGGTGGAAGGTTGGATCTCCGCGCGCACCCCAGTGTTCGAACCTTAAGGGTCTGCCGGAACCCGAAATCCGACATATAACTATCCCTCAACATGCAACAAAGAGTCACTCCAAAGACACTAATAGCGGAGAACAAACGAAGAGATTATGGTAGGGTACGAAACCACCTCAAAGTAATTCTTTCCGATCAATCCATTGGGCTATTCCTATAAGTGTCACAAACAGCCCTAGAGTTCGTAGTAAAATAACACCTTAAGACACACATCAACCAAAACCCTAATGTCACCTAGATACTCCAATTTCACCTCAAGTATCCATGGGTATGATTATACGATATGCATCACACAATCTCAGATTCATCTATTCAACCAACACATAGAACCTCAAAGAGTGCCCCAAAGTTTCTACGGAGAATCAGATTTAAAACGTGTGCCAACCCCTATGCATAGGTTCATGGGCGGAACCCATAAGTTGATCACCAAAACATACATCAAGTGAATCATGTGATATCCCATTGTCACCACAGATCACGCACGGCAATACATACATCAAGTGTTCTCAAATCATTAAAGACTCAATCCGATAAGATTACTTCAAAGGAAAACTCAATCCATTACAAGAGAGTAGAGGGGAGAAGCAACATAAGATCCAACTATAATAGCAAAGCTCGCGATACATCAAGATCGTGCCAAATCAAGAACATGAGAGAGAGAGAGAGATCAAACACATAGCTACTGGTACATACCCTCAGCCCCGAGGGTGAACTACTCCCTCCTCGTCATGGAAAGCGCCGGATGATGAAGATGGCCACCGGTGAGGGTTCCCCCCTCCGGCAGGGTGCCGGAACAGGGTCCCGATTGGTTTTTGGTGGCTACAGAGGCTTGCGGTGGTGGAACTCCTGATCTATTCTCTGCTCTGGAAGTTTTAGGGTACGTTGGTATATATGGGTGCAGGAAGTACGTCGGTGGAGCTTCGGGGGGGCCCATGAGGCAGGGGGGCACGCTCTAGGGGGGGCGCCCCCACCCTCGTGGACACCTCCCTCCTATCCTGACGTGCACTCCAAGATTTTCCGGTAGCTTTCCTTCCAAAAATAACTTCTCCAATTGATTTCGTTCCGTTTCGACTTCGTTTGATATTCCTTTTCTTCGAAACACTGAAATAGGCAAAAAACCAACAATTCTGGGCTGGGCCTCCGGTTAATAGGTTAGTCCCAAAAATAATATAAAAGTGGATAATAAAGCCTAATATTGTTCAAAACAATAGATAATATAGCATGGAGCAATGAAAAATTATAGATATGTTGGAGACGTATCAAGCATCCCCAAGCTTAATTCCTGCTCGTCCTCGAGTAGGTAAATGATAAAAAAGATAATTTTTGATGTGGAATGCTAGTTGGCATAATTTCATTGTAGTTCTTCTTAATTGTGGTATGAATATTCAGATCCGAAAGATTCAAGACAAAAGTTCATATTGACATAAAAATAGTAATACTTCAAGCATACTAACTAAGCAATTATGTCCTCTCAAAATAACATGGCCAAAGAAAGTTCATCCGTACAAAATCATATAGTTTAGTCATGCTCCATTTTCGTCACACAAGAATGCTCTCATCATGCACAACCCCGATGACAAGCCAAGCAATTGTTTCATACTTTAGTAATCTCAAACCTATAAACTTCCACGCAATATATGAGCGCAAGCCATGGATATAGCACTATGGGTGGAATAGAATATGATGATGGGGGTTATGTGGAGAAGACAAAAAGGAGAAGATCTCACATCAACGAGGCTAATCAATGGGCTATGGAGATGGCCATCGATTGATGTTAATGCGAGGAGTAGGGATTGCCATGCAACGGATGCACTAGAGCTATAAATGTATGAAAGCTCAACAAAAGAAACTAGTGGGTGTGCATCCAACTTGCTTGCTCACGAAGACCTAGGGCACTTGAGGAGGCCCATTGTTGGAATATACAAGCCAAGTTCTGTAATGAAATATTCCCACTAGTATATGAAAGTGACAAAACAAGAGACTCTCTATTATGAAGATTATGGTGCTACTTTGAAGCACAAGTGTGGAAAAAGGATAGTAGCATTGTCCCTTTTTTTTATTTTTTATTTATTTTTTGGGCCTTCTTTTTTTCTTTGGCCTTTCTCTTTTTTTATTGGGACAATGCTCTATTGAATGATGATCATCACACTTCTATTTATTTACAACTCAATGATTACAACTCGATACTAGAACAAAGTATGACTCTATATGAATGCCTTCGGCGGTGTACCGGGATATGCAATGAATCAAGAGTGACATGTATGAAAGAATTATGAATGGTGGCTTTGCCAAAAATACTATGTCAACTACATGATCATGCTAGCAATATGACAATGATGAAAGTGTCATGATGAACGGAATGGTGGAAAGTTGCATGGCAATATATCTTGGAATGGCTATGGAAATGCCATAATAGGTAGGTATGGTGGCTATTTTGAGGAGGATATAAGGAGGTTTATGTGTGAAAGAGTGTATCATATCACGGGGTTTGGATGCACCGGCGAAGTTTGCACCAACTCTCAATGTGAGAAAGGGCAATGCACGGTACCGAAGAGGCTAGCAATGATGGAAGGGTGAGAGTGCGTATAATCCATGGACTCAACATTAGTCATAAAGAACTCACATACTTATTGCAAACATTTACAATCCATCAAAAATCAAAGCACTACGCGCATGATCCTAGGGGGATAGATTGGTAGGAAAAGACCATCGCTCGTCCCCGACCGCCACTCATAAGGAAGACAATCAAAGAACACCTCATGTTTCAAATTTGTTACATAACGTTTACCATACGTGCATGCTATGGGACTTACAAACTTCAACACAAGCATTTCTCAAATTCACAACTACTCAACTAGCACAACTTTAATATCACTACCTCCATATCTCAAAACAATCATCAAGCATCAAACTTCTCTTAGTATTAAACACACTCATAAGAAAGTTTTTACTATTCTTGAATACCTAGCATATTAGGATTAAGCACATTACCATGCTATTTAAGACTCTCAGAATAATCTAAGTGAAGCATGAGAGATCAATAGTTTCTATCAAACAAATCCACCACCGTGCTCTAAAAGATATAAGTGAAGCACTAGAGCAAACGACAAACTACTCCGAAAGATATAAGTGAAGATCAATGAGTAGTCAAATAATTATGCAACTATGTGAAGACTCTCTAACATTTAAGAATTTCAGATCTTGGTATTTTATTCAAACAGCAAGAAAAACAAAAGAAAATGACATGACGCTCCAAGCAAAACACATATCATGTGGTGAATAAAAATATAGCTCCAAGTAAAGTTACCGATGAACGAAGACGAAAGAGGGGATGCCTTCCGGGGCATCCCCAAGCTTAGACCCTTGGTTATCCTTGAATATTACCTTGGGGTGCCTTGGGCATCCCCAAGCTTAGGCTCTTGCCACTCCTTATTCCATAGTCCATTGAATCTTTACCCAAAAATTGAAAACTTCACAACACAAAACTTAGCAGAAAACTCGTAAGCTCCGTTAGTGCAAGAAAACAAAACACCACTTCAAGGTACTGTAATGAACTCATTCTTTAGTTATATTCGTATTAAACCTACTGTATTCCAACTTCTCTATGGTTTATAAACTATTTTACTTGCCATAGAGTCATCAAAATAAGCAAACAACACACGAAAAACAGAATCTGTCCAAAACAGAACAGTCTGTAGTAATCTGTATCAAACGTATACTTCTGGAACTCCAAAAATTCTAAAATAAATAGGTGGACCTGAGGAATTTGTCTAGTAATCATCTGCAAAAATAATCAACTAAATAGCACTCTCCAGTAAAAAGTTGAAGCTAATCTCGTGAGCGCTAAAGTTTCTGTTTTTTACAGCATGATCTTAAAGACTTCACCCAAGTCATACCAAAGGTTCTACTTGGCACAAACACTAAATTAAACACAAAAACACATCTAAACAGAAGCTAGATGGATTATTTATTACTAAACAGAACCAAAAAGCAAGAAACTAAAATAAAGTTGGGTTGCCTCCCAACAAGCGCTAACGTTTAACGCCCCTAGCTAGGCATGATGATTTCAATGATGCTCACATAAAAGATAAGAATTGAAACATAAAGAGAGCATCATGAAGAATATGACTAGCACATTTAAGTCTAACCCACTTCATATGCATAGGGATTTTGTGAGCAAACAACTTATGGGAACAATAATCAACTAGCATAGGAAGGCAAAACAAGCATAACTTCAAAACTTTAAGCACATAGAGAGGAAACTTGATACTATTACAATTCCTACAAGCATATATTCCTCCCTCATAATAATTTTCAGTAGCATAATGAATGAATTCAACAATATAGCCATCACCTAAAGCATTCTTTTCATGATCTACAAGCATAGAAATTTTATTACTCTCCGCATAAGCACATTTCTTCTCATGAATAATAGTGGGAGCAAACTCAACAAAATAACTATCATGTGATTGAAAATTAAGATCAATATGACAAGTTTCATGGTTATCATTATTCTTTATAGCATAGGTGTCATCACAATAATCATCATAGATAGGAGGCATGCTTTCATCATAGTAAATTTGCTCATCAAAGCTTGGGGGACAAAAAATATCATCTTCATCAAACATAGCTTCCCCAAGCTTGTGGCTTTGCATATCATTAGCATCATGGATATTAAAGGAATTCATACAAACAACATTGCAATCATGATCATCATACAAATATTTAGTGCCAAACATTTTAATACACAATTTTCCTTCCCATCATACTCACGAAAGATATTAAAAAGATGAAGCGTATGAGGTAAACTCAATTCCATTTTTTTGTAGTTTTCTTTTATAGACTAAACTAGTGATAAAACAAGAAACAAAAAGATTCGATTGCAAGATCTAAAGATATACCTTCAAGCACTCACCTCCCCGGCAACGGCGCCAGAAAAGAGCTTGATGTCTACTACGCAACCTTCTTCTTGTAGACGTTATTGGGCCTCCAAGTGCAGAGGTTTGTAGGACAGTAGCAAATTTCCCTCAAGTGGATGACCTAAGGTTTATCAATCCGTGGGAGGCGTAGGATGAAGCTGGTCTCTCTCAAGCAACCCTGCAACCAAATAACAAAGAGTCTCTTGTGTCCCCAATACACCCAATACAATGGTAAATTGTATAGGCGCACTAGTTCGGCGAAGAGATGGTGATACAAGTGCAATATGGATGGTAGATATAGGTTTTTGTAATATGAAAAATATAAAAACAGAAAGGTACCTAATGATAAAAGTGAGCACAAACGGTATTCAATGCTAGGAAACAAGGCCTAGGGTTCATACTTTCACTAGTGCAAGTTCTCTCAACAATAATAACATAATTGGATCATATAACTATCCCTCAACATGCAACAAAGAGTCACTCCAAAGTCACTAATAGCAGATAACAAACGAAGAGATTATGGTAGGGTACCAAACCACCTCAAAGTAATTCTTTATGATCAATCCATTGGGCTATTCCTATAAGTGTCACAAACAGCCCTAGAGTTCGTAGTAAAATAACACCTTAAGACACACATCACCCAAAACCCTAATGTCACCTAGATACTCCAATGTCACCTCAAGTATCCGTGGGTATGATTATATGATATGCATCACACAATCTCAGATTCATCTATTCAACCAACACATGGAACCTCAAAGAGTGCCCCAAAGTTTCTACCGGAGAATCAAGATGAAAACGTGTGCCAACCCCTATGCATAGGTTCATGGGCGGAACCCGCAAGTTGATCACCAAAACATACATCAAGTGAATCACGTGATATCCCATTGTCACCACAGATACGCACGGCAAGACATACATCAAGTGTTCTCAAATCATTAAAGACTCAATCCGATAAGATTACTTCAAAGGAAAACTCAATCCATTACAAGAGAGTAGAGGGGGAGAAGCAACATAAGATCCAACTATAATAGCAAAGCTCGCGATACATCAAGATCGTGCCAAATCAAGAACACGAGAGAGAGAGAGAGATCAAACACATAGCTACTGGTACATACCCTCAGCCCCGAGGGTGAACTACTCCTCCTCGTCATGGAGAGCGCGGGATGATGAAAATGGCCACGGTGAGGGTTTCCCCCTCGGTGAGTCTTGGAACAGGGTCCCGATTGGTTTTGGTGGCTATGGAGGCTTGCGGCGGAACTCCGATCTATTCTCTGTTCTAGAAGTTTTAGGGTACGTGGGTATATATGGGTGCAGGAAGTACGTCGGTGGAGCTTCGGGGGGCCCACGAGGCAGGGGGCGCGCCCTAGGGGGGGGGAGGGGTCGCCCCCACCCTCGTGGACACCTGCCTCCTTTCCCGACGTGCACTCCAAGCTTTTCCGGTAGCTTTCCTTCCAAAAATAACTTCTCTAGTTGATTTCGTTCCGTTTCGACTTCGTTTGATATTCCTTTTCTTCGAAACACTGAAATAGGCAAAAAACAACAATTCTGGGCTGGGCCTCCGGTTAATAGGTTAGTCCCAAAAATAATATAAAAGTGGATAATAAAGCCTAATATTGTTCAAAACAATAGATAATATAGCATGGAGCAATAAAAAATTATAGATACGTTGGAGACGTATCATGGTGTTCCAGGTGGCGTGAGTTGTGAAACTATTCCACATTGTTTCAAATGAAGACCAAAGTCGTAACTCAAATATTCGCCTCCGCGATCAGATCATAGAAACTTTATTTTCTTGTTACGATGATTTTCCACTTCACTCTGAAATTCTTTGAACTTTTCAAATGTTTCAGACTTATGTTTCATTAAGTAGATATACCCATATCTGCTCAAATCATCCATGAAGGTCAGAAAATAATGATACCCATCGCGAGCCTCAACACTTATCTGACTATATACATCGGTATGTATTTTTCCAATAAGTCAGTGGCTTGCTCCATTGTTCTGGAGAACAGAGTCTTAGTCATCTTGCCCATGAGGCATGGTTCGCAAGCATCAAATGATTCATAATCAAGTGATTCCAAAAGTCCATCCGCATGGAGTTTCTTCATGCGCTTTACATCAATATGACCTAAATGGCAGTGCCACTAGTATGTTGCACTATCATTATCAACTTTGCATCTTTTGGCATCAATATTATGAATATGTGTGTCACTACGATCGAGATTCAATAAACCATTCACCTTGGGTGTATGATCATAGAAGGTTTTATTCATGTAAACAGAATAACAATTATTCTTTGACTTAAATGAATAAATGTATTGCAATAAACATGATCCAATCATATTATGCTCAACGCAAACACCAAATAACAATTATTTTAGGTTTAACACTAATCCCGAAGGTAAAGGGAGTGTGCGATGGTGATCTTATCAACCTTGGAATAACTTCCAACACACATCGTCACCTCGCCCTCAACTAGTCTCTGTTCATTTTGTAACTCCTGTTTCAGGTTACTAATCATAGCAACTAAACCAGTATCAAATACCCAGGGGCTACTATGAACACTAGTAAAGTACACATCAATAACATGTATATCATATATACTTTTGTTCACTTTGCCATCCTTCTTATCCGCCAAGTATTCGAGTAGTTCCACTTCCAGTGACCATTTCCTTTGCAGTAGAAGCACTCAGTTCCAGGCTTGGGTCTAGCTTTGGGCTTCTTCACGGGAGCAGCAACTTGCTTGCTATTCTTCTTGAAGTTCCCTTTTTTTTGATGGAATTGACAGTAGGAGAGAACTCATACTGTTTTTTCATATATCTATATAAATGGGGTGTTTACATAGACATACAAGGTTACAAACTCAAGGGCAGCCACCCCCTGGCCTCTCACCAGAGGGGGTGTTGAAACATGACACCTACTCAACGCTGTGTACTTAAAACCTTGTTTTACAAGAGAGAAAAACTATAAAGAGCAAATCTAGTCCACTGTTTTCCAGGTCAAATCACGGCCCAGTAAGCGAGGAAGGCCGCCCTGCGGGCAGATTTGCTCCTATGTTGCAGCAGCCCAAAATCTTCTTTGAAACATGCACGCCAAGACCAAAAAGTGGGATCAATCCCTCTAAAGTTCCCTTTCTTTCCCTTGCCCCTTTTCTTGAAACTAGTGGTCTTGTTAACCATCAACACTTGATGCTATTTCTTGATTTCTACCTTCGCTATTTTCTGCATCACGAAGAGATTGGTAATCGTTTTCATCATATCCCTTGCATATTATAGTTCATCACAAAGTTCTAGTAACTTGGTGATAGTGACTAGAGAACTCTGTCAATCACTATCTTATCTGGAAGATTAACTCCCACTTGATTCAAGCGATTGTAGTACCCAGACAATCTGAGCACATGCTCACTAGTTGAGCTATTCTCCTCCATCTTGTAGGCAAAGTACTTGTCACAGGTCTCATACCTCTAGACATGGGCGTGAGTTTGAAACACCAATTTCAACTTTTGGAACATCTCATATGCTCCGTGGCATTTCAAAACATTTTTGAAGTCCCGGGTCTAAGCCATAAAGCATGGTGCACTAAACTATCAAGTAGTCATCATACCGAGCTTTGTCAAACGTTCATAACGTCTGCATCTGCTCCTGCAATAGGTCTATCACCTAGCGGTGCATCAAGGACATAATTCTTCTGTGCAGCAACGAGGATAATCCTCAGATCATGGATCCAGTCCGCATCATTGCTACTATCATCTTTCAACTTATTTTTCTCTAGGAACATACCAAAAAATAAACGGGGAGCTACATCGCAATCTATTGATCTACAACATAGATATGCAAATACTATCAGGACTAAGTTCATGATAAATTAAAGTTCAATTAATCATATTACTTAAGAACTCCCACTTAGATAGACATCCCTCTAGTCATCTAAATGATCATGCGATCCATATCAACTAAACCATGTCCGATCATCACGTGAGATGGAGTAGTTTTCAATGGTGAACATCACTATGTTGATCATATCTACTATATGATTCACGTTCGACCTTTCGGTCTCAGTGTTCTGAGGCCATATCTGCATATGCTAGGCTCGTCAAGTTTAACCCGATTATTCTGCGTGTGCAAAACTAGCTTGCACCCATTGTATGTGAACGTAGAGCTTATCACACCCGATCATCACATGGTGTCTCGGCACGACGAACTGTAGCAATGGTGCATACTCAGGGAGAACACTTGTACCTTGGGATTTAGCGAGGGATCATCTTATAATGCTACCGCCGTACTAAGCAAAATAAGATGCATAAAGGATAAACATCACATGCAATCAAAATAAGTGATATGATATGGCCATCATCTTCTTGTGCCTTTGATCTCCATCTCCAAAGCACCGGCATGATCACCATCATCACCGGCTTGACACCTTGATCTCCATCATAGCATCGTTGTCATCTCGCAAACTATTGCTTCTACGACTATCGCTACCTGTCGGTGTCAAAACCGGCGGATCTCGGGTAGGGGGTCCTGAACTGTGCGTCTAGGCGGATGGTAACAGGAGACAAGGGACACGATGTTTTTACCCAGGTTCGGGACCTCTCGATAGGTAAAACCCTACTCCTGCTTGATTAATATTGATGATATGGGTAGTACAAGAGTAGATATACCACGATATCAGAGAGGCTAAACCCTAGAAGCTAGCCTATGGTATGATTGTTGTTCGTCCTACGGACTAAAACCCTCCGGTTTATATAGACACCGGAGAGGGCTAGGGTTACACAGAGTCGGTTACAATGGTAGGAGATCTACATATCCGTATCGCCAAGCTTGCCTTCCACGCCAAGGAAAGTCCCATCCGGACACGGGACGAAGTCTTCAATCTTGTATCTTCATAGTCCAAGAGTCCGGCCAAAGGGTATAGTCCGGCTATCCATACACCCCCTAATCCAGGACTCCCTCAGTAGCCCCTAAACCAGGCTTTGATGACGACGAGTCCGGCGCGCAGATTGTCTTCGGCATTGCAAGGCGGGTTCCTCCTACAAGTACTTCATAGAAGATTTTGAACACAAGGATAGTGTCCGACTCTGGAAGATAAGTTCCACATATTGCCATAGAGAGAATAGTATTTACACAAATCTAATCTGCTGACGTATTCCGTAGCGTGACATCACACCACGGCCAAGCCCTTATTCGAATCGTTTTATTGTCCCACGTTAGCGCGTTTAGCGAGGTGGTTTCCTTGGCACGTCTTGTTGAAGCAGAGATCGTGTCCCCTTATTCTGGTATTCTCATCAATATGGGCGTGGGTAACCCAACCGCGCCATTGATTACATCGCTTGGGAGATAAGCGAGTTTTACGAGGCTGGTGAGGACGCATAGTCACATCCGCCCATATAAGGGGATAAGGATCCACCCTTTCACCCACACCTTCTTCCTCCTTTGCTCATCCATTTTTGCGCACTCGAGCTACATCGCCCAAGTCCGCCTTCCCCACCTCAACCTTCTCCAGCCATGTCCGGAGCGGGAGGCAAGTGGATGGTCTCCTCCGTCACGGAGGGACACATCAAAAAGCTGAGGAAAGCCGGATACTTGTCCAACACATCACGCATCGGCTCCCCGAAGAGGGGCAGCTCATCCCCACCCCCGGGCCCCATGAGAGGTGGTGTTCCTCCCCCATTTCCTCCACGGACTGGGCTTCCCTCTCCACCCATTTGTCCCGGGGCTCATGTTCTACTACGGCCTGGATTTCCACGATCTGGCCCCGAACTTCGTCCTCAACATCTCGGCGTTTATCGTCGTGTGCGAGGCCTTCCTCTGCATCCAACCCCATTTCGGCCTATGGCTCAAGACCTTCAATGTCAAGCCAAAGGTGGTGCGCGGCAACCAGGCAGAGTGCGGAGGCGCCATGGTGGGCAAGATGCCCAACGTCCTATGGCTCGAGGGCTCCTTCGTGGAGACCCTAAAGGGGTGGCAATCGGGGTGGTTCTACATCACCGAGCCGCGTGACCCTGAATGGTTCACAGCCCCCGAGTTCCGATCCGGACCCCCTACGCGGCTCACCTCCTGGAAAGAGACGGGCCTGTCGTGGGGTAAAAAAGCAGAGCTGACCGGACTCCAAACATGTGTCCAAAGCCTGGTGGACAAGAAGCTCAAACTTGTCAACGTAGTCCAGGTTATGCTCATCCGCCGGATCCTCCCGTGTCAACAACAGGCTTTCAACCTGTGGGAGTTCGACCCGGCGCAGCACCGAACTCTGAGCAGGCTCTTCGACACGATGCACGAAGATGCCTGGAAGGCGCTATTCAAAGGCGCCGAGGCTCCCGCATCCGCTACCGAGGATCGCGGATTCAGCACGCAGCCTCAAGCCAGCGTGGTAAGCTGTTTTCACCTCTTATAGGATATTTCATTCTTCATAGTTTGACTCTATGCGGGATCTAAGCCCCCATGCCTTTGACAGGACTGGCAGAGGACGACCGAACAGGTCGACTGTCCGGCTCCTTTGCCCGAAGACCCAGCGGACGCCCGTTTGACGGGGCTGCTGGTTCCGACACCTTACGTGGTGCCGAAGAAGAAGGCCAAGAAAAAGGCCACGGGAACCCGAAAGAGTTCCCGGCGCTTGGTGGTATCGGATTCATCATCTGATGACTCCGAGACACACTCCTCCCGCGAAGACGAGGAGGAGGAAGAAGAGGCCTCTCCCCCTCCAGTGGGGGGAGGAAAGAAAAGGAAGGCCGCCTCAACTGGGGAGGCCGAGGGGTCCAAGAAGGGAAGGACCCTTCCTCCGGACTGCTCCACCAACGTCAACGACGGCGAGGAGGAGTGGTCGCTCAGGGCCAAGCCCCTGGTGAAGTCGTAAGTATTCGGACCGCAGAGTAATTCATAGTGTTCCTTAATTGCACTGCTTCTCCTTACGCCGAATATAATTTGCAGTCCGCCCAAGGCCCGGCTTGACGTGTCGTCGAGCGGTTCCCTGGATTCGTCGGATGTGAATAGTCTTTCACTTCCGACGGCTACCTCCCCTCGTCCTACGGACGACGCCGAGGTGGCGTCCCAGAAGGCTCCAAGACAGGAGGAGGTGGTCCTGGAGGCGCCGTCGGGCGACCTCCCGGACTCCAGGCACAAAGGGGACGAGACCCCCAAGGGATCCAAGTCCGGCCCTGGGCCGGACACCGCACCGGAACCTTCAAAGGTTCCGGAGTCCGGCAGGCGGCCTCCTTCCAAGAGGAGCAAGCCTACTGAGCCGGTGACCCCCGTCCAACCGGAGGCACCGGACAATCTGCTGGAGGTGCTTAACGGCGCCTCCATCGACGAGGAGCACCGTACTGTAATGAGTATGGTGATCTAGAAGGTTCAGTCCGCCAAAAGCGGACTGACTGAAGCCTGTGCCAGCCTTCTAATAGGCTTTGAGGTATGTATCTAAAATATGTAAAAATATTACCGCATAGACAGTAGCCCCTGATGCTTTGTTTGGCGTTCGCAAGGAGAAGCCGAATAGAGGATCTAATAATATTCGCAGGAGTCTAATATAAGTGTGTCAATATGGGTGTGCAGGCTGCGCTGCTGTCCTCTGCCGCACTAACGGCAGAGGTAGATGCGTTAAAGAAGAACCTCGAGCGGTCCGAGCAAGAGCTCGGCCTTGCCAAGAAGCAGCTCGAGGAGAAGGAAGGTAAGTAATGCCTTACATAAGTATATAAAAAAGATGTGGTTGCAAAAAATGACAGGATCAACGTGCTAATGCAGGGGCCACAACTGAGGTGGTAACCCTGAAGAAAGCGCTGTCCGAGGCCGAAAACAAAGCGGCCGCAGAGCACACAGAGCGAGGAAAGCAGGAGGCGCGGGTGGAGGAGGTGCAGAAAGAGCTCCAGGCTCTCGTGAAAAAACACGAGAGTTTGGAGCTTGACTCAAAGACGCGAGCGTTCGAGCTCGCGACAGCCCTCGACAGCGCCAAATCTGCCAAGGCCGAAGCCCAAAAAGCCCTCCAGGAAATTGAGGCGATGAAGAAGATAGCGGCGGGTAAGGCATTCATTATGCAAAGCAAGCATGTGAAAGTGAATTACTTTTTACTTACCCGAGTCCGGAGCTCTCCAGGAGCATTCGCAGATTTGCCCCGCAGTGCATCTGATGCCGCCGCCTTCTACCGGGCCGAGGAGGGGAGCTCGACGGAGAAGGTGTTCTGGTCTCAGTATGCTGAGGCCGGACACCCGATGCCCTTGAGCGACCAGCTGAAGCAACTGGTCGAGCTCCACAAGGTGGCCGAACAGGCCATGAAGGGCCTCATAGTTCGGCTGTGGCCTGGAGAGGCCTTGCCTGGGAGCTACTTTGGGCTAGTGAGGCGGCTGGTGGATGCCTGTCCACGGCTTGAACTAATCAAGCGCTCCGTCTGCATCGAGGGTGCCCGTAGGGCGTTTGCCCGTGCTAATGTGCACTGGGGCAAGATGGATGCGGAGAAGCTTGTGAAGGACGGGCCACCGCAAGGCAAGGAGCATCGCCACCCCGAGAAGTACTATGAGGGTGTTCTGAAGGGTGCCCGCCTTATGGCGGTTGAATGTCCCATGAATGTAATATTTGAGTAAACTTGCTCGTGTTATCATGTGCGCTGAAAACTTGTTCATATGAGCTATGCAACGCCTTTTGAATTTAAAATATTACCTTCTGTGCGGCCGTTTATTAAATTTGAGAGATGGCGAGTCGTCGGCTTCTGCCCCCATGCCACGAGTGCTGGGGTGTTCGGGATAAACTTGAGCGCTCTTTTTCCCATTCTTGGGTCCTTCGAGGGAGGCGCTCAACACAATGAACAAGGCAATCAGACTATAATGTTTTATCACTCTCCTTAGCCATAGAATTCTATAATTTTAAATTTTGGCGAAGCCCCTAGTATTCGGAAGACCGAGTTCGGGGCGCTATCCATGCCTAGGCCGGACAAAGCCGACTCCTCGCTCTAAGCGGCATAAGTCTTTAGGGACTCGAAAACCTCTCGAACAGCGACCAGCTCTCGCCTCATCATGACTGTCAGTTTTAGCTTTCTCTACTGAGGT